>WOXC01008386.1:0-231258 GCA_011680675.1 Gymnobelideus leadbeateri | reverse complement strand
AAAGTAAAAATTCCAAATGCCATTAGGAGATAATATAATTTTCTCTCTCCTCAATTATTAATAGACATTTAGGAATAATTTAGAGATATATTAAAACTGTATGAAAGAATCCATAATACATTTGGGTCATAGGAGATTATGAAAATATCTGTCCTCATTTTCATGTCACCCAACATAAATTTCAACTTACAAAACAATTATGAAAAGTAATGGCATACATTCAAATATGTGTTCTTAACATTATTCAACATTTTTTCAATCCAGATGGTGAACTATACTATTTAACACCTGAGAGGCACCTCTGATAATGTTATTCACTCTTACTGACACCAGGACATAAACATATCTTGTCTGGCTCTTTTCTCACTTAGAATAGTTTGTCATATAATACTGAAAGGAGAAAAATATGACAGAGATAGTAGTAGTAGAAGTAGTATAGTAGTAGTAGTATAGTAGTAGTAGTAGTAATAATAGTAGAAGTATAGTAGAAAGTAGTACTTAGGTGGTGGCAGTGGTAGTAGTTGGAGAAGTTGAGTAGGAGTAGTAGTAGAAGGAGTATCAGCAGTAACTGTTGTTGTAGTAATAAGAATTACTATCTTGGACCTGTGATTTCACTGGGATAGGGAACTCCCAGGTGAAGTAATTTTCTCAATTGATGCAGGTTTTGAGCACCTTCTCAGAAGTTATAATCTTAGAGTTTCCTGAAGCATGGAGAGTTGTGACAACTTTCCCAGGATCACATAGCCATTATGTGTTAAAGGTAAGTCTTGAATTCACGTCTTCTTAGCTTTGAGATCAGTCCTCTAATACTGTGCCATGGTGTCTTTCTGCCTAATAAAAATAACAACAGTACCATAGAGGCAGTGTGACATAGTGGATAAATAATGTTTAAGTATCTCTCACACATAATGACTGTTTCCCCTCAGTACCTCAGGAAGTTTGGGAGCAGGTGATGATCTGCTATTCTATAGGGAGTTTGACTTATTGACAGTTCCTTCTAACACTGAAACCAGAGATGGTTCAATGATGATGTTATCCCACACTGACAATGATATTGATTGATTTAATTTTTGATTGAATGATTGATGAAATTGATGATGATGATGGTAACTACAATAGTAATCCATACTCTGGCACATTCTGTGGTAACATTGTGTTATTCTCCCAGTACTCAAAAACCTCAAGTGGATCCATGATCTCATCAATATAAGTATTCCTCCAATGTCCTCTGTCACTCTTAAGTCACATGTTTATCACCCAGTGTTCTAGGGACTTTCCTCAAGTTCAGGCATTCTTGAAGTCACCACTGAAATACTCAGGTTGTCCATTTTAACCTCATTTTCCCCAATCTCCTCCCCCCACATCATACATTTTCTTCAATGCCATTATTTACATTATCCTCCTCCTTTATAATTCCTTGTTTGTGATATGTTTCAGCTTTCACACATCTACCACGTACACATCCAGTTCACTTTGGGTGGTTCTCTATTTCAATTTTTCAGAAACTGTATTATTTCATGCCTTGAGGCCATACCATATATTGGAAGAACATGACTGGTAAAATAAAGCATCTTTTTCCAGGGAAAATCATTAGATTCATTAAAAGGATTTTATAACTTCCCATGAAAGGCAGTATGACATAGAGGATAGAGAGTTAACTTAAAAGTCAAGAAGACCCAGTTCAAATCAGTCCTCATTCACATATTTTTCTGTGATATTGGGCAGTCACTTAGCCTGGGTGATCTCCAAGACCTCTCTCTAAGACTATAAGTGCTGATCTGCATTGGTAGATGGTGTTTTCCTCACCTTAGATTTCCTTATACCAATGAAAGTCCTAGAACCTTTCTTTTTACCTTCCTCCATTCCTCCCTCCCTCTCTTCCTTCCTTCCTCCCACTCTTCCTTCCTTCCTCCCTCTCTCCCTTCCTTTCTCTTCCTTCCTTCCTTCCCTCCTGCCTTCCTTCCTTCCTTCCTTCCTTCCTTCCTTCCTTCCTTCCTTCCTTCCTTCCTTCCTTTCTCTTCTTTCTTTCTTTCTTTCTTTCTTTCTTTCTTTCTTTCTTTCTTTCTTTCTTTCTTTCTTTCTTTCTTTCTTTCTTTCTTTCTCTCTTTCTTTCTTTCTTTCTTTCTCTTTTAGAGTTGTGACTTTGCCAGGGTCATAGCTAGCTAAAGTATCTGAGGTCAGATTTGAACTTAAGTCCTCCTGACTCCCAGCTAGTGCTTGAGGGTGCACCAGTGAAATATTCAGGTTATCCATTATGTTAACCTCACCCTTCTCCCCATCTCCTCCCCCCACTATACCACCTAGTTTCTTCACATCCCTAACCCTAACCATAATTTCTCAAAGACAAGCCAGCAAACCAGCCCTCTCCCTCTCCTTATGTGAAATAGGGAGTAAGTCAGATAAATAAACATATTAAATGAAAGGCAAGGTGATTTTAACTCTGCTAACCACATGTGACCCCAAGAATTGCAGAAAATGTGGAAAGAGAACAGCCCAAAGAGTAGACAAACTACCATAGTACCTCCTCTCCAGCACTTACATTCCTATATTATATATAGAGATATAATCATATACTTTTACTGGTTTTTGAAAAACCATGTCCCAGTGAAAAACATATTAACCCCAAATCAGAAGACAGTGTATACAAAAAGAAAAGTAGAAACTCAGACACCTATATGGGAGCCATCTAGTCCAGCCTCTTCATTATACAGAATAAACTGTAACCTAGACATCAGAAATGACTTGTCCAAAGTCACTGAATGATAGAATCACCTCAGCAAACATGTCATCTAACCCACTGTCAAAAAGGAATTCTTATAACATACCTATTTAAGGGACTGCTTAGCCTCTCTCTGCTTTGATGGTCTCCAAAGAGGGGAAAAGTATTGCCCCTAAAGGCATGGCTTTTGGAGGGGGCAGAATTGTTTGGAAATTTTTTCTAGATATCAAACATAAATTGACTTACTTGAAATTTCTATCCATTCTTCCTGGTTCTACCTTCTGGGGGCAAAATAGAACAAGTATAATCTCTTTTCGACATGGAGGCTAAACATTCCCAGTTCCATCATGGGTAGACTCATATGAACCAATGGAGGGTGAAATGAGTAGAATCAAGAGAAAATATACTAATGACAGTAACAATAGTATGAAGAAAAACAACTTTGGACAATGTCAGAACTTTTTCCCATTCTGGAAACTCATTTCACTCCCTGGCACTACTAGCCATCCCTCTGATTGCCTGGTTCCATTCCCCCCAGACCTCTATTTTAAGGAGGATGCCCAGGACAAATCATTTCTTTATTCCTTTCCAGGCTACCATGTCTACCATATGTCTTCACACTAGCTTTCTTTTATGTATTACCTTCCTTCATTAAAACATAAATTCCTTGAGGACTGGCCCTGTCTTTCTGTTTATATTTGTATTTTCAGTGCTTAGGCACTGAAATAAAAAAAATATTATTAAGCATCTACTATTCTAGTCACTGTGATATTATACTAGGGATACAAAGAAAGGTAAAATAGGCCATGCTCTCAAGGAGCTGCAAAGTCTAATGGGGAGGCAACCAAAATGATGTACAAACAGGCTATCTATGGGATAAATCGTAAATAATCAAGAGATGGATAACACTAGAATGAAAGGGAATAGAGAGAAGTTTCCGGCAAAAGGTGGGATTTTAAAGGAATCCAGGGAAACCAATAGACAGAAATGAGGAGGAAGAGCATTGCAGGCAGACAAACAAGATACCTGGAGTGTCTTGTTCATGCAATAGCCTGGAGGGCTTGTGTCACTACTGGTGTGAAGATCAGCCCACACTAATAATACTGACCAACAGCAGATGTTGTTAGAGTATTCACACGAAATAATGAGAAATTGTTTTGACTGTGAATAGGTAGCAAGCTGGATATGAAGAGAACAGCTGTCTTAATAGCAGGGATATAAGCCCTCTTAAGGGAGAGAACGCCTTCTTCCCGAGAAATCCTCGCGAATGCATCAAAACACGTTCTTGTAGCCTCTTCGCTCCTTCAAGGGGAACTGACCATCAGCCATAATAAGCGTCAGGGCAAGTGCAGAAGGCGGTCCTACGGGGGCTCCCACTGCACCTGCTGTCGTGCCAGTCAGGGTTTTCATAAAGAAGTTAGGGAGTGTCCTATCTGGCTTAGACAGGCGATCAAGAGAGTCGATAAAGCCCAGAGCAGTTGTGTAAGTGACCTGGCGCAGGAGCCCAGCGGAGAGCCCCCAGTACATGCCTCGAACCCCCCCGAACCCCTGAAACCCTCATACTGGTGAACGCCTGGAACCTAGTCTTGTATTGACGGTTTGGGGCGCCTTCCACACTCAAATGAATCCGTTTCTTCACCCAATCCAGAGGCTGCACAAAAACTGTGGCCACCGTGCCAAGCAAGGCTCCAAACAGAAACTTGACGACCGGATTGGGAGATGTATGGAGATTTACAGGCAACTCTCCACTCCCAACCCTCGCTGCCAGCCCCATCTTCGCTAATGCACCAATGCCCTGCTGCAGCTGGACGTTGGCTATAGTCAAGGACCGCTACACGTGGTCAAAGCAACCCTGCACACATGCCAGGTCTCACAATGCCCTCTCCAGGTCCCCACCTTGCCAGCCCCCATGACCACTTTTGGTATGCGGGTGCAGAAAGAGCCAATCAAGGAAGAGGATGGAGCTGGAGTAGAGGTACAGGGGCAGAGGCAGGGCTTGGGGAATGCCAGTTGGGATGGCAGGATTTGAGGAGCCTGGAGAAGGGCATAAATCCGAAGGGGGCTGGTGAAGGGGCAGCTAGGAGCATGCTAAGGAGAGAATAACATACACACTCAGCTGGGTATCTTACCCTATGGGAAAACAGAGGGGAAGGGGATTAAAGGAGGTGGATGATAGAAGGGAGGGCAGACTGGGGGAAGGGATAATCAGTATGCTTGCCATCTTGAGTTGCAGGGTAGGGGAGAGATGGGGAGAAAATTTAGAAATCAAAATTTTGTAGAAATGAATGTTGAAAACTAAAAATAAATAAATTAATTAATTCCAGGAAAAAAAAAAAAGACTACAGTGCCTGGCCTACACTCAGGAAGACCTGAGCTCAAACTTTCCCAGACAGCTGAGCAAGTGGGACCCTGAGCAAGTCACTTAACCCTGTTTGCCTCCCTTTTCTCATCTATAAAATTAGCTGGAAAAGTTAAAAACAAAGAAACAAACAAACAAAAAACAAACAGTATCTTTGCCATGAAAAATCCAAATGGGAGAGTGAAGAGGGGCTGAATACCACATTTAGCTCAATTTACAAGTCACTTTTGTTTTTAGTGATATGTTAATTTTTTAATGTGTAAATCACTGGGCTTGATTATTCTAGTTGCACTGGGTATGTAATGGAAATGCCTTGTTGAGGATTGTTAAGGGTCCCCCTGAACCTATCTATATTCTTGAATTATTTTCCAGAAACCTTGGACCCAGAGTATGCAAGAGGCCCTGAATGTGTTAAGGAGGAATCCCACCCCCACCCCCGCCAACACACATAATGACCTAACTTTTTGTTTGTACCCCAAACTTTATTCTCTGTGTGTCCTTAAAACATGTCCTTGGTATCTGCTACTCTGTGCTGGTCTGGGAAACTGATTGTACAGCTCGGTCCCTTGCAGATAAGCAGACCATCCTATCTTCATAGTCTAGCAGTTCCCAAGGGACAAGAATGCAGCTTTTGCCATTGCCTTGTTCCTCCCCTTTGGGAGGATTTTGTCCTTTTTCCATTTGTACTGCACCACACCATGCCCATTTAGAAGATTCCTAGTGTTTCTGCACTTCCCGCCCCCCCCCATACCCACCCCCCTGTGCCTTTTTCCTGCTGTTACAAATATGTAAACTTCTGTAAGGACTGTGAACTCTGCTATGGTTTTGGGTTCTACATGCATGTCCATTTCTCCTAGTTTTCATGTAAATTTCATGAAGTTGTGATTTCCTGTTGATAGTCTAGAAGTCTTCCAGATAGATTCACAAGACAGTTATTTTGTGTAAGCAGCATTGTTACCCAGATCTTTGACATCTTTTACAACATAGTCCCTCCTTTTTTTTAAACACCAGAGTTAGATTACCTCCTTAGAACGGTCCAGAGGATATTCCTGATACTATTGTCATGGAAGCATTGAGATACTGGTAGGCATTATCAGAGCTGAACATGGAAGTAACTACTTCCATTCTATCAAAAGAGCGGTGATTGCCAGCCTGTAGCCCAGAGAGGACCTGCCAATGTCTCTTAGATGAATGGTTGCTGATTTGGGAGTGAATTTACCTAAGCTTTGCTTTATCAGCCCTTTCCATGGTCTTTATTACCTAATCATTTCTAATTCCTAGTAAAAAAATAGTCTTTGCTCTATACTTCCCTAATAAAAACTTTTCCATGATCCCACGTAATGCTGATTCTGGTCCAGTACAGTCCAATAATCATTTATTAATTAATGACATGTTACTTGTAAAGCACAGTTGTAGGGGTTGGATATAAAAGGCCTGTTTATATTAACCATGAACTGAACTTCTTTACCTTTTGAGTAATACAAAATTTTGACTTTTCAGATATGGTGGTGTTCTGTGCTTTTCAGCTACCAATTTCCCTCAATGTTAAAAAAAAAAAAATTGGGGGTGGGTGGCGCAAAGGTGGTGATTTTATTTTGGGTATAGTTTCTGGTCACTGCCAGCACTAGGCTACTTCTTCAGTTCAATATAGCTCACTGTCTTCCTTCAGTTCAACATTTCTGTCATTCCATTTGGTTTTCATCTGCTTATAGGACAAAGGATTAGGGTTATTTATCTACTTGAGTTGTTGTGCAAAGATAACCCAACAGTACTTGTCCAAATACAATGCTGAACTAACTGAACTTCTAATCTGTTGTATGTTTGTTTTTTAAATATCTTATATCTCCTGGAGGAGACCCTTTATCATTACAGGATTTAATACAATCAACAAAATATCACATGGGAACAGACACACTTGATTGTCATTGATAGAGAAACTGTCATTTGAACACTTTATAGGGCATCCTGCATAATAATATCAGATATCTTTGGTGTCTTCTTTCATTTCTTTGTAATAATCAATTTATACAGTAATTTCTATGATTGCATCTATCAAGGGATATTGGATGATTTAAATATATGAATGGGAGATGCCTTGTTAGAGGAAAACATTTAAGGCTAATTTTTACTCTAACAAGTCAATGGGATTTTTTTTTTTTTTTGCTTTTTGTTTGAATTCTTTTAGTACATGTTGAGATCATTTATATAAAGGTTTGCAAAGTAAAGATGTGAGGCAGTAATTATTGGTGTGAGTTGCCTTTTATTCATAGTTGTACCAATCAGGCTTTTTCAACACTTGATACTTTCAAAATTGTGCCCCCTTCAGCATAAATTTCTTTTGTGTGTACTTATTCTGGTCTGAATAATCTCCTCAACTTCAGTTTCTTAAGTACTTTTTCCCTCATATAAGATATTGGAAAATGAGGTACTAGGCTCTGAATGTGGTGATTACTTTGTCAGAAAAATACAGAAGCCAGAAAATAATACAACCAGTTGATGGCAGAAATATTTAGTAAGATGGAAATGTGCTTTAAATTGATATTCAAGTTGTTCAACTTCAGTGATTATTTATTGATTTTTATCTACCTACTACAGACTCTAGTTTCTTGGAAAATAATTTTTGAGATTAAAAAATGGGATTTTTCTTACTCAAGTTCACCAAAACACTATTTTGGAGGTGGGAACACATGAGTATGGTTCTATTTAGATAAGTAGAGAGATTGAATATTCCAAAGAAAGATTTATTAAGAGAACAAGATCCTAGTGAAAGATGTTGGAAACATAGTTGCAAAAAAAGAAAGCAGGAGATGGTTCTTTTAAGATGGAAAAGAAGTGAGGATGAATGAATGAAATAGCTACTTTGACTATAACTGCTTTTATTGATATGGAAACAATTAAAACAACAATTTCCTCTGAGAAGTCAAGAACAGAACACTAAAGTCATGGATGATAGAGAAGATGAATGACCATCTATTTTAAACTCCAACATCCCTAAGAAAGATTATCAAAGCAAAATACTTTTAAAAACAAATATGTTCCTCTTCCCTGTAAAAGAATAATTATAATTTTAATAAATAGCTCTATATCCTTAGTGTATTTTCCCTAAGAATTTAATTTTTTTCAGATTCATTGTCTAGGATTCAGAAAGATGATAGATATGATAAAAATGTTTTGCCTATTAAATCTTTCTCTAAATGCCCTGTATTGTAGTTTTTATATTTCCCTAGAAAATTTAAATTTACACAGATGCTTCTGAACAATTTTATATACCATATCTGGGGGATAAGGGTCAGTTATCAATCCTTAAATCAGCAAAAAAACACTTCAGTTACCTAAAGACTGTTTAAATAGGAAGTATCAGCCAGCCATACACACAGCCTGCTGGAGCCAGGCAGCAGAATTATAAAGAGCCAGAGATCACCACATTACAGAAAGTCCTCTCAGTGTTTCAGTAACAAATTCAGTTGTTTTATTTGATGAGCTTAAGTGATTTTTATCCAAATAATAATTATAATATATTTATTTTGCAAAATAATACTGGACTTGGGCAAAATTACAATTGAAACAATAATTGGGGATACATCAACCATATCTGCTATTGTCAAACTGGGTTTGAGGGCTAAATTTCATTGAGGCTAAAATTCCAAGCTCCATATTTTATTATATGTAGCATAATACTCCAGGTATTACATGCTATTATATATATTATATATATATATATAATATATATATAATAAATATATAAAACATTAAACTCCATGTGAGAAACTGTTGCTGGGGGCATGGCTAAGTGGCAAAGTGACTAGAGCACCAGCCCTGGAGTCAGGAGGACCTGAGTTCAAATTCTAAATGTGTGACTTTGGGCAAGTCACTTAACCACAATTGCCCCTCCAAAAAGCAAAAGAGAGAGAGAGAGAGAGAGAGAGAGAGAGAGAGAGAGAGAGAGAGAGAGAGAGAGAGAGAGTAATGTAGGTTTTGGTGTTTGAAATCTATAATGAATTTCTAGATTTTAAAAAAGTAGCAAAGAAGGAATTTTTTTTATTTGCAGGTCAAGAAGAAATGATTTGTGTGAATATAACTTTTAATTTTTTTTTCAGATTAATCTTAAAAATGTTAGTGAATTGGGGCGGCTAGGTGGCGCAGTGAGTAGAGCGTCAGCCCTGGAGTCAGAAGGACCTGAGTTTGGATCCGGCATCAGACAATTACCAAACACACAGAAAAAAACTTAGCCGTGTGACCTTGGGCAAGTTACTTAACCCCAATTGCCCTCCAAAAAAAATGTTAGTGAATTATATAAAATACGCATTGGACATGACAATAGTGGAAAAGACCCTAGTTGGTATTTGGAAGAAATTAAACTTGAAGAAATAACCACTGGAGAGGTGTTTTTTCCCTCACAGTTGATTGTTGGATAACTGAGAATGAAGATGATGGAGACGCCTTTAAAGAGATATCTATTAACAGACCTAACAAGAAGCCCTTGAAAGGTATGTACTTGTGAACTCTTTTACAAGTTTTAAGTAAAAAGGTTCAGTATGCAGAAATTTCAGAAAATCCAGGTTTAAGAGCAACTCTCTTTTAAACATTTATTTCTGTGTGTTCTTGTGTTTCGGTATAATTTATTATTATTCGTGTCTTAAATTTTGGTATTCCTACTACTTTAGTATTCTTGGTCATATTCATTTATTATATTTTTATTTATTTTTAAAATTAATTTTTGTTTTATTTTCAAACTACGATAAGTCTTTTTGCCCTTTATTTCCCACCATCCCTATTGAGAAAGCAAGAAAAACAAACCCTCTCTTACAAGCATGTACAGTCAAGCTTAACAATATTTCTCATTGACCATGTTAAAAAAAAAATCTTAATTTGCATTCTGAGTCTAACAACTCTCTATCAGGAGCCCTCCATCATGTTTCATCATGACTCTTTAGGAATTGTGATTGGTCACTGTGTAGATCAGAGTTCCCAAGTGTTTCTCCCTCTCCTTCTTCTCCCCCCCTCCCTCTTTCTCATCTCCTCTCTCCCTCCCCTCTCCCTTCTTCTTCTCTTTCTTCTTCCCTTCTACTCTCACCCCCACAGATATTTTCACATATATTTAATCACCCATGATCAACCTACTTATCATCCTACCCCAACCCCTCCCCACCCTATTGAGAACACAAACCATTTCCAATAAGTCAAAGCAAATTTCCACATTAGTCATTGTCTTTCGTGTGTGTGTGTGTGTGTGTGTGTGTGTGTGTGTGTGTGTGTGTCCTACTGCATTCTGAGTCCTTCTTGTCTTTTTTCTAGGATGACTAGTATGTTTCATTGCTAATCCTCTGGAATTCCAGCTGGGTGAAATATATTTCTGTACTTAACTCTGTATCTTTGTATGCTCTTCCTTCTTTTGAGCAGTTTAGATGAGAGTTAGTTTCAAGTGTCAGTCACTCTTCCTCAACCACCTCCTCCTTGTTTATATATGTATAGTCTCTTTCTGCAAGATAATTTTCTATAACATTCCTTTCCATCCCCCTCCCCTGGTATATTTTTTTGCCCTTTCTTTTCATTTTTACCTTAAAATTATCAAGACATACCAGAACTACTCATTTCTAATTGAATTCCCTGTATGAAACTTGATGATGATAGAGTTCAAAGAGGAAACCTGTATTATCTATCCATATTTACTGTAAGCAGTTGAGTCCTTTAATATTGTTCATTCTTTTTTTAAATTAATTTGTTTGTTTATTTTTAGTTTACAAGATTCAGTTCCATAGTTCCATGAGTTTCAAGTTTCCCTTCCCTCCCTCCCCCCACACCCACAATGGCATATAGTTCAGTATAGGATCTGCAAATACTTTCACATTAGACATTAGTCAGGTTACAAAGGCCAATTGTACTAGATGGAATGAAAAATGGTAAAGAGGAAATAAAACCAAACAATGAAAGAAAAAGATAAAGTAGTTTGCTTCCATCAGGATTCAAACTCAGTTCTTTCTAGTTATTTCTCTAGATGTAGGCATCTCTCTCCCTCATGAGTCTTTTGGGATTGACTTATATGACTGAATTGCTAAGAAGAGTTCAGTCTGTCATAGCTGGCCATCATACATATGTTGTGTCTGTGATTGTATACAAATTTCTCCTGGTTCTACTCTTCTCACTCAGCATCAGTTTGTTTTAGCCTCTCCTGGTAAATATGAAGTCTGTCTGCTCCTTATTTCTTATAGCACAATAGTATTCCATTACATGCATATACCACAACTTGTTTAGTCATTCTGCGATTGATGGGCACCCCCTTAATTTCCTTCTTTGCAACCACGAAAAGAGCTGCTATAAATATTTTTGTACATATGGGTCTCCCTCCCACTTCTATGATCTCTTTGGGATATAACCCTAGAAGTGGTATTGCTGGGTCAAAGGGTATGAAATTATTTATAGCCCTTTGGGCATAATTCCAGATTGCTCTCCAGAATGGTTGGATAAGTTCACAACTCCACCAGCAATGCATTAGTGTTGCAATTTGCCCATATCCTCTCCAGCATTTGTCATTTTCCTGTTCTGTCATCTTAGCACCATTGTTCATTGTTGATAATCTTTTTTATTATTCTCTTTTTTCCCTTATACTTCAAAGTTTCTCTGCAGCTCGGGATTATTTATTAAGAAAATATGGAAGTCCTCTCTATAAATTTCTCCACCACCCCCAACTGCATTATATTCTGTTTTTCTGAGTAAGTTATACTTACTATAAAGCCCATATACTTTGCCTTCTGGAATGTCATATTCAACATTTTCTATTCCTTTATAATGATGACTGCTAAATTGTATGTGATCCTGACTGTGGCTCTTCAGTACTTGGATTCTTTCCAGCTGTTTACAAAAGTATTCCTTGAACTGGCAATTCTGGGTTTTGACTCATGTTCCTGGGAGTTTTCATTTTGCAGTTTCTTTCAGAGGTCAACCTCTGGATCATTTTAATTTTCACTTTGTCCTATGAGTCTAAGAGATTTGGGCAATTTTCTTTTAAGATTTCTTGAAATATTATATCTATACTATTTTTTTTAAACAAATGCTTTATTAACTTCTGTTTTACATCATTCATTTCCGCCAGATTTTGAGTTACAATCCCCCCCCCCGCTATTTTTCCCCTACCCATCCTCCCAGAATAGCAGACCCACAAGATATCGCTTCCTCCAATCTGCTCTCTCCCATATCTTCTCCCATACCCCCTTCGACTTTTCCATTAGAGGAAGGTGAATCTTTGTATCCCAATGCCTGCACATCTTATCTCCCAATTATAAGCAAAAGAGTATTAATAATAGTATTTATATATATTTGAAACATTTAATCTTAAGACCTTGAATTTCAGATCCATTCCCTTCCTCCCTTGTCACCCATTCCCCCTGGGAAGATAAGTAATTCAGTATATGTTGTACATGTCTAGCTATGCAAAACATTACCATAGTAGATATATTATACAAGGCTGCTTATAATTCCCTCCCACTCATCCCACCCCCCACTTAGTCCATTCCCTACTTGATCCTGTCCCTCTTCTATAGTGGGTACTTCCAAACTCCCCTCCCCCCTAGGATGCCCTCCCATCCAGCATCCCCCCTCTCATCCCCCTTCCCCCTATTCTGCTGCAGGTTGAGATATCCCATTTAGTATGTATGTCATTCTCTCCCAGAACCAAATTCAATGAGAATGTGGTTTTGCCTTTTTGTCTTCCTACTCTTCCCCTCCCTTGCAACCACTTCCCCTTGCTTCTTCTACATGAGATAGTTTACCCTACCCTGTCTCTCCCCATCTCCTCTTGCCACTTTCCTCTCTATCTTCATAATTTCAACCCTTAAGTATCCTCCCTTCCCAACAAATTCAACCTATACCCTCTATCCATGTATAACTGTAAATATATATACACACATTCACATATGTATTCATATGACCATACACCCTTCTTCCATTATTTTCATACTGAGAAAGATTTCATCAGTCACAGTTATTGTTTTCCATATAGGAATGTAAATAGTTCAACTTTGATAAGTTCCTTTTGATTTCTTTTTCCTGATTACTTTCTCAGGCATCTCTTGCTTCTTGGGTCTGGATGTCAAATTTTCTATTCAACTCTGTTTTTTTCCTCAAGAATGCTTGAAAGTCCCCTATTCCACTCAGTTTTGCTGGGTAGGTGACCCTTGGGTTCATTCCCAGCTCTTTTGCCTTCTGGAATATCATATTCCATGCCCTTCAATCCCTCAGTGTAGAAGCTACCAGGTCCTGGGCTTATTCTGATTGGGTTTCCACAATATTGAAATTATTTCTTCCTGGCTGCTTGTAGTATTTTCTCCTTGATCTGGGGATTCTGGAACCTGGCTATAATATTCCTGGGAGTTATCTTTTTGGGATCTTTTTCAGGAGGTGATCTGTGGATTCTTTCAACATCTATTTTGCCCTCTGGATCTAAAACATCAGGGCAATTTTCCTTGAGAATTTCTTGAAGGGTGATTTCTAGGTTCTTTCTTTGATCATAGCTTTCAGGTAGTCCAATAATTGTTAAATTGTCTCTCCTGGATCTATTTTCCAGGTCAGTGGTTTTTCCCATGAGATATTTCACATTGCCTTCTAATCTTTCATTTGTTTGGATATGCTTAACAGCATCTTGATTTCTCATAAAGTCATTAGCTTCCATTTGCTCTAGTCTAACTCTGAAGGAATGAATCTCCTCAGTGAGCTTTTGAGATTCTTTTTCCATCTGGCAAATTAGACTTTTTAAGGCATTCTTCTCCTCATTGCTCTTTTGGGCCTCCTTTGCCATTTGAGTTAGTCAATTTTTTAAGGTGTTGTTTTCCTTAGTCAGGCTGTTGACCCTCATTTCATACTTTTCCTGCATCCTTCTCATTTCTCTTCCTAATTTTTCCTCCAATTCTCTTATTTGATTTTTAAAGTCCATCTTAAGATCCTCTATGGCCTGCAACTGGCTCATGTTTTCCCCTGGGGCTTTTGGAGCAGGACTTCTGACCTCACGGCCCTCCTCTAGCTCTGTGCTTCGATCCTCTTTGCCCCCAAAGTAGGAGTCTAAGGTTGCATTTTTCTGTTTAATTTGTTTCCTTTGCCTTGGCATGTTGCCACTTAATTACTTGACTTTGGGGCCTGTTGCCACAGTATGGCCTGGTGCTAGACGGGAACTTTCATCCGAACATGTGTGGGGGGGTGCCACCTTCCGTTTCTGGCAAGCTGGAAACCCACCCACGACTTCCACCCCAGATCACAATCCAGATCCAGGGAGGTTAAAGTAAGAGCGATTACCCCCCAAGACTGATCACTGGATCTCCCTACAGTTCGCAGGCCAGGAGCTGGAGCTGCCACTGAAAACTACAAAATGGTGTGTCTCCTCAGAGGCTTGTGGCCCCTAGGGGAGGAAGCCGACAAGTTCCCCAAATACTGGTCCCAAAGTCCATAGGGCACTAATCTCTCACCTAGGCATGTCTATGTTGATAATTCTAGAATCACCACAGCTGCTGGTGTTCTGGGATCCCTCCCAGCTGCTGGCCCTGCCACCCTGGGGCTAAAACCGCAACTCAGGCAGACCTGTGCTCTGCTCCCTGTTCACTGTGAGCTGTGCTGCTGGCTCCCAGACCACTGTGCTTGTCCTTCCTGCAGGGCTGCTGGGCTATCTTCAGTGGGAGGTTAGCTTCTCTGTGTCATTCTGTGGGTGCTGAGGCTCCAGAAGTTGTTCAGAGTCCTCTTTTACATAGTTTGGAGGTAGTCTGGGGGAAGAGTGGCTTGGACTCGCTGTTTCTACTCCACCGTCTTGGCTCCGCCCCCTCTATACTCTTTTTAAAAATGTTTTTATTTAGTATTTTATTTTCCCCAGTTATGTGTAAAAACAATTTCTAACATTCATTTTTAAAACTTTGAGTCTCACATTCTCTCTTTCCTTCCTTCCCTGTCCCACCCCTCATTGAGAAGGTAAGCAATTCGATACAAGTGATACGTATATAGTCACACAAAACATATTCATAATAGTTATGTTGTGATAAGAAAAAACCTCAAGAAAAAAATAAAATAATAAAAATGTTTGCTTCCGTATGTATTCAGACACCATCAGTTCTTTGTCTGGAGATGGATAACATTTTAAAAAAATATATTAATTTTTTATTTTTAGTTTTCAACATTATCTTCCATAAGTTTTAAATTTTTCCCCTCCCTTGCCTTCCCTCCCTAAGACATCATGCAATCTGATATGATTCTATACATACATTCCTATTAAACACATTTTCACATTAGTCTTGTTGCACAGAAGAATTATAATGAATGAGAGAGACTGTGAGAAGGAAAAAAAAACAAAACATAGTCTGCTTAGCTCTGCTTTCCAACTCCATGGCTCTTTCTCTGGATATGGATGGCATTTACCATCATGAGTCCTTTGGAAATTTTTAAGTCCTTGCATTGTTGAGAAGGGCTAAGTCTATCAAAATCAGTCATTGAACACTGTGGCAGTTTCTGTGAAAAATGTTCTCCTGGTTCTGTTCACTTCACTCCGCATCAGTCCAGGTTTTTCTGAGAACATTCCTTCATCATTTCTTATACTACAGTAGTATCCCACCACAGCTTGTTCAGTCACTCCCCAGTGGATGGGAGTCCTCTCAACTTCTAATTCTTTGCCCCCAGAAAAGGGCTGCTAAAAATATTTTTGTACATATGTGTCATTTTCCTCTTTGTTCTTATCTCTCTTGGGACACAGTCCCACTAGTGGTATTTTCTCAATTTTTTTTCTCCCCCCTTTCCAGCCTTTTTTCACTTTGTTTTCATAATGTTTGAGGAATGAGGCCTTCATGAGAAAAACTTGCTTCAATTTTTTTTTACAACTACTGTTGCTAACTGTATTTCCTTCACTCTGTCTTATCTCTCCCATTTAATCTCTTCTTTCTCTTGCTTCACCCTGTCCATCCTCAACTACCTGGCTACCTCCTGACTACCCCCTCCTCTGAAGTGTTCTCTCTTCTATTACCTCCCCCTCCTTCTCTTAGCCTCTTCCCCTCCTACTTTCCTGTAGGGTGATATAAGATTCCTATACCTAGTTGTGTGTGTATGTTTTTCCCTCTTTGATATATGCCTTGATAAATAAGGCATTTAGATAGTCCAATGAGTCTAAATATTTTTCTCCAGGATCTATAAAATGCTTTACATTGTCTTTCTCCCCTGCTCCAGCCTTTTCACTTTGTTTTCATAATGTTGGAACCTGTTTATGTCTGATGTCTGAAACACAACACTGCTGGCATTGGTTTCCAAACTTCCTCTTTTTTTGATATACTACTCACGAACTCTATTGTGGTGTGCAGGTTCCCTTCTCAGTCTACCCTTAAGCTGACCCAGGACTAGGTAGTTGGGCACAAGGCTGCCACTTGTCACCTGTCCCTGTCACAGGTCCCCGTTTCGAGTCTAAGTTTGCTTCATAATGGGTTTGATACACTCTTTGCCCTGATGCACAACCTCTCCCTGGGCACTGGAGTATTCCTCTTGGTGTTCCTGGCCCAACGCCATCTGAAGTTTTTGTAGACCTCCCTACCTATCTCCCTATGTTAACCTGTACTGGAAAAAAAAAAAGACACACTGATTTCTTCAGGATTTCCCTACCAGAATTTAGTCTGCTGCATTTTCTAAAAATGTTAGGAAAAGTTTTTGGTGAGGAATTCCTGTACTACTTTCTATCACTCCACCGTCTTCCTCTTTGACTTTGAAACTAGTTGAACACTCATTCTACTGGGCCATAGTGCCTGGTCTTTAGGTGTTAGGATTTAGAGCTGGAAGAGATTCTGGATATTACATAGTCCAGAGATATCTTTTAATACATGAAAGCAGCCATTACACAGTAGTGAGATTTAGAGCTGGGATTCAAGGGCAAATCTTCTGAGTACAAAACCAGTATGTTTTATTCTCCCCTAAATCGAGGCACAGAACATTTCGGAGATAGGGTCTCCATGGCTGGCTCTGAAAACACAAATGATTAATTTGGGCTTCTTAGGAGATGGCCTATTTACATACAGCTACAGCTTGGAACCCAATGGCCTGGAGGTACAGTTTTATCTCAAACCAATTCTGACATTAGAGGATTTGATAATAATGTTTAAATGTCATGCATGCCTCCTATTTAACAACTGTGGTTTCTTCATTGTAGATAATTTCATTTTAAATGGGGGTTGGGGTGGGGGAAGAGACGAACAGCCAACATAAAATTTAGTGAAAGTCGACAGGTGGAAGAGATCATTCTCATCCTGACGTGGGCACGGGCAGCGCCCAAATGCCAGACATCACATAATATGGGCAATATGAAAACCTTTTGCTAGGGGAGAAAAAAAAAAGGTGTAACAATTTTCAAGATGGGTAAAAATAACAAAGGTAATTAAAATGCTAAGCCTAACCAATGAGGCAGTGTCTCTCTTACAGATCCCACCACTCAATGTTTTGATTTGAGATCCAATGTAACTCCCTGATTATTTGAAGACTTAGGTGCAAAGACAGTGCTGGACACCATGGATAGACAGATGGGGTTGGTATCTTACTGTGCCCTATGGATGTTTAGACTCCTAATAAGAACTTGGGGATCCAGTAAGTGAGGAATAAGAGAAGGGCCATGTTTATCTATATGCCTACCAGCAAGGGCCTGACATTATGTGGAGCTGGTGGGGTCCAGTAGAGAGAGGATTGCTGGAGAGGGCAAAGGGAGGGGAATAAGCATTTATATGTCACCTATTGTATCCCAAGTACCATGATTTACAAACACATTTCACTTGATCTCTACAACAATATTCAGAGGCAGGTTCTATTACTATCCCCATTTTACAGTTGAGGAAATTGAGGCAAACAGTTAAGTGACTTGCTCAAGGTCACATAGCTACTAAGTGTTGGAGGTTGGATTTGAACTCAGGTCTTTGGTAACTCAGCTTGTTCCCTCCCTCTCCTTCTTCTTTCTCCTTCTCCAAAGGAAGATACCTTTCTATGGCCAAAAGCTGCCTCTTTAACTTGGGGTTTACTGGCTAGATTTCTTTCTCAAAGACCAAGTCTTAAACCCATTTCACTTTAGAGTTCTTGGATTGCACAACAATAGGTCCCACCACTTAATGGCTATTTGGGGGCCCTCCTGGTTCAGAGTGAATATAAATAGTAACTGTTTCTCTTTTGACCACAAGCCCTGAGGTTCTTCACCTCCCAGTTTGATCTTTTTTTTTTTTTTTAACTTAAGGGACCATCCTTCTGCTCACTTCTGGGAGTTGCCTCAATCAAAGTGAGTACCTGAAAAAGCCTTAGCCTAAAAAGAGCCAGGGCCTCCCATTGCATCCTGGGCCATGACTAGTCATAAGGATGAAAATCTGGCCACTGGACACAGATGGCTCTGGAGGTGAAAGTGAGGCTGGTGACCTTGTACAGCCCTCCCTCCCTCAAATCAAAGTCAACTGCAAGTCATGTCATCATGTCCCTGATGTCATGGCCCTCTTTGGGAATGAAGGACAAACACAACAACAATAATCCTGATTCCCAGCTCAGGGCTCTAGCCACTGTACTACCAGCAAGCTACCTTCTAAGGCAAGTCAAAAGACCTCAGTTCAAATCCCAATATCGATACTTAGCATCTATATGACCTCAGATAGGGGCTTAAAAAATATTTACTATTTGATTGATTGACAGTGTCTCTGGGCCTCAATTTCCTTATGTCTGAAGTGTGGAAGTTGGTCTAGATAGCCTATAAGTTGCCTTCTGGCTCTAGAACTATGCTGCAAACCAGCAAAATTAGGGGGTTGGATAAGATGTCCTATTGGGTTCCTTCCACCATTGAATCTATAATCTATGATCCTACAAATAATGACAAATCCTACTATACTCCTACAGATAATGAGATAGGTTCAGTTCTGAACCACCACCATCAAGAACCCCAAGATACTCGAGAACCCAAAAGGACCAGGAAATACCCATGCAGATTGTCAAGATGTTTATATTTCAAATGCTCCTGATCTGAAGGGGCATTCGTTCTATTGGCAGGATGCTCAGCGAGCTATAATATAAACAGAACCTTTGCTCCTATGGGTTTGTCTAACACTTCATAATATTGGGGAACACTTCTTCAGTTTCTAGTGACAGTATCATTTGTGCCTGCATGGATCACCAAAAGCAGGAACTCTCTCTCTCTCTCTCTCTCCCCCCCCCCTCCATATATATAGTGTACATGCAATGTATACACACATGTATACACATAGATACATGTATGTTTATATGTGCATATATCTATGTGTTTATGTATGTGTATATGTATATATGTATATACATATGTGTATGTGTATGTGTGTGTGTATAAATGTATATATAAATGTATATGAAATAAAATCTTCCCTCAATATAATGTTAGGTCACTTAAGGAAGATTTTGTGTGTGTGTATGTCTCCCTGGCACCCATCCCCATAAGTGATTTATGTTAGTCACTAATAAGTGTTTATTGAATGATGCATAAACAAATGAATGGATGTGTCCTTGTGCAGTTCAGCTAACCTCTGTGTATCTCAGCTGACTCCTTTGTTTGTACTTCCTAAGTCAGAGATGAGTTACAATCTACCATGGTGGGAGAATTTCCTCCACCAGGAGTTCCCCTGTGAGGATAGAATGCCATATTCATCAAACAATTAGGAAGCATCCCTTTACTTACAGGGGATAGAGATGACCTTGTGAGTTCATGGTTACAGGAAATTCCCAGATTTCCCAGGAAATCACTCCTACAAATGCAAATAGTAACCTTCTCTGAAATTGGGGGGATTGAATCAGTTAATCAATCAATCAGCAAACAATTATTAAGCACCTACTAAATACCAGGCACTGTATTTTTGAGCCTCATAGCAACTATGCCAGGTATGTGCTATTAGTACTCCCATTTTACAATTGAAAAAACTGAGGAAAATAGCCTCAAATGACTTGTCTAGGGTCACGTAGCTACTAAGTATCCGAAGGCACATTTGAACTCAGGTCTTCCAGACTCCACACCCAACCTTCTATTACTTAGTTTTTCCTAATTTGCCACCTAGATGTCTATTTTGAGTCTTAGAGTGTTGCCTATAGCACTTAGAGGTGAAATGATTTTAGAGGGTCACACAGCCAATATGTGTCATAGGTAAGACTTGAATTCAAGCCTCCTTGGCTTTGAGACTCACTCCCGCTCCTGTATGCCACACAGTCTTTCTCACACCAACATGCCATCATAAATACAGCTATTCCATATACATAAGATCCATGGGGGCAGAGACGGATTCTTCAAATCCTATTTCATTTATTTCCCATCTCCCCAGTAAATGGGCAGCCAATGTCTGATTCTTGGATAACAAGCACCTCTCCAAATGGGCAAAAAGAACGGTCCTATCCACAGTGAACATTCTATGCTAGGTATTTACAGATTTCCAGGGATTATCTCAACAGTGTTCCAAGAAGGAAGGGGAAGGCCACGGCCCAAGCTAATCAGAGGAATCTGTATTCAGTTTGACTCCTCAAATCAGTCAAGTGATGAAGAAGGCTGATTGTCAACTACTCCTTTATAGGATTGATCTGTCCTCTTCTGATTGGAAAATAAGCCCTGGACTAAAGATGACACTTAGAGGCCACATCAGTAGACCCTGGAATTGTTCGGTGCAAATGATATAACAAAAGAGGTGAAAAAATATCAGTCTCCCAGAACCCCCTGTCATCTCCACGGTGATACAGTGCCTAAGAGTGTCAGGCCTATAGTGAAGGAGCTGCTTGACATTCAAAGCACACTGCAATTGTTTATACATTAGTCATACAGGTTACTGGTTCCACTTTTAATATTGAAAGGGAAATAGCGAAGGTCTGGAGGTCAATAGTGTGGGCTATTTTGCATTGGCTTACTCCGTCTGTAAAAACAGATTTTTGTTTCCTCCCTTTGGGCTTTGGTTCTGCCTCTCCCCTCCCCAAGAGAAGGGAAATTCAAATCATTGGAGAAAAGAGTAACCAACAGCAGTGACCACCTCAGCCATAAACAAGCTGTCAGCAATGCACCAGGAAAGGAATGGAATACACATGGTTTGGTTCTGTGGCAGCAAGAAGGAGAGAAGGCATGGGGAGTTATGGGCACTCAATTCAAAATTGGATTTAATTCCATTCAACATTTATTCGATATTTACAACAAAAATAATGAAAATAGCTCATGTTGATAAAGTGCTTTAAATCTTGGGAAGCAATTTAATATTTATGTACATACATTCACAAACTTCACAATGTGTTCATGCCTGGGTGCAAATGGAACCGGGCAGGTGCAAACAAGTGTTTGTGCAATGCATGTGTGTAAATAGTGTGATGATCACATATACCTAGATAGACATTATGTTTTGTATATGTTTACATTCATATGTCATACACATGTGTAAACATTCTTCAGCCTCACAAAAATACTGTAAAGTAATTGTTGCCATAATCATAGCTGGAGACCTGAGAGGCCACCTAATCCAGACGATTATTTTACAGATGAGGAAACTGAGGCATGATGCATTGTGCCCATTAACACACAGGTTTTCAACATCCAAGGCAAGATTGGAACACTTACTTTCTCTGATCCAGGGGCATTATTCTTTCCAGCCTCGTAGGCATCATATTTGAGTTATTTACAAAATGTTTCTAATTTTTAGATCATAGTAAATTTTGAGATAGACTTTCCCCAACTCTACCAGGCAGTGAGTAGGTTGAAAAACAAAGGTAAGTGAAACCAATCAATATGGCAACTGATATATGGCAGTACACGCAACATTCAGCACCCATAGTACCCAATATGTCCAAGGCATTTTCTCATTCTGTCTTAGTGACTGAGATTGATCATGTCAATTATACTGCTTGCATTCTAGGGGACAGAAAGAGAGGAAGAGAGGGAGAGAGAAGAAGAGACGGAAATGGGGGGGGGAGAGAGAGATAGAGAGAGACAGTGACAGAGAGACAGAGAGAGAGAGAGGAGAGAAGGAGAGAGGGGGGCAGAGAGGGAGAGAGAGGAGGGAGAGAGAGGAGAGAGATAGAGAGAGAGAGATTGGAGGGGGGCAGAGAGAAAAAGAGAGAGAGAGATGGGGGAGGAGAAAGTTGGGGGAGAGGGAAGGAGGGAGGGAGAGAGAGAGAGAGAGAGAGAGAGAGAGTATTTGAGCCCCAGCCCTGCCCCACCTCAATGCCAGCCTCAGCTGCTGAGCCAGTTATGCGTTAACATAAAGATCGGGAGAGTATAATGAGGAAGATTCAGAATTAATTACGGCCAGACAGTCACTATGCCGGGAGAAAAAAACTATTAGAATCGCAAAGCCTCGGGTTGCAGCCATAAATTACTTAGAGGCACAACCAAGAAGTAATCCAATAATCCATTTATGACTTTAAATAAATCTTGCTTCATTCCAAAGCCCTCCTGAGTCTCTACACTCATAATATTCACAGCCACTAGCCCTGCATCAGTAGGGGGCTATCAGAACTAGTCCAACATCTATAAGGTGTTCAGATTAGTGAAAATTAGCCAGAGCCGAGAAGTCAATACTATATTACCCTCTCCACAGTAGTGATTTAGTCTGTTTGTTACTCTTTCCTTCATGGTAGTCGACTGCTAAGTTCTTTGATTCCATGCCCTAAGAACACCCTCTTCACTATTCCTACTGAGATAAGAAATATTTTTTAAAAATGAACACCCCATAGCCATAAAGAAATCTATTTGAAGAATTTTGTCTGAATGTATTCTCCACAAGAGCAAATAAATAATTCTATGAAAAGTGTAAAGTTATGGATAGAATTCTACACAGTGATTCCCAAAGACCCCACCTCTAACATCTAAATGTGTGGTCCTGCACAATCCCTCAGCAGAATGTGGGCTCTCTGAGGGAAGGGACGGTT
Source organism: Gymnobelideus leadbeateri (assembly GCA_011680675.1). Lineage (NCBI taxonomy): Eukaryota > Metazoa > Chordata > Mammalia > Diprotodontia > Petauridae > Gymnobelideus > Gymnobelideus leadbeateri. The sequence goes on along the minus strand of WOXC01008386.1, from coordinate 208,297 downwards.
TTTGAGCTTTTTTGTATCCCCACGGCTTAGCATTTATTAGTAAGTGCTTAATATATGCTTACTGATTGTTGACTGACTGACCACCTCCCAGAGCCTTGAAGAATTCTCTAATTCTCTATTATCTATGTCTGAGTGGAATTCCCTGCTGGTTTCAGAGGCAGAGTGCCATGATGGAAACCCTGCTCAATCTGAAATCAGTTGACTTGACCCCATATACTAGCTTCATCGCTCCCTACCAGACGATCTAGGTCAAGAAACTCAATCAAACAAAGTATAATAATAACTAGTATTTTTATAACACTTCAAGGTTTGCAAAGTGTTTTATATTAGTTCTCTCAATTGATCCTCATACCAAATCCGTCTAGCCCCAAGTTACAGTCAAAGAACCTGAGGCCCAGAAAGATTAAGTGACTTGTCCAGAGTCATACAACTAAGAAGTGTCTGAGACAGGATTTCAACTCAGATCTTCTGGATTCCCAAGTCTAGCACTCTATCCACTGGCATTTAGCCAATAAGTAAACATATATTAGTCATCTGCTCCAGGTATTAGGAATAGGGAAACAAAAAAATGAAATGTTTCCTGTTCTCGAGGATCTTGCATTCTACTACGGTAATTTTTATTTTTTGATGGGAGAGGGCATTAGTGGATGAAGGCCTTCAGAAAAGACTGTCCTTCCAAAGCAGGGGGCATTCGAGTTGTATTTTGATGGAAGCTAGAGTTTTTAAGAAGCTATCAGTTCAAGAAAGTTGGACTGAATGACTTCCAAGGTCACTTCCAGCTTTAAAGCTCTGAACCTAAATCTTGACATCTTATGGAAGATGTCAAAAAAGGAAGGGGAAACTAGGTGACTATCATCTGAAGCAAATATTGATCTCCTGGACAATAACCTCAGAGCATGACTTTTTTTTTCTTCTGTTAGAAATATAGTCCCATCTGGAGCAACTGAGATGATCATAGTTGGTAAAGAGAAGAACAACAAATAATGTCAAGATTTTACATTTGAGTTCTGGAGTCAGGAAGACTTGAGTTCAAATCCAGCCTCAGAAATGTAGTAGCTGCATGAACCTAAGCAGGTCACTTTAATTTCCGTGAGCCTCAGTTGCCTGAACTGTAAAGTGAGGATAATAACAGCACTTCCCTCTCAGAATCAAATGAGATGATATTGAAAACTGCTTAGCACTGTTCCTAGCACATAATAGGTGTTACAGAACTGCTCATTTCCCACCTGTATTGACTAGACCCCTTTGCCAAGATTAAATATCTCCAGAGTTCATTCAGAGTTTGGCTAAGATTCTTACAATAAGGTACCAAAATCAGCCTAAACTCAGAAGATAACTGGGCCTTTATCCAAAAGTCTGTAGGACATTCTGAATGTTATTTCCTTTTCTAAGGGGTTGAGGGGAAGGAATAATAGGGTGCCAAATCTCTAGAAACCCTTCTAGAATAGGTTCGGTCTGCTTTGGGGAAACAGGGACCAATATACCATGCATATGATCCCTGTGGGTGCATAGAGACCACATATGTGTGTATACTTCTTTTTTTTAATAGTATTCCAACACATTAAAATCAGATAGGCACTACCTTGTCACTCAGTTAAGGCTGTACTTGGAAGTGATGTGTATCACATGCTCATATCTGATAGCTTTGATCAAGTCCAACACCCCTCCCCCCATTAGATAAAGAAACAGAGGCCCATGGAAGGGAAATGTTTTGCCCAGCATCACATGGGGAGTAAGTGTCAAAAACAGAAATTTGAACCCACAGCCAATGATTCCAAATCTAGGGTTCTTATCACTACACTATGATGGCTCAGTACAAATATATATCGTAAACTCTCTCATTTAAAAGGAAAACCTGTCAAGGGCAGGGATTGACTTATTTTTGTATTTTCATTCCCAGAACCTACACAGTGCCTGGTACAAAGTTTAATAATGGTTTAATAAATTATTTATTTTAATAAATGGCTTAATAAATGTTGGTTTCTTTTTCCTTCCTTTTTATGTAATATTTTATTTTTCCCTAATTACATGCTAAAACAATCTTTCAAACTTTTTTCCTTCATCTTTGTAATCTATTTTGTTGCTACTTTCCAGTCATTTTTGGTCACAGCCAGCTCTTCATGACCACATTTGGAGTTTTCTTGGCAAGGATACTGGCCTGTTTTGTCATTTCCTTCTCCAGATCATTTTACAGATAAGGAAACGAAGGCCAAAAGGGTTAAGTGACTTGTCCAGCTAGTATCTGAGGTCAGATTTGACCTCAAGTCTTCCAAACTCCCGGCCTGGTGAACTGCCCTTTACCTCTCCCAATAAGCAGTTCTCGGTCTAGGACTCCACATGAAACTCTTGATGTTGAAGATACTCAGAATCAGGAAGAGTATAGAACATTAGAGTTCTAAGTATCTAATCTCTCTAGTAACACGAGCCTAGGCTAGTCTCTGTGACTCAATTTTCCCATCTGTAAAATGAAGGTTTTGGTCCCCATGTCCTCTAAGGTTCCTTCTGGCTAAGAGAGCTACCATCCTATGACCTGGGCTTAAGTCCTATGACTATCTCTCATTCTTATTATTTGTGTAACTATGGATAAGTAACTTAGCTCTGAGTCTGAGCATCCTTACCTTACTGTGAGGAGATATTATATGGATCAAGTGAGACAATGTATATAAAGTCCTTTGCAGACCTGAACCTTTTATATTACTGGAACCTCAGGGCTACTATAATGAGTTAACTTGACAACAATAGGTTAATTGACTTCTCTACAGGCTGGGCACCTCCCCTAAGGCAAACACACAGACTCCAGGAGAACCAAAAGGGGGGAAAAATCCCTAAACCCAGAAGAATCCTTTCTTTTCTCCAATGTAAAAAATCCCCCTCCATTTAATGTCATTTTGATGACCTCAGGGACAAGAACGTCAATTCCCATTTTGAGCACTTTTTATACAAAATGAAGTTTGGTAGAGGTCATTAATTATGAAAATCCACTGTGTGTAATTATAATAATTACTCTGATCATATAAACATTACAGCACACTGAATAATTTAATATGAATTGGGCTTTAAGAGAGAGTAGCAATTAAAAAGGAACCCAGGGAGGTGAGAGAGGATGGATGAAATACATGCCGGGGTTTACAATGACAGAGGGTGGCAGGCTCACTGGCATATTCATTCCCAGAATTCTATGGGAGCAGCTTTAAGCTGAAAGAAGCCACCTAGCCCAACATTTCTTCAGTTTATAGGGGGGAAACTGACACCAAGAAAGGGTCAGTGACTTTCCAAGGTCATGCGGGTGGAAGGTGACAGATGGAAGATTTGAACTCAGACAGTCTGGATCCAAATTTTTCCACTAGATTTTGCTTCATTTTCATGGAAAAATATTTTCTGATTTTTATCAGTGATAGTTTTGTTTTTGTTTTTGTTTTAAAGAATTCTATAAAGGGAAGCTAGGTTGTGCAGTGAATAGAACACCAACCCTGGAATCAGGAGGATCTGAGTTCAAATTCAGACTCAGCCACTTGACACTTACTAGCTGTTTGACCTTGGGCAAGTCACTTAGCGCCAATTGCTCTGCCTTCCCCCCTCCAAAAAAAATTTAAAAAGAAACTATAATGGGAATATTATTGTCCTATAAGAAGAAATGAGAAGCAGACAGACTTCATAATAACTTGGAGAGACGTATATAAACTCATGCTGAGTGAGTGGAACAGAACCAGGAGAACATTGTACACAAATATAGACACATCGTATCTGTGATGACTAACTGGGCTCCTCTCAGCAATGCAAAGCTATAAGACACCTCCACAAGACTCATGATGAAAAAGGCTATCCACATCCAGAAAAAGAATTAAGTCTGAATGCAGATTGAAGCAAACTACTTGCTCTCTCTCTTTTGTTTTATTTTCTTTTATTTTCTTCTTCCTCGTTATTCATTCCATTTGTTGTAATTCTTCTTTAGAACTTGACTAATGTTTAATGTAAAGACATATGTAGAACCAATATCGGATTGCATGATACCATGGGGGTATGTAGGAGAGGGAGAGGGAGAAAATTTAGAACTCTAAAACTTGTGGAATTTACTGTTGTAAACTAAAAGTAAATAAATTTAAAAGACAAAAAAGGAAACTATAATGATAATAGCGGGAAGACTGTGCATTTCCCAAAGTCCTGGACAACTAAGAGTACTGGCCAAAAGAACAAGCCAAGCACCGTATCTACACTTAAAAACAAAACAAAATAAACAAACCAATGGGGCCACTAGGTGGCGCAGTTAGAGCACCCACACTGGAGTCAGGAGGACCTAAGTTCAAATTCACCTCAGACACTTAACACTTACTAGCCATGTGACCATGGGCAAGTCACTTAACCCCAAATACCCTACTTTCTCCCCTCTAAAAAAAGAAAAAAAAGAACTTAATCCAACCTTGCCCATAAGCAGAAGAGAAACTATCCACTAGAAAACACAATAGTGTTCCACAATAATAACTATTTACCATCCTCTTATCTGTCCCATTTCTTAGGTTGTTTAACTTAGTGTCAAAGATGGAAGAGACATCAGAGGCCATCTAGTCCAAACCTCTGGTTTTACAAATGAGGAAACTGAGTCCCACAGAGGTGATGTGACTTGTCTAAGGTCACACAGGTAAACGTTTAAGAGGTGGAAGGTGAATTCATGTCTCTACCCCTGGAATCAGTGCTTTTTTCTTTGTTTTTCTTTCTTTATTTTGCCTTTTGGAGGGGAGAGGGCAGGGTAATTGGGGTTAAATGACTTGCCCAAGGTCACACAGCTTGTATGTATTACGTGTCTGAGGCTGGATTTGAACTCAGGTCCTCCTGACTCCGGGGCTGTTGCTCTATTCACTGTGCCACCTAGCCTCCCCTTCAGTGCTCTTTTCCCTGGTCCAAGTTGTTAGATGCCCAGTTTCTTTCTAGGTATTGGGGACACAAAAACAAGACTGAAAAAATCCACCCGATCCTCAAGATCTTACACTCTACTTTTTGAAATGAAATCTTGCATAGATAATCTGGAAATAAACACATTAAATCATCTGCCATCTTATTGGCAAAACAAAACAAAACAAAATAGTGAAGCATTAAGCAATCCGTTATTAAGCAGAGGAAAATGCACATTGTCTGCTTTCCCCATAACCGATGTCTCCTGCCTCCCACAAACAAAAGGGGAAAAAAGTTTTATTAAACTTACTAAAAATGAGCATTCATTTATCCAGCTCCCATAAGGAATGTTGCATAATAAGGTGGTGGGAGGGGAAGAACAGAAAAAAACTTTTTTTTTTTTTTAGCTAAATACACAAATAAGCTATGCACCTTTCATCAATGGGGGAATTGCTGGTGTGGCCGCTCCCTCCACCAATGAAAATCTCAACCAGCCTATGAGTAGCCATAGGAAATGTCTGAAGAACCTAGAAACTGAGTGGACTTCTCAGGGTTCCACTGATACTAACTGTCACAGCAGAGATTTGAAACCATTTTTTTTTCTTTAGAAAGATTTTCCTTAGAAAGATTTTGAGGGGTAGTGAAGAGAATCGTGGAATTGGAGTTGGCAAGAAATGGGTTATAATAAAAATGATAATAATTAACAACAATAACATCCAACATCTATGTAGTACCTACTATGTGCCACACATTGTGCTAAGCACTTTATAATTATTACCTCATTTGATTCCCAGGAAGGGAGGTGCTATTAAACTCATTTTACAGATGACAAAACTAAGGCAAACAGAGTTTAAGTTGGGTCCCCAGCTAGTAAGTGTCTGAGGCTGGATGTTAACTCAGATCTTCCTTAGAAGGGTTTCAAGGAGTAGTAGCTAGAATTCTGGAGTTAGAGGTGGTAAGACATGGGTTTATATCCCTACCCAGATACTAGTGTTGTGTGACCTTGGGAAAGTCACTTACCTTCCCTTGCCTAGATAGAATTAGTAAGATATTTTTAACACCTACTTATTCTTGCCTTTAGGCGCCACCACTCTAGCCATTGTGCTGCTCTAACTGTTGGATAAACTGACACATGGAAATCAAGGTAAATATTTTTAGCTTGATCATGACAAAATGCTCTACTAGGACTCCCTTCCAAAAAAAGAATTAAAAAGTGAAAGTGACTCAAGAGGCTTTATAAGCTCCAATCCAAATAAGAAAGAGTATTATTCCTAAGTATACAGAGGTAAGGGGATAGGCTGGGACTGCATTTCAGTGGGATTTAGGATCACTGGTCACCCTAATAGGTTGTTCCAGCTTTCCTAATGCTCTGAAACAAGTGTGTTAGGACCTTGGGGATATTTACTTTTTAAAAATTTTAATCCACAATGAAATGACAGGTTCCATGAGTTTTAAAATACATTAAAGACTTTCCCTTTCCCCAAAGCAAAGAGTTCTGGAGTAGATTCTCTCCATCAATCAGCAGACCTTTAACTTTCCCTTTCAGTCTCCCCACATCCCTTTTGACTTCAGAATTTGCATAGAAATGTCAAAGTTCTGTCTTCTGTCCTCTGGCCCACCATTAGCTTTATTTTCCTGCAAAGGGCAATTGACTAAACAATTCTCAAGCCCCCAGTGGCAGCAGGCTGATGCATCCTTTTAAAAGGAGGCCATGAAGTTGTTATTCTTCCGTACACACATCAGGTCATGTGCAACATAACATTAGAAGAAAGGAGCATAAATGAATTTCCCCAAGGATTTTCTCACCTATTTTCCAAGTAGAAGATGAGCTTGCTTTTTTCCCTAACAAAAGACCACTTTATTCATAGAAGCTCACAAATGAAAGGAGACTCTGCTGCCAACTCCTCTATCTCCTTATGTGAATAAGAGTAGCAGTGTGGTATAATGGATAGAACACAGGCTTTTGTAGTCAGAGGGCCTGGGTTCAGAGGTTGTTCCTGTGATATTTCCTACCTACAGGGACCTGAGGTAAGTCCTTTGACCTTCCTGGGCCTCAGTTACTGCATCAGTAAAATGGGGATGGGTGGACTAAATGGTCTCTTCTACCTCTAAATCTATAATCATATGACGAATCCGTTCCATATCACAAATAAGGATATGATTTAGACAAGATGGCCTCTCAGGTCTTTTCCAACACTAAGAGTGTGCTATATGAAATTTAATGAGAGCCATATAACATCATAGGATCATAACTTTAGAAACTGAATGGATTTTAAAGGCCATTGAATACAGCTCCTTTATTTTTACAGATCAGGAAACTGAGGCTAAAAGAATTTAAATGATTTGTACTGGGTCATGTGACCACTATAAGCCTGAGGCAGCATATGAACTGTCTCGTATTCTATCTCCTGCACCACCTAGCTCTGAATAATACATTGGAATTCACAAAAAATAATTTTACACATACCAGGATCAGTGAGTGAACCATGACATAACATTTTATGTGGGGAAAAAAATCTGGTGGTTTTAGTGGACTGCAAGCTCAATATGAATCAATTATGCTTTAATCCAAAAAACTAATTCAAATTTAGGCTGCCATCAATGGAAACATGGTCTTCAGAACAAGGGAGCTCATTGTCCCACTGTAATGAGTATTGGTCAGACCACAACTGTGTTCTATTATGGGCACCACATTTCAGGAAGGATATTGACAAGATGAAATGTGTCCAGAGGAGGGAGGGCAGTAAGGAGAGTGAGGGCATTTAGAACCATGCAACAAAAGGGTAGACCAAAAGAGCTGAGAATGCTTAATGTAGAGAAGGGAAGACATAAGGAAAACGTCTTCCACCAAAAGCCTTCAACTGGAATCTGAATGGCCCTTTCTTAGGGAGATCGTCCTTAGGGTCCTGGCTCAGACTTGGGTTGAAATAGATGATCTCCAAGGTTTCTATCGGCTTTAAAATTCCATAATTTGTTCAGTGATATCACTACTAGGCCAATACTCCCAAAAGATAACAAAGAAAGGGGAAAGAGGAGGACAATGTAAAATACTGCATTTTCTAGTAGCAAGAAACTAGAAACTAAGGGAATGGCCATAAAATGGGGAATGACTGGACAAATTATGGTATATAAATGCTATGGCATGTGTTGGGGCCTTATGAAATTAAGAAAGGAACAGTTTCATAGATATATAGGAAGACTTGTATGACCGGACTCAAAATGAAATAAGCAAAACCAAGAGAACAATTTATACAATAAAGAAAAACAACCAGATAAGGTAATGGTAGACCATTCCACTATCTCTGCCAAAAAGTACTCCCAATGTACAGCACTGGTATGTCATGGTCTATGGGGTCGTGAAGAGTAGGACATGACTGAACAACAACAACAAAAAAAACCCAACAACTCTGAAAGACTTGAGAACTCTGATTAATGCAATGGACAACCATGATTCTAACTAATATAACTACCAATACCTCCTTGACAGAGAAGTAATGGCCCAGTCATGGAGAATGAAAGATATATATATATATATATATATATATATATATATATATATATATATATATTTGGACATGCTCAGGGTGGGAATTTGCTTCACTTGATTATGAGTGTTATTGCAAGAATTTTCTTTTTGTTTCTTCAATTGGGGTTGTGGGAGAGAGATAAAATAAATAATTACTAATTGAAAAATAAGAATTAAAAAAAAACAGGAAATTCTATGATTTAATGAAAAGTATTTGTAATGTTTAACTGAACTGGCCTGCAATACAACTTTTTGGTAGTAAGGGGTATTGCCCCCCTTCTTTGGAGGTCTTCAAGCAGAGAATGGACTCTCCCTTGTCAGGTACATTATAGTGGAGATTGTTTTGGTGTTTGAGTTAGACTAGATAACCAATGAGGTCCCTTGCAACTCTCAAATTCTACGGTTCTGTGACTTGCCATCTTCATGACTTGGATCAAGTTCCTTACCTTTTCAGAGCTTTAATTTCCTCAATACAAAACCAGGACGTTTTTACCTGAACATTCTTCTGTGGAGGTATGACATTGAAAAAAATTGACTTTAACACATATGTTGGGCAGCTAAGTAGTACAGTGGATACAGTGTGGCACCTGGAGCCAGGAAGACTTATTTTGGCCTCTGAAACTTATGAGCTGTGTGACCCTGGAAAAGTCACTTAATCCTGTTGGCCTCAGTTTCTTCATTTGTAAAATTATCTGGAGAAGGAAATGGCAAACTACTCCAGCATTTTTTTTGCTTTTTTTTTTTTTGAGGGCAATTGGGGTTAAGTAACTTGCCCAAGGTCACATGGCTAGGTTTTTGTCTGTGTGTGTGTTAAGTGTCTGAGGCCAGATCCGAACTCAGGTCCTTCTGACTCCAGGGCCAATGCTCTACTCATTGCGCCATCTAGCCGCCCCCTCCAGTATTTTTTAAAAATAGTATTTTTTTCCCCAGTTACACATCAAGAAAATTTTGAGCATTCATTTTTACAAGATATTGAGTTCCAAATTTTTCTCCCTCCCCTCTCCTCTTCTGAAAAAATTAGGCAGCTTGACATAACTTATATATGTGCTATCATATAAAACATATTTTCATCTTAATCACAGTTGTGAAAAAAAGAAACAGATCAAAAAGGAAAAAAAAATTAAAGAATAAAGTAAGTGAAAAAGATATGCTTCAATCTGTATTCAGAGTCCATCAGTTCTTTATCTGGATATAGATAGTATTTTCCTTTGTGAGTCCTTTGTATTTGTCTTGAATGATTGTATTGTTGAGAAGAGCTGAGTCATTCATAGTTGATCATCAGACAATGTTGCTGATGTGTACAATGTTTGCCTGATTCTGTTCATTTCACTTTGCATCAGTTCATATAAGTCTTTCCACGCTTTTCTGAAATCTACCTGTTCATCATTTCTCATTGAACAATAGTATTCCATTACATTCATTTACCACAGCTTGTTTAGCCATTCCCCAATTAATGGGTGTCCCCTCAATTCCCAATTCTATGCTACCACAAAAAGAGTTACAATAATTTGCACATATAGGTCCTTTTCCCTTTTTTGTGATCTCTTTGGGATACAGACCTAGTAGTGGTATTGATGGATCAAAGGGTATGCACAGCTTGGTTGCACTTTGGGTAGAGCTTCAAATTGCTCTCCAGAATGGTTGGATCAGTTCACAACTCTACCAACAGTGCAATACTATCCTGATTTTCCCACATGCTCTCCAATATCCAACATTGTTTTTTCTTTTTTGTAATATTAGCCAAACTGATAAGTTTGAGGTGGTACCTTAAAGTTGTTTTAATTTGCATTTTCCTAATCAAAACAGAATTAGAGCCTTCCTCATATGTTTATAGATAACTTTGATTTCTTCATGTAAAAACTTCATATCCTTTGACTACTTGACAATTGGGAATGGCTTTGAAGTCTTGTAAACTTGATTCAGTTCTCCATATATTTGAGAAATGAGGCATTTATCAAAAACATTTACTATAAAGATTGTTTTCCAGCTTTCTGCTTCCCTTCTAATCATGGTTGCATCAGTTTTCTTTGTACAAAAGCTTAAAAGTTTAATGTAGTCAAAATAATCTATATTATAGCACTCTCTATCTCTTATTTGGTCATGAATTCTTTCTCTCCCCATAGATCTGCCAGGTAGATTATTCCTTGCTCTTCTAATTTCCTTATGGTGTCACAATTTAAGTCTAAATCATGCCAAACATCTTTCATATTTGACTTTTCTAATATTCTATTTATATACCATTCTAGTATCTTTGCCAAGAAAACCCCAAATGGGGTCAGGGAGAGTCAGACAGGACTGAAACAATTTAACAACAACAGCATATGTGTCAGCTATTAACTAGAAATTTCTGTTGTCATTGTGATAGACAAGAGATATGCTCTTCTCTCCCAAACCAAAACAAACAAAAGTCTCTAATATTCCAGTTCTTCATTGGAACTCCATAACTGATTTAAGTGACTTTTGAAAATGCAGATCATGGGGGGGTGGGGTGGGAGGAGCCAAGTTGGCAGACTAGAAACAGCATGTCAAAGGCACTCTCCCCCCAGATCACCTCCAAACTATGTAAAAGGGGATTCTGAACAACTTCTGGAGCCCCAGCACCCACAGAATGACACAGAGAAGCTAACCTCCCACTGAGGACAGCCCAGCAGCCCTGCAGGAAGGACCAGTGCAGTGCTCTGGGAGCCTGCAGCACAGCGCACAGCGCACAGCCTACAGAGAGCTGAGCCTGAGCCACAGTTTTAGCCCCAGGGCGGCAGGGCCAAAAGCTGGCTGGAGGGACCCCAGAACACCAGCAGCTGTGGTGATTCCAGAATTATCAACATAGATATGCCTAGGACAAAGAGGTTAGTGCCCTATGGACTTTGGGACCAGTATTTGGGGAACACATCAGCTTCCTCCCCTGGGGGCTAGAAGTATCTGAGAAGACACACCATTTTGTAGTTTTCAGTGGCAGCTCCAGCTCCTGGCCTGCAAACTGTAGGGAGATCCAGTGATCAGTCTTGAGGGGTAATCACTCTTGCTTTAACCTCCCCGGATCTGGATTGTGATCTGGGGAGGGGGTCTGGGGTGGGTATCCAGCTTGCCAGAAAGCTGTGAAGACCCCAATATTCAGGACAAAAGCTCCCCTGGCTGGTGGAAGAGTCATACTGTGGCAACAAGCCCCAAAGTCAAGTAATTAAGTGGCAACATGTCAAGGCAAAGGAAACAAAATAAACAGAAAAATGCAACCTTAGACTCCTATTTTTGGGGCAAAGAGGATCAAAGCATAGAACAGGGGGAGGACTGTGAGGTCAGAAATCCTGCTCCAAAAGCCCCAAAGGAAAATACAAGCAGGTTACAGGCCATAGAGGACCTGAAGAAGGACTTTAAAAATCAAATAAGAGAAGTGGAGGAAAAATTGGGAAGAGAAATGAGAAGGATGCAGGAAAAGTATGAAATGAGGGTCAACAGCCTGACTGAGGAAAACAACACCTTAAAAAATTGACTAACTCAAATGGCAAAGGAGGCCCAAAAGGGCAATGAGGAGAAGAATGCCTTAAAAAGTCGAATTTGCCAGATGGAAAAAGAATCTCAAAGTTCACTGAGGAGATTCATTCCTTCAGAGTTAGACTGGAGCAAATGGAAGCTAATGACTTTATGAGAAATCAAGATGCTGTTAAGCAGATCCAAACAAATGAAAGATTAGAAGGCAATGTGAAATATCTCATGGGAATAACCACTGACCTGGAAAATAGATCCAGGAGAGACAATTTAAAAATTATTGGACTACCTGAAAGCCATGATCAAAGAAAGAACCTAGAAATCACCCTTCAAGAAATTCTCAAGGAAAATTGCCCTGATGTTTTAGATCCAGAGGGCAAAATAGAGGCTGAAAGAATCCACTGATCACCTCCTGAAAAAGATCCCAAAAAGAAAACTCCCAGGAATATTATAGCCAGGATCCAGAATCCCCAGATCAAGGAGAAAATACTACAAGCAGCCAGGAAGAAACAATTTCAATATTGTGGAAACACAATCAGAATAGCCCAGGACCTGGCAGCTTCTACACTGAGGGATTGAAGGGCATGGAATATGATATTCCAGAGGGCAAAAGAACTGGGAATGAACCCAAGGGTCACCTACCCAGCAAAACTGAGTATTTTGTTTCAGGGGAAAATATGGTCATTCAGTGGAATAGAGGACTTTCAAGCATACTTGAGGAAAAAACCAGAGTTGAATAGAAAATTTGACATCCAGACTCAAGAAGCAAGAGATGCCTGAGAAGGTAATCAGGAAAAAGAAATCAAAAGGAACTTATCAAAGTTGAATTATTTACATTCCTATATGAAAAAGCAATAACTGTGACTGATGAAACCTTTCTCAGTATGAAAATAATGGAAGAAGGGTACAGGGTCATATGAATACATATGTGAATATATATGTGTATATATGTTTGTATATATATGTATATATGTTTGTATATATATGTGTATATATGTTTGTATTCATATATATGCATATATATGTGTGTATATATGTTTACAGTTACATATGGATAAAGGGCGTAGGTTGAATTTGTTGGGAAGGGAGGATACTAAAGGAGTGAAATTAGGAGGTGAGAAAGGAAAGTGGCAAGAGGAGATGGGGAGAGACAGGGTAGGGTAAACTATCTCATGTAGAAGAAGCAAGGGGAAGTGGCTGCAGGGGAGGGGAAGAATAGGAAGACACAAAGGCAAAACCACATTCTCATTGAATTTGGTTCAGGGAGAGAATGACATACATACTAAATGGGATATCTCAACCTGCAGCAGGATAGGGGGAAGGGGGATGAGAGGAGGGATGATGGATGGGAGGGCATCCTTGGGGGAGGGGAGGTTGGAAGTACCCACTATAGAAGAGGGACAGGATCATGTAGGGAATGGACCAGGTGGGGGGTGGGATGAGTGGGAGGGAATTATAAGCAGCCTTGTACAGTATATCTACTATGATAATGTTTTGCATAGCTAGACATGTACAACATATACTGAATTACTTATCTCCCCAGAGGGAATGGGTGACAAGGGAGGAAGGAAATGGATCTGAAATTCAAGGTCTTAACATTAAATGTTTCAAATATATATAAATACTATTATTAATACTCTTTTGCTTGTAATAGGGAGATAAGATGTGCAGGCATTGGGGCACAGAGATTCACCTTCCTCTAATGGAAAAGTCGAAGAGGGTATGGGAGGAAGTATGGGAGAGAGCAGATTGGAGGAAGTGCTATCTTGTGGGACTGCTATTCTGGGAGGTCGGGTAGGGGAAAAACGGGGGAAAAATTATAACTCAAAATCTGGCAGAAATGAATGATGTAAACCATAAGTTAATAAAGCATTTGTTAAAAAAAAAAAAAAGAAAATGCAGATCACACAAATTCCCATGTGACTCTTGTCCACACTCTCTCAGAATTTACTGCATGGGGCCTACCCAGGACAAAATGTGTATCGTATCTAAGAACAATTCTCCACAGATAGTTGGTCTCCATTTGTTCCTTTCTGCAGAAGGCCCTATGCTGATCACATCAAGTTTTAGACTATAGAAACTTAAATGAGATCTATAATCATGCCAGAAAATTTGACCTAACTGCCAACACAGAGCAAACCAAGTGAACGAAGAATGCCTCTTGTCTAAATGAGAATATACAGCTGAATGATTAGGCCACAGATCTGGGCCACCAGGAGTCACATTTTAGATAGTTATTGCAAATGTGTAATGACCTGGGACCAGAATTGTACAGGAAGAGGAAGTCAAGTTAAATCCCTTGATATTTATTAAGTAACTCCTATGTTACAGGCACTGTCCTAAGCCTTGTAGGTAGAAAGAGAGGCAAAAATAGTTCCCGTTTCCAGAGATCTCACAATCTAAAGGGAAACAAATAAATGATGCCAGATTGCCATTGAGAAATTCTGGAGTTCATTTAATGCCTCAAAGTAGAAAGAGCAATGGATTTGGAGTCAGAGTAACTGGTTTATAATTCTACCTTCGGCAAGTGACTTAATTCTCTGAACCTCAGTTTACCCCTTTATAAAATAATGGGGTTGGACTGTATGGCTTTTCTGACTCTCTTATTCTTCTCCTTAAAAACCAGACCATCTTTTTACTACTCCCATCCTTCTGTTATCATCATATATAGATGGGAGTCATGGAATGCCGCAGTCCCCTTTCAAAACACAGGTAAAAAAAAAAAAACAACCTTACAGACTAGTAATTTATAGACATTTTCTAGAGGGGAGGCTGCATAACCCTTCTCCCCCAACTGGAGATTAATCAAATTTATCAGACAAGTGAGGGAACATGATCATAACCAAGAGGTGAAATGAAATCAGGCACATCTCTGCACCCGGCTTCCTGTTCGGCAGCCAGCTCTGATGATGCATTTGTCTGGTGATACCCCTGCTACTGGAGGCTGGGCTGGGCTGACAGACTGATGATAAATATGCTTTGTTTATCTCTATATCAGGTAGGTGCAGCACAGACTGCTTATTTCAGTTACTCCATGTATCTGTGATTTCACCAGTTTGGGTGCTCAGCAAGTCTCAACCTCTCCCCATGCCATTAGGAGAGGGTCTGAGAGAGATGATGTGGCTAACCCCTGTCACCCTCCACCATGTGAGACCAAGCTGGTGATGGCCCTCTTTAAACTTAGTAGATGGCTGGCACTTGAAGTCTTTCTAGAGTCTGGGCTCTGGTGATTTAGCTTTGTAAAAACTGGGGTGAATATATATGAGGGATTGGAGACTGGGAGTGGCAGTGACAGAACAGGATGGAAAAGATGAAGGGAGGGAGGAGAAAACAGAGAAAGAAACAAGAAGAAGTAAGGACAGACACACAGAGAGACACACAAAGAAAATGAGAGAGAGAGAGAGAGAGAGAGAGAGAGAGAGAGAGAGAGAGAGAGAGAGAGAGAGAGAGAGAGGGAGAGAGGGGGAGAGAGAGGGAGAGAGACAGAGACACAGAGAGAGAGAGAGAGAGAGAGAGAGAGAGAGAGAGAGAGAGAGACAGAGAGAGAGAGAGAGAGAGAGAGAGAGAGAGAGAGAGAGAGAGAGAGAGAGAGAGAGAGAGAATGATTTTAAACCTGTGATTAATTTCAACAGTCCTTAGAGCTCCCAATAAAGAAATCCCTTCTATCAATGAATATTTTCATCACTTCCTTTAATTTTTCCTCTGAAAGAGTTGGATTGTGAAAGTTGAAGTACCATGACCTGGATCCCAAAATCAATAGGAGGCAGAAACTAGAGTTCAATCCATATTCAGTCCCTTTGGACTTATTTGACGTGTGTATTTATGTGTGCATGTGTACATATGTGTGTGTATGTGTACACATGTGTGTACATATATGTGTGAATGCAAATGTGTGTGTATTGGGAGGTGAGGCTGGGGGCTGGGAATTCAAGTCTTGCTTCTGACAGAGCAAGTCTCTTAAATTCTCAATGCCCCAGGAAATTCTTTAAGACAGTAAGTTACTGGAAAAGTATAGGAATGCAATGGGAGTTTCCACACAAGGATTTCTTTACATGGTTGAAATTACTGGTTGGACACACACACATGCAACACACACACACACAAACACACAAAGAAGGCATGAAGGAAAACTAAAGTTGAGGGAAATTCAAGAAGACCTGGAAGGAGGCAGAGGACAAGCATTTTCTTTGTTTAGTGCTGGTCAGATTCATTTAGTTCTGCCTTATTAAAGACGAAGGGGTCTGGGTTTAGAGCTTTGTCCCTTATTTTGCACGTTCATTTGATGGATGTCATCAAGAGCTGACCTTTTTTTCTTTATAATCTTTTATTTTTTCCAATTACATGTAAAGATAGTTTTCAGCATCCACTTTTAGAAGATTCTGAGTTCCATTTTTTCTCTCTCCCTCCCCTCTCCCATTCCCAAGACTAAATGCCATGTGATATAGGCTATATGTGTACAATCACTTGAAATATATTTCCTCATTAGTCATGTTGTGAAAGAAGAATCAGAAAAAAGGGGGGAAACCACGAGAAAGAAAAAGAAAAGGAAAAAGTGTCTACTTTGATCTTCATTCTGACTCTACAATTCTTTCTCTGGATGTGGACAGCATTTTCCATCATGAATCTTTTGGAATCATCTTAGAACACTGTAGTACTGAGGAAAGCTAAGTCTATCATAGTTGATCAGCACACAATGTTGCTGTTACTGTGTGCAGTGTTCTCTTGGTTCTGCTCACTTCACTCAGCATCAGTTCATGTAAGTCTTTCTGAAATCCACCTGCTTATCATTTCTTACAGCACAATAATATTTCATTAATGCATATTTCACAACTTGTTCAGCCATTCCCAATTGATGGGCATCCATCCCCTCACTTCCCAATTCTTTGTCACCACAAAAAGAGTTGCTATAAATATTTTTTATACATGTGCGTCCTTTCCCCTCTTTATGATATCTTTCGGATTTAGTTGACTTTCCAACAAAAACTAAAATGATACTGCTGGGTCTGGAGCCCTAAGACCTAGATTCAAATTCTGCCTCTGACTGGGCAATGTGATCTTGGGTAAGGCAATGACTAAAAGGTCTAAAAAGTTGAGGTTCCTCTCTGGTTCTCAGTTTCCTCATCTGTAAAATGGGGGGATTAGATGGCCCCTGAGGTCATTTCTAGCTCTAGATTTATGATTCGCTGTGATTTAAAGTTACTTATCTATCCTCCAGGCCTCAGTTAGCAAACTTATCTGTAAAATGAGGATATTTGTACTAGAAGACTTTTGATGTTCCTTCCTGGTCTAGATCTATAATCCTATGACCTCCATATGATAATGAGAAATCAGAAGAATATCATCAGTGTGGTTCTTTCAATCTCCTATTAAGAGCATTTATTCCAAACCCATTTGGCAGGAGAAAAAAGGCTTTATCTCTTAGATGGAAGTTTCTGCTGTAGCATCCCTTCCTGGCCCTCTTAACACAAGTCAATCACAGCAATTATGGTTCGTTTCCAAGGAAAGTAAGGTTGAGATAAGAAACTCACTTAAAAGCTTTCAGGGAAATCACAAAAAAACCCAAACAAACAATACTTTAGAACAGTAGGGACCTGGGCCACAGTAGTCAAAACCTTGAGACTAAGGCTCCACCCAGAGCCCCCGTCACCCAGGCTCCCTGAAACATCCTGCCTCACAGTCACCCACTGCACCATTGGCATCCAATATGAATTTACTGAGCCATGCCACAGAGATGACAATTCCTTATTATTATCAAGCCACATGACAATGAGTCCATGAGCAGTCAATGATTTAGAACAGGGCCAAATAGCTAAGTGCTATCCTGCCCCTTGAGTACTGGAGAAGAAAAAAAAAATGGTCACAGATGCCTGAAGATGGGTCAGACTGACATTCTGTTGTCTTAAAATTTCTTAGTGTCTCACAATGATTCAGGCACGGTGTTAAGGGACAGGCAAGGAGGAAGAGGCCTTGTATAGGAACACTAGGATACACACACACACACACACACACAAACACACATACACATATACATATATGTGTGTATAAAGATAGAGACTATAAATTTTAGATATATTTTAAAATAAATTTAAAAACATATACAAATACCTTCAAATGATAAAAATAACAAAAATCCAACAACCAAACCATTATCATCAACATTGAAATCCTAAGAGAAAGACATTTCATCCTGCTCAGTCAACTAAAGGAAAAAATGAATTATCCCAAAGGCATCTATGTGTATGAACTTGTCAAACCTTCATGCCATGCTAACTCTCATATTGTTTTTCTGATGTTTGAATACCCATCATGTCTTGCTAGTGAGAGACTGTGGAAGAATCTGTCTCATTTACTTGTTCCCTATCCAACTCTTTTAGGGGATACAGCTAAATACTTTGGTAGTATTGGTTTCTATATTTCTTCTGCAATTTGAATGGGTCATTTTTATATTAATAATGATGGTTTCTATACAAGTAAGTTGACTTCTTGGGACCATATAGTGGGATCCAGAGGACTCCTTAAAAGTAATCTAGTCCAGTGGTTGATGTGGTGTTTGCGGCCTGACAAGCCCAAGAGAAATGCCAGGAGCAGAACAGAAGCCTATACACAGTGTTTGTAGATCTGACCAAGGTCTTTGAAACTATCTGCTTGATATTTGTGGAAAATTATGTCAAAATTTGGTTGCCTGGAGAAGTTCATCAATATTGTACATCAGTTTCATGATGGCATGCTTGCACGGATTCTGGATAATGGGCGATGCTTTTGCACTTTCCCAATCACCAGTGGAGTGAAGCAAAGTCATGTGCTCACTCCCTCACTTTTTAACATGATGTTTTCAGGCATGTTGTGAAATGTCTTCAATGAAGATGAACATGGCGTCAAAGTCAGCTACCATACTGATGGTAAATTATTGCTTTTTGGAGGATGGAAGCCAGGGCAATTGGAGTTAAGTGACTTGCCCAAGGTCACATGGCTAATGAGTGTTAAGTCTCTGAGGCTAGATTTGAACTCAGATCCTCCTGACTCCAGGGCCAGTGCTTTATTCACTGATCCACCTAGCTGCCCCATGATGGTAAATTATTTAACTTGAAAAGACTACAAGCCAAGACTAAAGTGGAAAGAGAGTTGGTGGGTAATTTTGTTTGCAGATGATTGTAAGAAAATTCAATGTGATCTCTGAAGGAGAGATGCTTCAAAGTGTTGCTCAATTATCTGCTGCTTGTATTAATTATGGCCTAACAATGAACGTTAAAAAACAGAGGTTCTCCAAAAGACGTCACCATCCATATGTGGAAGCACTGGTTACAGGAAATGGAAAAATTTTTAATACTTTGGATAAGTTCACTTACGTTGACAGTATACTTTCAAGGTATGTACACATTGATAATGAGGTTGATGCATGCATTGCCAGAGCTAGCTCTGTGTTTGGGAGGCTCCAAAGAAAAATGTGAGAGAGAAGAGGTATTAGACTGACTATCAAACTGAAGGTCTACAGAGTCATTGTGTTGACCTCCTTGTTGTATACCTATGAAACCTGGACAGTCTACCAGCACCACACCAGGAAACTGAGTCACTTCTGTTTGAATTGTCTTAGGATGATTCTGCAGATCACCTGCCAGTATAAGGTACCAGACACTAAGATTCTTTCACGAGTTGAACTGTCAAGTATTTAAACTCTACTATAGAGTAAAATTCTGATGGGCTGGCCACGATGTTCAGATAGCAAATGCACCTTTACCTAAAAAAACTATTTTATGGAGAACTCACACAGGGCAAGTGCTCACAAGGAGTCAGAAGAAGTGATAGAAGGACACCTCTGAGGTTTCTCTAAAGAACTTTGGGATCTATTGACTAACATTTGAGGTGTACTGAAAGGACCGCCCAACTTGGCATGCCCAGTAGAAAGAAGGAGCTCTGCTCTATGAGAGGAACAGAATTACAGTTGCTCAAAAGCAATGTGGGATGTACAAATTTAAAGATGTCTCCAATCCAAAAGTCCCTGTGGAGTATTTCTGCCTGACCTGTGGTAGAACTTTCCAAGCTTATATTAGTCTGATCAAGTCAGAGCTGGACACTGTACCTTGATTCCAACACAGTATATCATTTTGGTCCTCTTCAAGAATGAAGGACAGGGTGGCTAGGTGGTGCAGTGAATAGAGCACCGGCCCTGGAGTCAGGAGGACCTGAGTTCGAATCCTGACTCAGACACTTAACACTTACTAGCCATGTTACCTTGGGCAAGTCACTTAACCCCAATTGCCCTGACCTTCCCTCTCCAAAAGACAAAAAAAAAAAAAAGAATGAAGGACAACCAGTCAAACCCCCTTTCTTTACCAATAAAAGAACTAAGAAAAGGGGAGTGACATCTTCAAGGTCATATAAGTAACAAACAGCAGAGGCAGGATTTGAACAGAATCCCAGAGTTAGAAAGGACCTCAGTGATCACTTAATCCTCCCTTTACCTAAACAAGAACCCCCATTACAACACACCGGACAAGTGGTCATCCTCTTTACTGGAAGACCTCTAAGAATGCAGAAGCTACTACCTCCCAAGGCAGTCCATTCCATTTTGGGATGGACTCTCATTCTTAGGAAGGTTTGTTGTTGTTGTTGTTTGTTTTTCTTGATGCAAAGCCTAAATATTCCCATTTGTGTCTTCTAACAGTAGTTCCTAATTGCGTCCTCTGGAGCCAAGTGAAATATGTCTATTTCTTAACCTAAATGACATTCCTTGGAAGACTGCTATCATGTCCCCGCCTAAGACATTTCTTCTTGAGTGTAAATGTCCTTAGATCTTTCAGCTAATCTCCAGGTAACATAGGTTCAAAGTCTTTCACTACACTGGTTTCCTTCAATGAATGCTTTCCAGCTGATTACTCCCTTTCCTAATATGTGGTGTCCTCCTTAAACCTCGCTTTGCTCTGTTGTAAAATGAAGACTATCAGCTTAGGTGACTTCTAAGTTACGAATTCTACAATTCTATATGTTGAGAGGTCTGACATAACTCTAATCACCAACGGTCTATTGGAACTTTCAAACTCAAGACCCTAAAATATGGTTTGACCAGAGCAAAGAACAATGGGACTATCTGGTCACCCTCTAATGGTGTTCTCTCTTAACACAGTCTAAGATTTCTTCCACTTTCCAGGCTGCCAGTTAACATTGTTGACTCATGTAGAGGTTGAAATCTACTATAATTCCCAGATCTTTTTTTTCAGATAAACTAGTTTTTTTTTTTGAGCCCACATATCAAGCTTCACATTTATCACTATTGAACTTTATTTCAACTGGAAGAGGCCAATGATCTAGTCTATTAAGATGCTTTTGATTCCTAATTCTGTCATCCAAACCCAGAATTCTGCCTCCAAATCCATTGTTCTTATCACTCCCCATCTCCAATTTCCCAAACTATTGCATTCTTAGGCAGAGATGTCTTATATTGCAACATTGCTCTGGAGATTACATAAAACATTACCATCCTATGCCTATGCCTCTGGACAAGTGAGTATGATAGTGAAAGATGGATTGGGTTTGGAATCAGAGTTCCCAAGTTTGAGTCTTGACTTTGCTGCTCAGTAGGCTGTAGTGTAACCAGGGGAGTGCTGGAAAATGTTTAACGATTGGCTCTCAAAAAAAAAAATATATATATATATACATACATATATATAAATAATATATACATATATACATACACATATTTATTTACATATATATTTATATATCTTTACATATATGGAGAGAGATAGACACATGTATTTATATGTGTATATTTATATATGTATATGTGATGTGTTTATGTGTGTACAAATACATATATATGCATATATGTTTGCATGTTTATCTATCTATACCAATGACATGCTTTCAAATGCAATCTTCATTAACATTTTCTTCATCACGTTCTTGACTCTAGACAGTGAACAAAACAACCAATCAACATTTAAATGCCTACTATGTTCCAGGCACTATATAAGCTTTGTCAATTTCTGAGGTGTAAATGCTTAGACTGAAAATTTACCAGTCGATTCCCTGTATGAGCTGGCTCCAGACTATTTCCCTAGGTGTAACCTTGTGGAAGACACTTCATCTTCATTTGAGAGCACAGTAAAATGAGGCTTAAAGAGATGAAGGCTGAAGGTCTATCATTCTCTATTTTGAGTGACCTGACATGACCCTCATCCCCAATTGCCTATTGGCCCTTTTCAACTTAAGTTCCTGCTATCACCTTGGACTCATGCTGGAAACAAGATTTGTTATCTGTAGCCTCAAGACATCTCTTTTTCTAACTCCTCCATCTATGTCAAGGGCATCACCAATTTTGAAATCACCCAGGTTAGCAATCTAGAAGTGATATTTAACTCTGAATTCTCACTCATAGAACTCCCTCCGTCCACCACACCCTTTGCCCAATATTTCAGTCAGTCAAATTAAGTGGAGGAAGCATGGTAGACTGGAAAGGGCTTGGGAGGTATCAGGCAGGGGTTTATAGCAGTGAAGCTTCACATCTTTGCTAAGTCACCCATCATTTATTAAGCAAATTCTACATGCCAGGCTGTGTGCTAAGGGTTGGGCACACAAAGAAAGGATCAACACAATCTCAAGTCTAATGGATGGATCTTATGCTGATCCCTTTACCTCTGGGGCTCATTTCCTCCATCTATATAAAATAAAGGGGTTGGATATGATGACCTCTAAGGTCCCTCCCAGTCCTGGAATTACAAGAAAGTCTTTGTGTTGCCATTGTAATATTTCTCACATTCATTCGCTCCTCTCCACTAACACAGGCATCACCCTCATTCAGACCTTCACTACTTCTTGCCTAGACTATTTCAATCACTTCCCAATTGGTCTCCCTGCTTCAAAGCTCCATCCTTTCCAGTAATCCTCTACATGTGTGCTAGATCTATCTGTTCATGTTATTCCTCTACTCAAAAGCCTCCAATGGCTCCCAATACCTTTAGGCTGATATACAAGCTCTGCTGTTTGGCTTTACCTATCCTTCACAATCTGAGTCCAGATTACCTGCCCAGGATTATTATGTTCTCCTTCACTCATTTATTCATTTGTTTAGTTTTTAGGATCTACTTGCTATTTGGGACATCTAGATGGCACCATGGTGGGTAGAGTGTCAGGTCTGGAGTTAGGAAGACTCATCTTCCTGAGTTCAAATCTAGTCTCAGACCCTTACTAGCTGTGTGACCTTGGGGAAGTCACTTAACCTTGTTGGTCTTAGCTTCTTCATCTATAAAATAAGCCAGAGAAGGAAATGACAAACCACTCCAATATCTCTACCAAGAAAACCCCAAATGAGGTTATGAAGAGTTAAACAGGACTGAAAAGATTGACCAACAATGACATTTGCTATATAGGAATATAAAAGACAAAATACAAATAAATATTAAAAGGAAGGAAACAAACATTTATTAAGTGCCTACTGTGTGCCATGAACTGTTCTAAGCACTTTACAATTATTATCTCATTTGATCCTCAATACAACTCTGGGAGATAAATGCCTAGAACATAGTAAGAAGCTAAGAAACACTTGTTGATGGATTGTTTGATTGGACCAAAAATCTCAGGTAAAGAATTTAGAACTCAGGGTAAAGCAACAAATGAAAAATATATTAAAGTTAATAAGAAAATTGAATTTCCATTGTTCATAGGCAATACTTACCTTCATTGTTTATGCCTATATAGATATATTACTTATATACGTGGCATCTCAAAAATCTTAGTGTCATTTTAAGCTATTAAGGCTTAAAATTCTCCTGCTCTGTATGTGTGAAAGTATATCTACTCATCACCTATAGAGGCAACATGACATAATAGGCAGGGCATTAGGCTTGATATTAGAGAAGCCTGGGTTCAAATGTCCCTTTTGGAGGATTTATCAACAGTGGGAGTGGAAGCAATCTGTAAGCTCCAAGAGACTCATTAAGAATTGGAATTATAGGTAGCTTGTATTTGCATCAGTAAGTAGAGTTCCCATAGGAACAAAATCATACTTTCTGAAAAGACAGTATTTTGCATATTTGTTTAAATTCAACCAACTTCTCATCTCCCACCTTCATATTATACTAGGGGCCACAGAAGCCTTTGTCTTCTCTTGGGCTTTTACAAGAAAGCTCAAACAGTAGCTGGAGAAATTTTTCTGGCAGCTTGATGTGAAACAGTGTCGAGCTTTCTGCTATCTGTGTGCTTCAGAAATGAGAGATTAAGGCATTTTTGAGGAAAACCCCCAAAACACACACACACACACACACACACACACACACACACAACTGTTCAAGAGACAAGAATGGCTTCAGTTCAGTTTAACAAGCATTTATTTCTTCATCTCCTACCCTGTGCAAGGTACCATGCTAGGGGCTAAGATATAAAGGCAACACCAAAGCTCACATTCTCCTGGGGATGGGGATAGGAGTATGTGAGGTAATAGAGAAGTCAATGAATACAAAGAACATATAAAGAAATTAATAGAATCCTAGATCCAGAGCTAGAAGGGACACTGGGAACCACTTAGTCCAATTCTGCCATATTACAGATGAAGAAATTATGCCAAATATAGAATGTTACATACTTGATGCCACATAGGTATCAAGGGGCAGAGACAGTATTTGAATTCACGTTCCATGACTTCAAAATCAATTATTTTTTTACTGTTATAAAATATATATCATATCAAACCATACCATATTATATAATGTTATATGATACAATGCAATACAATATAATGTCACATGATATTATGTAATATAACAACATAATGTAGTTATAACAAGCTATCATTTATAAAGCATTTTAAGGTTTGCCCAGTGCTTTATCTCATTTTATCCTCACAATAACCCTGGGAGGTAAGTGCTACCATTCGCCCCATTATACAAATGAAAAAACTGATGTAGACAGAGGTTTTGGTGACTTGTTTCGGGTCACATAGTTGTTATGTGTCTGAGGTTGGATTTAGACTCAGGTATTCCTGACTCCAGGTCTAGCACTCAAAACACCTAGCTGCCACCTTGATTGCAATAATAATAGATATTATTTTTACTATAAGGTTTGCAAACATGTTACATATGTTATCTCATTTAATCTTCATCATCACCCTGGGATGTAGGTGCTATTATTATCCTTACTTTGCATGTGAAGAATTTGAAGAAGAGAAAGGTTAAGTGAGTCACCCAGGGTTATATAACTAGTAAGTATCTAAGGTAGGATTTGAACTCAGGTCTTCTAGACTCCCATGGCCCATGCTCTATCCACTGAGCCAACCTGCTGGAGTGTCACATATAGGGAATAGAAGGAGACTTAGTCTGACTGGAATAGAGAGTGCTTAAAAGGCAGTGATGTGACAAGTGCCGGACAGGGAGGAAGGACCCAGATTGTGGAAAGCTCTGAATAGCAGGCTAAGGATTTTATGTCTCCTCCCAAAAGCAATAGGGAGCCACTGAAGATTTATGGGTAGGAGGAATGAATGATGTAGTTAGATATGTGATTTTGGAATATCAATTAGGAGGTTCTGTGAAAGACAGATTGGAAAGGGAAGCACTTAGACACCAGGAGACAAATTAGAAAGCTACTGCAATAGTTCAGGCAACGGATGATCAATCAATTAATTGATCAGCCAGTATTTATTTATTGCCCACTATGTCCCAGCTGCTGGTCCAGGCACTGGGGATAAAATACCAAATTTAGTGCCTACCATAAAGGAATTTAAATTCCCGACTAGAGTTTGGTGACACCTAAGTGGTTCCACGGATAAAGTAAAAGACACAGAATTCGGAAGACCTAAATTCTTTTTATGCTTTGGACACTTATTAGCAGTGTGATGAGTCACTTCAATTCTGTTTCCCTCAGTTTCTTCACCTGTAAAATGGCATGAGTCTCAGAAGATTGTTAGGATCAAATGACATATTATGCAAGGTGCTTTTCAAATATTAAAGTGTTATATAAATATGAGTGATTATTACTTCTCATTATTATTATATACTGAGTGAGTCTCTACTCACTAAGGTAATTTCCACTGAAGTAGACAGGAGACAGAAGAGATTATATAATGATACAGTTGAGCTGGAATGCACTGTCAAGATGAGCTAATCCAGGCACAGTTAGGTGGCACAGTGGATAGTGTACAAGCCCTGGAGTCAGGGGGACCTGAGTTCAAATCTGGCCTGAGACACTTGACACACTAGCTGTGTGACCTTGGGCAAGTAACTTAACCCCAATTACTTTGCCTTCCCCTACTCCAAAAAAAAAAAAAAAACAGAAAACAAAACAACAAAAAAGATGATCTAATCCAGGGGCAGCTAGGTGGTGCAGTGGATAGTGTACTGGCCCTGGAATCAGGAAGATTTGAGTTCAAATCCAGACTCAGACACTTACTAGGTTTGTGACCCTGGGCAAGTCATTTAACCCCAACTATCTCCAAAAAGAAAAGGAAAAAAATATTTAGTCTAGCTGCAAGTTCCAATCCCTCTATTTTACAAATGAGGAATGTGAGGCTCAGATATGGTGACTTTGATGAAGATAACACAGCTAGAAACTGGCAGAACTAGGAGATGTTATTGACTTTGCCAACTTAACTGCTAAAATTTCAAGGTTACACCAAACTCTGTGGGGCATGAAAAAGTCAACTCTAGGCTAGTATCACTCCTACCAGATAAATGGGGAAGGAGGGAAGGAAGAGGGTAGGCAGGGATCTAGAGAGATAGCTCCAAATTACTGACCTCCAAATAAATGCCTTTATTCCATTGACATGTGATGGTGTAAGGGCAAAGGACTGTCAACCAAAGCATGCTCCACTAAATGGAAAAGTCACTGTTAAATGAGTGTGAGTGTTAAGACTAAGATCTTTACCATGGGAAAAGCATTTTATTAATAGGACATAAGCACAATAGATGAATACTGTTTGAATTTTCAGGAAAATGAGAAGAGATGCATTTCTGGGTCAGTTCACTACTTACAGTTGAAAAGAGGAAAGAAAGGGGAGGAGAATGGTGACCTGGGGCCATGTGCTGACCCAAAAGATTTAAACAGATAGATAAAGAGAGAACATTTCCACTTAGCAAATGGGAGAGACATAAATAGAGCTGAGCAGAATTATTTCCAAAGCTGGTTGTTCCCTCAAGGTCTTCTTACCTCATAAATAAGGATGCTACAAAGAGAACACTTAATGTGGCCCTAGGGTCCTGATACAATGGGGCCTCATAGGTCAATAGAACCTGAAGCTTGATACCATCAAGTTCACCTCTGAGCAGCACAGAAAGACAGTCTGATGTTCCAGGTCAGACCAAGAAGGTAAGGATAACAGTGACTGTTACACAAAGCAGGCAGTCAATAAATACATGTCAAAGGAGTTGATCAATTACACAATCATAGGATTTTAATCTTGGAAGGGACAGCAGAGGCCACCGAGTTGGACCCATGTGTGAAATGAATCCCAAGTCTAAGAAAACAGACCCGCTGTGGCCCTGCTTCTTCTAGGAGGCCTCGAATAAGGGATTGAAGGATCCAGAAGACACTTCAGAGGCCACTGAAGCCAACCTTAGCTCCCCATTTTAGAGATGAACAAATAGAGGTTTAGCTAGTGGCAGTGGCAGGATTAGAACCCAAGTTTTCCTGATTCCAAGTTGAGCATGCTATCCTCTATATCATGCCCAGCACCCTCAGGAGGCATCTCATTCTGCTTAAGAAAAAAATCTCTAATCCCCCCTTCCCCCCCCGCCACACACACACACACACACACACACACACACACACACACACACACACACACACACAGGTGCTCTCCATTTATCAAGTCATTTGGTCCACAGAATTCCATTAGATGACTATGATTCTTATCCTCAATTAACAGATGAGGACCCTAAAGCTGAGGCAGGTTAAGTGACAGCTCCCAGGATCCTATTGTTGTCTGAGGTGGGATTTCATCTCAGGTTTTCCTGATTCCAAGTCCAAAACTCTCGTTTACACTTCTTTAGCCAGACAACCAGGATTCAAGATCACAGGTTCCTAACATCCCATCTCTAAAAATTAGTGCCTATGTCACCTTGGTCAAGTCCTTTAACATCCCTGCCACTTCCTTTGCTAATTGATGAAACAAGAGGGGTCAGGCTCCGTGGCCTCTGAGGTTGCTCCCAACTCCTGCTTCCATGACTTTAGGATCATTTCCCACTGATGATTATCCATAGTTCTGCCTCCTGAAGCCAAATAGAACAAGTCTGATCTCTCTTCTTGGTGGCCCTTCAAATTCTTGAAGAATGCTATCATATCTCATCCTCCCCATCAATATAAACTTCTCCAATTCCTTCAACTGACTCTCATATGGCAGACTCATGGCCTTTCCATGTACTAACTGACTAACTATGTACACTGTGTCCAGATTATGTGGCACAATAGATAGAGCCAGACTTGGAGTTCTGACCTGAGTTCAAATCTTATGTCAGACATTTATAAGCTTTGTGACCGTAGGAAAGTCATTTAACTGAGACAGAAGTCTTCCTCCATTTCCTCAACTGTAAAATGGGAGTAATAAACACACCTGCCTCCAAGGTTGTTGTGAGGGTCAAACAAGATAATAATTCTAAAGTTCTTAGCACATGGTGCCTGGTACAAAGTCAGTGCTATATAAATGTCTGTTGATACTATCACCATCACCACTACTACTACCACTACCACTATCACTACTACTACTACTACTACTACTACTACTACTACTACTACTATACTGTAGCATCCAGAAATGAACACGATACTCCAGATGTGATATGATCAGCGTGGAGAAAAATAATTAATGAGCAGACAAGAAAACTTGGAGATGATAGAAAGGTGAAGGCAGAAAGGTGAAGTTGATGGGTGAGGTAGTCTGTAGAGGTAAGAGAAGAATCTGGTTATTTCCCTATTCTTTGCATTCTCTCATTGTTCCTCCTGTGAGACTCAGCAATTGTCAGATGGAAGCCCCTGGGTCATAATAAGATTCTGGCACATCTGGTTCCTTTGCAAGGACAGGGCATGACTTGCCAATTAATAAATTAACTGGTCAAATTTATACAGCAACTGTCGGGCAGAGCTGAGTAGAGATGGGTGTTTGGGGGGACATAAAGTCTGAATGATGGAGAGAGCTCTAAGTGCAGAGAGGAATCAAAAGCCTCTTGAGGATCCCCATATGAAAAGGACGCATTTTCCAGTTTTGCAATCCTGGGGAAAATGTAACAGCATCACCTTCTGTGTTTGGGGATGGATGAATCTGCTCACAGGTCTTCCACAGGCTCTTATCACATAAGCCAGAAAGCATCCTCTTTCTGCCCCCACCCAAGTTGAGGAATAATGGGAATGTTCTTACTACATCACACAGGCCAGTGGAGCAGAAACCAACTCCCAATTTTTCAGAGATATTTGGGGCATTCATACATGGAGACTTGGCAATAAACTTAAGAAGGGGAAAATCCTAGATGTTAGACCTGAAAGGTACCTTTGAGGTCATTGGGACCAACTTCTTCATTTTATAAAAGACAGAACTGAGATCCAGAATGGTTGAGTTATTTACCCAAGGTCACACAGAAACAATACTGGGATTTGAACTCTGGGTCTCTGATTACAAATCCAGCTAATTTCCTACATCACTCTGTTGTCCCCTTCCTGTCACTAGTCAAAAGTCTGATAAGAACAAAGAGGTAATGGGGTTGCAAGACTTCCTAGGCAATGCTTCTGATTCAATTGGGGACAAAAGCATATATTTCCAGTATTACAGCCTTTATGGGATCAGTGATTTTTTTTTTAATTTTTACTTGAAGCCAACATAAGAATGAACCTCAAAGTCAATACAATCTTTTTCTCTCCCTCTCTGCCTCCGGTCTCTTCCTCTCATCCTTCTCTCTCTTTTTTGTCTCTCCCTTCCCTTTATCATGACCTTTTCCTCTCCTCTTTCTTTCTCTCTTTGCTCTCTTTCTCTCTCTCCTTCCTTCTTCCTTCCTTTTCCTCTCTCCTTACCTCTTCTCTCCTCTCCCTTTTTCCTCTCCTTACACTCTTCCACTTCTTTCTCTTTTCTCTCCCTCTTCTCCTTTCTCTGTTGCCTCCTGCTTTCCCTCTCTCTCTTTCTCTTCCTCTCTTCCCTTCCTTCATCTTCACCCTTACCTCCCTCCCTCTCTTTCTCCTCTCTGCCTCCTCCTTCTTCCTTTCCCTCCCTCCATTTTTCCCTACCTGACTCCCTCTTCCCTTTCCTTTCCCCCTTCTCCCTTTCTTTTGTCTCCCTCTCCCTTTCCCCTCTCTTTTCTCTTCTTTCCCTCTTTCCTTTCTTTTTTTCCTCCCTTCCACCTTCTCTGCCTCTCGCCCTCACCCCTTCCTCTGCCTCCCTTCTCCTTCTCCCTCTTTCTCTTTCTCCCCTTCTTCCTCTCCCTCCCTCCATCCTTCTCCACCTAAACCTGCCTCTCTCTCTTTCCCTCCTTCTCCTCTTTTCCTCCTCTGCCTTTTTTCTCCCTTTCTGCTCAGTACCCCACCTCCTTATCTCCCTCCTGCCATGATAAGTCACTGAGTTTATTTTGAGAATACAAGAATCCTTTATTGCTACAAAACTCATCCCAGAGAATTACATTAACCAACCACGGGGCACAACATCGGTTAGTGTTATATTCCTGTTTATACATCTCTTCCAGTCCACAGAGAGAGCACAAGGAAGCACTGAGAAAAGCAAACATTATAATTAAGGGCCAGAGGGACTGATTCAGGATGAAAGATTAGAAATACTAAATATATAAACTTGGGCAACATTTTCACCAAGGAGGATGGAATAACTGCTTTTAAAGTCTCGCAGCCTCCTAAGAACCCAATAAGAGATAGGGAGAGTTAGAGGCAAGACCAAGAACATTGTGAAACCGGGCAAAAGGGAATTAAGATCAAACCCTTTTTTAAAGCATGAGATGTCAATTCTTTAGTTTAGTGCCCCGAGAAGGCCTCAGGACTATGCCAGCATTTCTCATTTGCTAATCTTCTTCCTAACATTTGCCCATTTCTTTAACACTTAGACTGGACCTTCCCTTGGGGTGTTGATTCATTTCTATTCCAGTCTTCAATCGGTTTTGTTGTGGCACTTTTTTTCTCCATGGTCTCTCGTGCCTTATTGGCTGTCTCTCCTGAGAGCTCAGTATGCCTTGGCACATGGACTATCCTGAGGGGGAGGGATTAGTCACACCATTTTCTAGAGATAAGTCATGAAATTCTCTCAAGTCTCTCTTTTCTCTGAAGTCTCCTAATCACCTGCAACAAGTATGACTTCTCTTTTTTGGGGGAAGGAGGGGAGAGAGAAGTGTTGCCTCCTCCCTCCCCTTTCCTTTTCCTCCCCTCTCCCTTCCCTTCCCCTTCAACTATGCTCTTGAGAGTTCATTTATTACTGATAAAGAACAGGCATGCACGGCAATGGACAGAAATATTCAGTCTTAAAAACTTGAGAGGGAGGGTTCTGGAGACCAATGGTTAGAAATGTTCGTTCCATCTGGTCACTGGGGGAGCTAAGGCATACCTTTGTATTATCTGTCAAAAATTTAATTTGATTGTTTTAAATTTCCTTGAATAGATGTTTGTTTTTCTATCACCTTCATTTCTGAATACGCCCCCCTCCAGACCATTCATTTGCAACAAATAATAAAAAAGAGGAAGAGAAGACAGTTCTGAAAAATTAATTAACCCATTTACTGCCTCTCTGATGGAGGGAAGTCATCTATCTACAAACTGGGCATGGGGAGGGGAGAGCTAGACTAAAAGGCTCTTAAGTTCCCTTATGACTGTGAATCTATGATCCTATGATCAACCAATTGTATTTGTAATATTCCATACCCATTATCAACTACCTCTTACAAGGAAGAGAGGGAGATTCATTTTCCATCACTCTTTCTATATGTTCTATCTATCCATCCATCCATCCATCCACCCATCCATCCATCCATCCATCCAGTAAATAGATGAATGAATAATGACAATAACTAGTATTTACAAAACACTTTAAGAGTAGCAAAGTACTTTACAAATACTATCTCATGTGATTCTTACAACAACCTTGGGAGAATGATTCCAGGGGCGGGGAACCTGCAATCTCAAGCCTGCATGTGGCCCAATGAGTCCTCAAGTGTGGCCCTTTGAATCCAAAGTTGGATCCCCACTTGAGGACCCAGAGGGCCACATGTGGCATCAAGACCACAGGTTCCCAAACCTTGAATTAGGCATTGATTAGGCCTTCTGGGTTGGCAGAAAAATAGGTCAGAAATTTCCAGGCTCTCCAGATTTTCTCCACAATCAGACAGAAAATCACCATGAAATGAATATAGAGGAGCAAAAATAATGGGGGGAAAGGAATTGTTCTCCTAAGACAATTTAAGAGGACCTCAGAAACGACAAGACCTCCAGGGGTTGAGGTTTGGCCTGAGTAAAGGGTTGACTGAATTAAAAAACAGCAGAATAGGCACTATTTCTTGAAGATGAGGAAACTGAGGCAGGCAGAGGTTAAATGACTTGCCCAGGGTCACGCAGCTAGTAAGTATCTGAAGTCATATTTACACTTAAATAACTCCAGGTCCTCCTAACTCCAGGTCCAGAGCTCTATCAAGTACGCCATCTAGCTGTCTTGTGAAATCAAGTGAAAGAATCATTTCTTAGCAACTGAGTAGGAACAAAAAAAACCTTCTGTCCATGGCTCTGGAGGGCAGGGGAATTGTAGTCTACTTAACGGAATGTACTGTATTCAAACACCTTAAACTCACTCATTGAGATATATACAAGGAAAATCAGCTATGTGCAAGCTATTTAAGTAAAAGCTATTCCTATTAGCCATTGATGCATGTCCAAAGAATATGCTAAATGCTACTTTGATAGCTAATTTCTATGGTTTTGCCTTATCTGTACAGTATATACTTGAGAGTAATAAAACTACAGAGCATTAAAAAAATATCCTATAAGTCATATACCCCATTAAGTCTAACTATGTACTAGCTACTGGCTTCCCTCCTAATCAGTCCACATTAGTGAGGTTTGCCTATACCCATCAAAGAAAGTGTCTTTTAAAGTTAACTCTCAATTGTTAGTGTCATGGGGGATGGAGAGAGAGCACAGATAAATGAAATCCACAGATAATCCCAAATCCTTGGCTTAAACAAGAATTTTAATCTCCTTTGCCCGGGACTGTTAAGAACAAAATCAATTCATGTGAGTGTCTCCTTTCCCCAACTCTGACTGCACTCAGCAGAGCTGCCAATGAGTGGTGAGATGCCTCAGAGTATGGGTGGAGCCAGGGGTCTGGAAAATTGACTGACTGGGTAGCACACCTCAGCAGAACTGAGAAGCTTATGTATTTCAAAGTCTGCTCTGGAATCTGGAACCCAGCATGGGATCATTCCTGGAGGAAAATGGTATTTTCTATCATAGACAGCAGGGGTTCTCATTCTTTGGCATAAAGGCTTGGGGAGTGGGCGGGAGTTAGCAAGTCTCCTCCCATCTGCCCGGTGCCTTGCTCCAGGGAGCTGCTTATCCTCACTACCTGCTTAACACCCTACTGTTTTCTTCTGACTTTCCCAGAGATGTGCTCAGTAGTGGTTATCAGCATTCCAACACTCAAAAGGGCACAGTGGAAAGAAAACTGGATTTGAAATCAGTGGGTCTGGTTTTGCATCTTGGTTACTGAAATCCACTTATTACTTGCGTGACCTTTGGCAAATTATTTCATTTCTCTTGGCCTTAGTTTCCTTCTCTGGAAAAATGAGGGAGATGGTCTAGGTGAACTCTACAGTCTCTTCCAGCTCTTTATCTATGATCCTATGACCTAGAGATTCAAATCCTAGTTTTATCTGTGTGACCTAGGGCAGATCATTTCATTTATCTGGGTCTCAGCTTCCCTATTTGTAAAATGAAGGTATCAGTTAGATGACTGGTTAAGTCCACTTCCAGATCTAAATCTATGATATTGTGATTCTCTGACCTCTGACCTAAACTTTCCAGACCTGGGATACATCTGAAATCCATCATGTCCCCTTCCCCAAATTCAGATCAGAGAAAACAAACTATTGACTCCTGATTCAGAGTGACCAGGTCTTCCCTACTTATTCCCATATCATAAGGTTCAAGAAAGATCCACTACTTTAAATGTCCTTCCTATTTCTGTATCCTCCTTATAACAATTAAGTCTATTTCAAGCAGTGACGTGCAGCAAAGTCTCCAGATCCACAGTCAAAAATAAACACACAATTGGTATTAAAAATTGATACAGCGGTTTCAAGGATTCCAGAGATCTGCACTTCATTCTTGGAAGGAAAGAGCTGTTCTTTTAAAGGGAGAACAAAACAGGACAAAGGTCTAAAAACTTTCACTTTCCACAAGATACCTCAGATTCTGTTAGGGAATGGTTATTTTCCACCCTCTTCCCCACCCTTACGAGGTTACCTTCCCCTTCCTATTTCCAGACCCTTAAAAAAAAAGAAAAAGAAAGAAACTCTCTTTGCCATCATTATAAAGGCATTGAACACAGATTAGAAAGTAAGCTGTAGAGTACATTTCTCTTAGGGCATGCTATTTAGCTAGCCTCAACATTCTGCTGACCCTAAAGTGCCCACCAATCTCCTATGGCAAAGGATGTAGATTTTGTCTGACCCTGCAAATACGATCAGACCAAGAGTGTTCTAAAAAGTCAAAATTCTATAGAATAAAAACAAATAAGCAAACCAATGATTCTTCTATTTTGTATCTATAAAAGTCTTTTATAAAGACATTGCAATGATCCCTCTTTATTCATTATATCATTTGGTCCTCATAACAGACCAGGGAGTATAAAGCATAAAAATAGATTTTGTGATGATCCATATTCTGCATTACAAAAGCCTTTATTTCTCTGGCATCCTAACTTGGGTAGTCCTTCTTTCGATCCTCTCTTATTTTATCTTCCCAATGGACCTGTGGAATATTTAGAGGACAGATCAATTTTTAAAAAGGACACTGTGAGTTAGGGAAATTAATTGCCTACGGTCACACAGGTTGTGGCTTCAGGACCAGCATCCAAGCATCCTAACTCCTGGTTCAAGACTCTTCTTTCTAGAAGCCCCCCAAAAGAGGGGTAAAGGATTTTTCTCCTGGGCAAAGAGCAGTTGCCTGGAACTCAAAACAATTGGTTCTCCCATCTGAATACAAGGGGTTAAAATGAACAGTATTGGAACCAGAATGTATTTTCTCTCAACTGTAACTGAGTAAGGGAAGTCTAGCACAACAGTATGTCTGAGCCTATAGCCCCACCAAATGTGGATTTTGCTGGAATTTCACACTGCGAATAATGACTTTTGAAAAGCAAATGCAACTTTTTAACATCAATTGGCAACATGTCACTACCAATGCACTTCCAGCCTAAACTTAAAAAGCTTTAGGGGGGAAAGAGGCAGGAGAGAGCAAGTGATTTTCATCTAGTTGGACTTGGGCTCTGAAGGACTATGGCCAGTACCCAGGAGCTAGAGCAGAAAAGACATATCCCGGGGAGAAAGCAAAATAGGAGGCTTGGAAAACACCTTGGCTGATAACTTGAGCTAACTGGCCCCCTTTTCATGCACCCAGAATGGAATTGCAAAGCCCCGGGCTAGCAAACACTGCACTGGGCAGGAAACTAATATTTTACCCTTTTATTCTCAATGACCCTCCCTCTGAGGCTCCCGACAGCTGCTGCTGGTCTTGGCTGTCCTTGGCACCGATGCCGTCTTCTCTCCAGCACACCCTGGCCAATGATGAGCCCTGCTCTTGACAATGCCCGGTTGTTTCCAGTGTCTCTTCTGTTTCTCTCTAATCCTCCTTAATATTAACATCACCAGCTCTGTAAGAGCTCAGCATCCTTCCTCTCTCGTCTTCCTCTTCCTCTGCCCTGGCATTCCTCTAGAAGCAACTCCTGGAATGTCTAAGATCGCTGTCCAATACCAGAGACCCCTCCCTCAATTCTCAGTAGCTTTTCATGTCAAGACCTCATCACTCACCCATACCCTCACCGCATACTGAATATACCCAGTTTTTCGTCCCCTACCCTTGATGCCCTATGGGAAGCTAGCCCACGATTTTCTCTTTCAGGTCAAAATATCCCAACTTCTCAATCAGGAATATGTTCTCTCTCTCTACCCACGTGGGACCAGGAGGGGCATTTTTTTTTCCTTCTCCTACTGGAGTCGCCTCATTTCTCCCCTTTCTGCCTCTCTCCTTCCTTTGCCTCCTCCTCCCACTAAACCAGTTACCCCGACTTGATTCCTAGAAGGGACCGGAGGGAGGAATGCTTTCTCTTTGGGTTGCAATGGGGGGACACAGGAGCTGTAGGCTGGCAGAGAAGGCTATCGGGAGAGTAGTCCGATCAACAATGGACAGTCTTTTTTTTCTGAGTAAATCCCCCTTACGTCATTCGGACAGCCCCAAAGGGAGAGATGCCAACCAGGGCCTGAAGAAAACCCCAAGGGTGTGTGTTTGTTTGTGTGTGTGTGTTTATTCGCTTTGCTGTATGTTTGTGTGTCCTGAGGGTTGGTGGTGGTGATGGGGAGGGGGCTGTCTAACTTTTTTTCTAATTGCCAGACCTTATCTTTCCTGTCTGCCTCCAAACTTCGCCACCTGCAGATGCTCTTCCCTGGTCCCTCAGGTCCCTGAAAAAGACGCTTGGAGATCACCTGTTCAAAGTGTGCCCTGGGGCCTCTCGAATGGGAGGTAGGTGGTGGGGTTCAGGGAAGCTAGGGCGCGGCTTTGGGCAGCTCACCTATCCATCAAACTCATGGACTTCAAGAGAAGAAAGTTTCCCCTCCCCTTTCCTCCCCTGCTCTCCACTCCCTCCTCTGTAGCCGCCAAGGATCTCCTTACTCCAGGTCAGCCCTCTGGACTGGAGCTTTAGGGTCCCCAGGAGAGAGGGGACAAAAAGGCACTGCGGGGGCCCGGAGGCACAGGTGGCTGGCTTACCTTTGTAAAGCAAAGCTCCGAGCACCAGGCTGAGCGCCCCGCACAGCTGCCCGCCAGGCCCAGGGGCCGCCCCTTCGGTGCCCATGGTGAAGGCAAAGGCTGTGGCCCCGGCTCCGGCTCTGGCTCTGACTTCGATCCCGCTGGGGTTTTGGTTAGCAAGGGTTCACACGCTTCTCGCAGCTGCTGCAGCCTCTCTCCTACGGGCGCTACCCCGGCCCGCAGCCCTATCCGGGCGCTGCATCGTAGCTGTGTGCCCCTCCGGGGGGCTCCAGGCGGGCACCCTCAGTGGCCGGCGGGGCTCCGCGACATGGCCCGCCGGCCGCCTGGAGCTGGGCGCCCTGAGCGCAGGATGTCCCTAGCACGCCGTGAGCCCCAACCACCGTCTCCGTAGCTGTCCGCTGCAGCCGATGCCCGGTGCCCGCTGCCCGCTGCCCGCGGGCCCGCGGCGTTGCCTGCTCTCTCCACCTCCTTCTCTCCCTGCTCTTCTTCCTGCGCTCTCCTGTCTAGCTCAGGCTCCTGCTTGGGCTCTGAGAACTTTTCTCTCTCCGCATCCTAGGCAGAGGCTGCCTCCGACTCTGCCTCCCCCAGCCCCGCCTCTGCCTCTGCCTCCGCCTCCGCCTCCACCCCCGCCTCCT
This sequence comes from Gymnobelideus leadbeateri, assembly GCA_011680675.1. Lineage (NCBI taxonomy): Eukaryota > Metazoa > Chordata > Mammalia > Diprotodontia > Petauridae > Gymnobelideus > Gymnobelideus leadbeateri. The sequence goes on along the minus strand of WOXC01008386.1, from coordinate 170,833 downwards.
ATTCAGCACTGCCCCCTCCCCTCCCTTTCTCTCCTCTCCTCCCAGACTCTCAGTGCCTGGTCAGAGAAGGGAGGCCGAGTTAGAGGAGGTATCAGAGGGGAGGAGGGAGATGGAGAGGGGAGGGGAGAGGAGAGGAATAACCTGGAGTGAAGGGAAAGCGCCGAGAAGGGGAGGAGAAAAAGATTAGGAGACAGGAAGGGGGAAGAGGGAAAAGAAGGGGAGAGGGGAGGGAAGACGAGGAAAGAGGAGGCTGTGGGGAAGGAGGGAGAGAGCAGTGAAGGAGAGAGGATAGAGGAAAGAAGGAAATAGTGTGATCAGAAAGGAGAGTGGCTCAAGGAATCCTAGCAGAGACCTCATCTGAGGGAGGTTCTATCCAGAGGGGACTCTTGGTAAAGGATAGGGAAGGGTGGCCCGATATTTGGAAAGAGAACAAACTGACTTTACCATACCATTAATCCCATTCGGAGGGACAAGGGTTGCAAAGCCATTTGAGGTAATCCTTCCTTCCTCTTCCTAACTAACTTGGAATCAGGGCCAGAGACAATTCCCATAACACCCCTATCTGAAGGCACACCCCTCCTCCAAATACCCCTACTTTTGCATTCATACCCCATTCCCGCTTGGCAAAATTGTGATACAAATACCCCAAGGAAAGCCTGGGGCCCCAAGCCCCAAACAGGGATTTGTTTATGCACAAGCAGTCTGACTGCAGAATGCAGGTAAGACAAATCCTGTGAACCTAGGGGTGGGAAGGGACTAGCATCCCACCATGCCCCTGACTCTCAGCATAGCTGCCTCTTCCAATCCATTCTAACAGATGGGGTTCTTCTTTTATTGCTCTCCCAGGAAACCTCCACTCCTCAAATGGAGTGCTCCCTTGATTAAGAGAGTGCTGGGGCAGCCATTCTGCTCTCACATATGCCTGGAAGAGGGCAGGGTGGCCCCTCTGAAACAAGGTCTGCTTAGCATACATGGGAAAGCAAGCCTTAATCTGTTTCATATGTCAACATCATTTCTGCTCATCAGAGCACCAACTCTGGCAGTCTAAAGCTGTAAGTACTTAAGGGAAAAAATAAAAACAAAATCCCTTTTAAGGAGGGAGAACAAGAAAGAGTGATAGAGAAACAGAGGGGCAGAGATAGAGAGACACAGAGAACAGAGCAGTAGAGAAATGCATAAGAGATAAACAGAGATAGAGACACAAAGAGACAGACCCTGAGAGAAGAGAGAGACACAAAGTCAGAGACAGACACAGACACATAGAAAGAGCAAAATTAGTCCAAACTTATTTTTCTTAAATGTTAACTATTGTACTTGCCAGTGACTGTCTCCATTTATAGCCATCACTGACTCTTCATCTTAGGAAGGGCATGAATAAGGATATGGGTCTCCAAAATGGTGAAGGGCATTGACATCATGCTCTATAAGGATTGATAGAAGGAAATGGGGATCTTTGACTTGGAGAACAACGTACTGAGTGGGCTATGAGAGCTGTCTTAAAATATTTCAAGAGCTGTCACTTAAAATAGAGATTAGATGTTTTCTCTTTGGCCCCACGGGCAGCATGGGTAGCAATGGGTGATCACTGAGAAAAGGCAAATTCTAACAAAGTATCAAAACTTTTCTAATGATTTCATTGTTGTTCTGTCATTTCAATCATGCCCAACTCTTCATGTCTCCATTTGGGATTTTCTTGACAAAAATGCCAGAGGGGTTTGCCATTTCTTGATTCACTTTATTTTACAGATGAAGAAAGTAAAGCAAATAGGGTTAAGTGACTTGTCTATGGTCACACAGTTAATGGTCTCTGAGGCTTGATTTGAACTCAGGTTTTCTTGACTCCTGACCCAGTGCTCTATCCACTTCACCATCTAGCTGCCCTTCTAATGACTAGAACTCCCCTAAAGAAATACTGGCTATGTCAGAGGCAATGGTTCTCTTTTACTGGAGGTCTCCAGGAAAGACTGGATTCTTGTTCACTTGTAGTGTGTATTAAATGATCTCTGAGGTTCTTTGCCATTCTAGTATTTTGTGATTTTTATTCTATAGCCAGAATCAGAATCAGAGGCTAGAGCTGCGTTTGGTGTCAGAAACATGTGAATTCAAACCCCAAACTCAATACAGCAGCTGAGTGACCCTGGGAAAGTAATTTAATTTAGGCCTCAGGCAACTTCCCTAAGAGTCACAGATAGATTGTGCTCCGTTGGGGTGTGAGGAGATCTCTACAAGGAAGAAACCAGGGAATCTTTGCAAATTCAGGCATATCAGTAACTTATCAGGATAATATCATAGGATTATAGATTTAGAACTGGAAGGGTCCTTTCAGGTCCCTCACTCATTTTACAGATGGGGAGACTGAGACCCAGAGAAATCTAGCAACTTGCCCAAGGTCACATGGGAAGTAAATGACAGAGCTGGGATTAGAATAGAGGTCTTCCTACTCTGGAGTTACTGAATCATGGAAAGAAAGGCTATCCTCAGGAAAGTTTTGAAAACTTTGCTAGATCCCTACAAATCACCCCTGGAAAAACCCACAGCACAAAGTTTGCAAAGAACTTTTCTATTCCTTGTCTTATCTGAGCCTCACAACTTCCCTGTTGAGATTAAGTCCCAAAGGCATTGCTTATCCTTACTTCATAGATAGAGGTAACTGAGCTTCAGATAGTCAAATCATGTCTCATTGAGTTCAAGTCTAGTACTTTACCTATTACACTAAGCTAAGGTACCTCTGAAAGAATATGTTTTATTTATTTCATGGGGGCCTGTTCTTGCTGTTGGACTAGAGAAAAAATCATAGAAAAGTAGACAATGGCAGTTGAGAAAACTCATTTCCTAGGCCAAATGTATAGTAGCAGGCCATGGGTGTAGAATATTTAGAATCCCCAAGTACATACTTCCCCTCAAAAAACAAAACAAAACAAAACAAAACAAAAAACCCCACATAGATTTAGAGCAGGAAGATAATCCTGGAATCTGATCGTTTGAGTTTTTCAGATTATAACATATAGCCCAGAGAGATCAATTGACTTATCTAAGGTCATACTGTTGTTGCTATTATTGTTGTGGTTTGTCCTTTGCTCTCAAAGAAGAAAATGGTGCCATGACCTGCAAGGGAATTGGGTTTAAGGGAGAGCTGTGGAAGGTCACCAGCCTCTTTCCCCTCTGGAGCCATCTGGACACAATATACATCAGGATAACTGGAGATAGTCCTGAGGGTCACACAGTTAGAAATCCAAAGAAATGGGATTCAAACTCAGAGCCTATGATTACAATTTTGCAAGACTGATTTTTTTTGGAGAGAATTACCCAGATAATTTTCCAGCTTTTCTGCCTTTTTGTATTGGTGTCCCTCAGAAATGAAGAAGCAAGTTACCTTAATAGAGAAAGGCTAAGTGAGTCACCATGTAAGAGCTGGGAATGCTTTCTACTATTTCTGAAGGAGCTCCAAACTCACCACAGAATAAATATTTTTCATCTAAACTTCCATAGCCTCTTAACTTCGTCAAGAAATATACCATGCCCCATTATTCCTGGCTGAGGGATCTGAACCCATTTTCTGCTCTGCTCTCCTCCTCTGCCCCTGTCAAAAAGAGCAAATAAAAAGTCAGAAAAATGTTCCTTGTTCCCTCTGTGCCTCCTTCCCAAGCTCCAGCTCATGGTTTGAATCTAGGCCCCCCAATGTTTTTTTCTTCTTAGCCTGATCTATCTCCCTCTTCTCAGTAAAAGCTGGAAGACTGGCTTGCAGATACCATATGGCAAGTATTAGAACACAAATGAGTAAAGGAGAACAGCCCCTTCCCTCCAGCCCCCAGGTGTATATAGTTAAGAAAATCTCCCTTTATCCTCTGCCATATATAGCCATTGCTCAGGCCTTCTCCAAATGCCATATAGAAAGCCATCATCTTTAGTAATGACTTAGGAAAATGAAACTCAGGGGGTTAGATATGTGTGAGTTCAGATCTCGAAGCAGTCTTAAGGACTGGTTGTTCCCCTCCTCACCTTTATTTTTCAGGCCAGGGAACTGAGGTTTAGATAAAGATCATAAAATCTAGGACAGCCTTCAGAGGCCACCAAGTGCAACTTCTCATTTTACAGGGTAGGAAACAGAGACCCAGAGGGGTTACACACAGGTAGTAAGCATCAGAAGTGGGACAGGAGGGGATTTAGCCAACATTATACAGTTAGCAGGTAGCAGAAGCAGCATTCAGATTCAAATCTTTTAATTACAAATGCTACTACTACTACTACTACTATTACTACTACTACTACTACTACTACTACTACTACTACTACTACTACTACTACTACTACTACTACTACTACTTCTACTAGTAGTACCACCACCACCATCACCGCTACTACCAACTACTACTACTGGTGCTGTTACTACTACTACTACTACTTTTACTATGACTAGCTAATATTTTGTAGACTTTTAAGGTTACAAAATGTTTTTAGTATATTATTTCATTTTATCATCACAACAACCCTGGGAGGTAGAAGCTATGACCATCATCATCTTCACTTAGTAGAAAAGTAAACTAAGGCAGGTAGAGGTTAAGTGACTTGCCCAGGGTCAAACAGCTATTAACTCTCTGAGGAAGAATTTGAACTTAGAATTTCCTGACTCTGGGTTTGTACTGCCTAATTGCTTCAGATCCAGTATTCTTGTCCCTTGGACATACTAACAAATGCTCTACATTCCTCCAAAATCTCCATACAACATCTTCTCCCTTTTAGTCCAATATCTTGTCCCTTTCAGTTTCTTTCCAACCTGTAGACTAGAGATGCTGTGAATTTTGGTTTCCTAGGCATCATTCACCGAAGTAGCAACATGAGCTCAGAGGTTCAAGCACTAATAAAGTTACATTTTAAAAAGTCATCTATTATTTAGCACAAAATTCATTAATTCCTTAAGTTAAATTACTTCCAAATGCATTTCTGAATTTCATAACAAATCTCAGAGACCACTAATCTCCACAAAGGCTATTGCAGGGACTCCCAAAGGGCTCTCAGCACATGTATACAATTAATTTGATTTATCAGAGGCAGAAGAGATCCTGGTTTTAAAAAAATGAGCCTGCTGCTTCCTCCTGAGCTCTCTATTCCTGAGTTCAAACTCACTCTAGTTCTAACTTAACTTCCAAATTCCCATGATCCCTTAAAAAGAGCCAGGAGAAGGTATACATTTAGCTCATTTGTTGCTTTGTAAGACCATTCTCAAGACGGACACCATGTGGGCAAATGATAGTGCAGAAATGTGTTCAGTTCACTGTATTTATTACCCAGGAAAGCTTTTGTTTCAAGTGTATTCTATTAGCTCAGCATGGACCTGAGTATTTTTTAAGCCAGATCTCCAGATGGGGAAGCCAACTTGGAAACCCATATGGCTTTGGCAGACACAAAGTCACTACCAACCTAGTGGTCAGAGACCTGTTTTACTACTTCATCAGCCCTTCTCAGATTCTTGGTTTAAAATGGTATAAACTGATGAGGAACCTGAGAGAGACTACTTGGTGTGTATTATCTAGTATTTTCCCTGTTAAGCCAATTACCCAGTGGTTAAGAAACCAGTCTTCCAGGTGTTGGTCTGGTTAACATCGGTGAAACCTGATCTTTCTCACATATGGACACACACACTTCTCGTATTTTTCACTCTGCTTCTACCCCTCGGCTTTCCTACCAAGCATCTAAATCTTGCACTTATATTGTGTTGTCTTGAGCAATATAGACTGAATTTTCTTTTCATTTTATTCTCTACACTGCAGTGCAGAAAAACGTACCCCCTCCCTCCCCTTTTCATGTTTTCACTAGCATTTAGAATTAATTAAGTCTCTCCCTGAATCAGTCTTAATGGAAAGGTAAGCTAAACCCTGATTCCCTGGAGGAGATGCTGGCAACTTTTGGACTGTGACCAATTTTTATGATTGATATAAAATGGGCCCCTCCTCACCTTTGCCCTGGGCCCCTCCTGGAGGCCCACTGAAAAGGCCACAGTCTCTCCATTGCTAATATATATACCATCCACACTTTTACTCGTACTCCAACATTAGTACATGGTCCATTTGGTACCTGACTTGGCATGATCCATCTTCAGATTAGTTGTTACAAATAAAATTAATTCCCCCTATCCACATTCCCTTTCCTGCATTTAAATACATATTCAGTAGTCTGGGATCCAAACCTTATTTATCTGAAAATTTCATTTATCTCAGACTCATTCATGCCTCTAGACAGAGACCAATAGTAATGATATTTGGTGCTGTCCTTTCTTTCAGGGGGCTACAAGTCTTTTGTCAATATCAGTCTGTCTGACAGTCAGTTACCCTGATGACTTCCCCAGCAATCCCTGGAAAGCTCTGTGTTTATACAGTCTAGCTTTTACTATTAGTACAGCCATGAGCTCCCATCTTGGGACCTCAGTTTCCCTATATATAAAAATGAAGAGGTTGGCTACGTGATTTCTTACATCCTACCCAACTCTAAATCTTGGTTCAAAAAGTCACGAATATCCCACTGCAAGAAGAAAGTTATTTTGTGCAATATAGCACAGGTCATCGTGGGGGTTCCAGGGAACCTCTTTTTGTTCTCTGGGAGGTAATAGCAAAAGAGGAAGTGGTACATGAACAACTCTTACAAAGCAATGAATCAAGACAAAATGTATATTTGTACCTAATGAACATAATTAACCTTATCCAGGCTAAGTGAATAATATTGAACAACTGTGTAGGGTTAGAGAGGGTCACTAGGTGGTGCCATAGTGCACAGAGTGCCTGGTATCAAGAAGACTCATCTTCTTGGGTTCAAATCTGCCCTCAGAGACTTAATAGCTGTGTGACCGTGGGCAAGTCACTTAACCTTGTTTGCCTCTGTGTTCTCATCTGTAAAATGATCTGGGGAAGGAAATGGCAAAGCATTCTAGTATCTATGCCAAGAAAACCCCAAATGGGGTCATGGAGAGTCAGATACAACTGTAAAACAATAGAACAACAACAAAAGACAAGCAAGGTCTCTCTAGAAAAAGCAACTCTTAAGTTTTGAGGGTTCCAGGTTGGACAATCAGTATAACATCATAGAAAAAAAAGAAGGTTGGACATGAAATTGAGAGACCTGGATTCAAATCCTGCCTTGGATGCTTCTTTAAGTGAATAGAAATAGTCAATCCTTCAAAGCCTCATTTTCCTACCTTCTGCAAAGGCTTATTTTGAGGCTCCAATGAGACAATTACTCATAAAAGCATAGACACTTGGATTTAGAGCTAGGTAAGACTTCAGGATTTATCTAGACCAGCCTCACTCACTTTACCAATGAGAAAACTGAGGCCCAGGAAAGCTAAATGATTTTGCCTAATACCAGGCAGGTAGTTAAGCATCAGAGGTGGCTAAGTGATGCAGTAGATAGAGGGATAGGCCTGGAATCAGGAAGACTTGAGTTCAAATGTGGCATAAGAAACTTATTAGTTGTGTGACCCTAGGCAAGTCACTTCTCCCTCTCCCTCAGTTTCTTCATCTATGAAATGGGCATAATAATAGCTTTGCTCCTCAGGGTTGTTGGGAAGATTAAATGAGATAACATTTGTAAATGCACTTAACACAGTGCCTGGCCTATAATAGATACTATATTAATACTTATTTCCTTCTTTCCATTTAAACTCAGGTCCTCTGACTCAGAGCCAGTGATCATTTTAGCTATAACGCGTGTCACAAACCCAGACTTGCAGTTAAAGCTGTGATAAAACTTTTGGAACTCCATACATTAATGTTGGCTCTTATTGTTAATGCTGGCAAGGCCATGATGAATCCAAAATGGTGGCAAATCTTGTATCTATTTTGTATATCTCATCTGTGTGCCCACTTATGCACACACTGACTTCCCCATTACAATGTAAGCTCACTGAGAGCAGTCGTTGATTATTTTTACATTTTTTCTTTGTGTCTAGAGTAGCTGGAATGTAGTAAGCATTTAACAAATGTCTGTTAACTGATAAAAATGTTGTTTTACATTTATAGATAGATTATTATAGGATTGGGGAAACTGTGGAAAGATAGCAAATCTAATTTCTTCATTTTGTAAATGAGTAAACAGGGTCAGAGAAAATACATAATTTGCCCAAGTACAAAGATTTGAAACCAGGTCCTCAAGATTTCATATCTAATACTTTCCTCACTGAACCATGCTAATTAATAACGCAACACATGCAGCCTCATAATATCTTGCTATTTCAAATTCCATTCATTCAAATCCATTTTTAAATCTGCCAGTCCTTCTGAGTAATTAGTTTTTGCTAGTGCACTAGTTACTAGCTATCAGATTTAGATATAAGACTCTTTATTGATGGGATCTACAACTTTCAATTCATTCATTTGTTCCACAAACATTTATTGAGCACCTACTATGTCTTGTAAGATACAGTCAGATGAGCATGGTCCCTACTTTCACGGAGCCTGCCATCTAGTGGTGGAGATAAGACCTGCACACACATTCCCTTATTTATGGTATATTGGAAAAGCGCCATGCAAGTGGAATCAACTTAATGGCACCAAAGTGTACAGGAAGGGAGCTTGACTATTTCAGGATTAGTGAAAAGAACCGGGGATTTTTAGCCTAGAGAATACAAAACCTCAAGGGAACATGATAACTGTCTGCCAGTATCTGAAGTCCGTGCCATGTGGAAGAGAGATCAGGTATCTTCTATTTGTCCCCAGAAGGCAGAATTAGGAGTGATAGGCGGCAAAGAGGCAAATTTCAGCGTGATGTCAGGAAACACTTCCTGAAAATCAGAGTTATCCCAAAGTGTAATGGGTTATCTAAGGAAATAGAGGATTTGGGGGCAGTAGAGTGAAGAGTGCTAAATTTTAGAGGATACTTTATAATTACTTAGTTTTTTACTTTACTTTTACTTTCTAGCTAGAGGGAGCTTGGGAGTTCATCAGATTCAATCCCCTTTGTTTTACTGTTGAAGAAACTAAGGTCAAAAGAGATTAAATGACTTGCCCCAGGTCATAAAACTGGTAAGTATTCAAGGCAGGATTGGAACTCAGGTCTTTCTGACTAGAGGTCCATCCCATTACCTACTACACAGTAGTAGTAGTAGTAGTAGTAGTAGTAGTAGTAGTAGTAGTAGTAGTAGTAGCAGCAGCAGCAGCAGCAGCAGTAACATCTATACCATGATTTAAGATTTGAAAAATTTTTACATACAGTTTCTTATTTGATTTTCACAATAACCTGTGAGGTAGGTGTTACTATCCCCGTTTTGCCAATGAGAAAACCAAAGCTAAGAGAGGTTAGTTACTTGACCAAGGTCACACAGCTGGTAGTATCTGAGTTAGGTTACAAATTCAGGTCTTCCTACTTGTAGGAGTACAGCACTCTTCCCACTAACCCCCTCAAGATATCATAGTGTTTTTTGAGGACCTGGCTCTGCTCTTTATTAGCTGTGTTCTTAAGCATACATTGCCTTGTCAATCTCAGTTTCCTCATTTGTAAAATTGGGAAGAGGAGGGTAGGGCTCGATGGCCTCTAAGGTTCTTCCAGTTTTCCCTCTAAGATCCTATAATACTGTCACTTCACCTTACCGGACCTCAGTTTCCCCATATGTAAAATGGAGTGGGGTGGACTAGATGGTCCCTTCTAGCTTTCTACCCAGGGGCCTTTTATCGTTCCCCTGAGGTCTCCAAGCAATGTCTTGGATGACCACTTGTCAAGAGTGTTGCAGAGGGGAATGCTCCTAAAATAGCTAGCCTCTCACCTGCAGCTGCGGGCTGTTCACCTAAGATTCTAGCACCGGGCCTGATTAATGACGCACTAAGATTTCACAGTCGCGGCCGGGCTCTTCCAGACGCTAGCGTGCTGCCTTCTGCATCAGTGTAGTCATAGCCAGCCTACCGTGGGGTTAAAGGGTTTGCATAACTGCACCCTGGACTCCCGCCAATGCGCCTTTAGGACTCTGAAGCTCTGTTGCGGAGGATGGAGATGCGGAGCAAATATCTCTGTGAGAGCTGTTTAATTTCGACACCCGGGATGATGCAGAGACAATGCCTCTTAATTTATGTAACAAACAGCCCTGCTGCTTCGCTGTGTGCTGTGGAGTCAAAGGCAGTCTTGGGTCAGCTTTCTAGTGCAAACATTGCCCCCTGGTGGAGTCAACTGGTACTAGAGGTTCACATACAAGAAAAGACTATATAGTTCTCAAAATTACTATGATTTAGGACCAAAAAGGCGACTTTAGAGATTATCTAGGATTATGGTTGACAGAATTAGATAAGGAAGAGAAGTTAGAGAGCATCTAATACAACTTCCTTCCTTCCTTTTTCTTTCCTTCTTTCCTTCTTCCTCCCTCCCTTCTTCCCTCCCTATTTTCCTTCCTTCCTTCCTTCCTTCCTTCCTTCCTTCCTTCCTTCCTTCCTTCCTTCCTTCCTTCCTTCCTTCCTTCCTTCCTCTCTCTTTCTTTCTTTATATTTCTCTCTTTATCTTTCTTTCCTTCCTTCCTTCTCTCCTTTCTTTCTTTCTTTCTTTCTTTCTTTCTTTCTTTCTTTCTTTCTTCCTCCCTTCCATTTTACACAGTGTTTAATATAGTGTCTGGTACATAGCTGGTATTTCATGAATGTTACTTGGCTAATAATTTACCTACACATGAGGAAACTAAGGCCCAGGAAAATTAGATAAATTACCTACACATAAACAGGGAGTAAATGACAGAGGCTGACTTTTAACTTAGATTTTTTGCTCCCAACATTATCTTTCTACCGTTTTTCTATGTCGCCTCCTTTCCAAGCTTTATCAACTCCCATCCCCAGTTTTATAGATGAGGGAACTGAGGTAAGACAATCTCTCAGTTTCCTCATCTCTAAATGGAGAAGGACTCAAGTTCATTTCATCTCCACATTTGTGATTCAATAATAGAATGTTAGCTCCCTCAGGGACTATTTAATTTTTGTCTTTGAATCACTGATGCCTAGAACAATGCCTGGTACATAGTACGTACATAATAAATGCTTGAAGAGCAGAAGTGACTAGTCTAAGATCACACAGGAAGCAATTAATTAGAATTTTAAAAATCATTTAATCTTACACTTTCATTTCACAAAGAAAGAAGAAATTAAGTTTCTGAAGGCATAGGGATTTGCCCTGATGTCACAGCTATTAAGTGACAGAGCCAGCATCTGAACCCCTAGACTTGTTTATTTGGACAATGTCTGTTGCATAGAAAGGAGGACTAAGAATCCTTTGGTTTTCACCAAGTTTCACTAGACATTTCACACTTATTAGCATCTTTCTTCTCCTTATTCTTCTCCTCCTCCTCCTTCTTCTTCTTCCTCATCTTCTTCTTCTTCTTCTTCTTCATCTTCATCTTCTTCTTCTTCTTTTTCTTCTTCATCTTCTTCTTCTTTTCTTCTTCTTCTTCTTTTTTTTGTTTTTTGGAGGAAGGGCAATTGGGGTTAAGTGATTTGCCCAAGGTCACATGGCTAGTTTGTGTGAGTGTGTGTGTGTGTGTGTGTGTGTGTGTGTGTGTGTGAAGTGTCTGAGGCTAGATTTGAACTCAGGTCCTCCTGACTCCAGGGCCAGTGCTCTATTCACTGTGCCACCTAGCTGCCCCATCATCTTTCTTCTTTAAGAAGAATATTATAGCTCTAATTTGTCTATGTCTGATTTTTTAAAGAAAACATTTTCCATTTCTATACAATAAGTGGACCAAGGTGCATCCAGCACTGAGACTCTCAAATTCTGGGATATTTGGGTACCTTAGTTTCCCATCTGGAGGAGTTTGTCTTTGCTTATGGATGCAGTAGACAGTAGTTCCTGTTTAAAAGCCCTGAATCTCGGGGCTGAAATTACTGGAAGAAATTTCTGAAATTTGATCTTGAGGGTAAAGATGACTTGCAGAGTAACATTGAGAATGAATGACATTTGGGTCTAACATCTGGCCGATTAGGGATTTCACCAATGGATTCTTTAGGCCACTTTGCCTCTTACAAAAGGGCGGGGGCATAAATCGTTTCAGAAACTCCTAGGTTTGACATTCACTTTAATGGAGGGAATAAAATGCCACCTAACAGTAATAACTCAAAAACAGAAAACAATCTTGTTAATTGTGGGAAATCTTTGGAAAAATTCCAAGAGAGCAACACCTGCCTTTTAAAGAAATAAGGTAAGTGTTGATAGATTTATAATTATGAAATTATAGTTTTGAATGCAGCTGTCTTTCTGCTGCATTCCCAGAATGCTCTTGAAAATTAGATGAAAGCTTACCAAAATCCATGCAATTTTAGGAGATCTGGATAAACAAACAAGCAAGGCAAAGGCAAAGGAGTTGTTTATCCCACAACTACTAATGGCTGGTATTTATATCACCATTTAAGTTTTGCAAAGCACTTTTTGGGTTATCTTATTGGCTCAGTAAGACAACCCTGAGGACTTATATTATTATTACTGATTTCACAGATGTGAAAACTGAGGACCAGAAAGGTTGAAGAACTTTCCCATGGTCGCATTCTTCATAAATGCCTGACATAAGATAGAAAGCTCAGTCTTCCTGACTCTACATTCAATGCTCTATCCAATATATCACACTACTTTTTCATCAAAATTTAAATGCAATTTTAAGTTTTGCAAAGCACTTTACATTTATGATCTAATTTGATTTTCACAATCCCCTATGAAGTCACTGCAAGAATTACTCTCATTTTACCCATGAGGAAAATCCCCTCATTGGAAGCTTTGCCAGCAGCACAGTCTTGTGTCTGAGTCTTGTAAATACTTGAGAAGTGGATCACTACTTATTTAGCCAATGAAGAAAAATCAGAGATGACATAACCTAGTGCTTAGCACAATCCTTGGTGTATATAGTAGGCACTTAATGAATGCTTGTTAACTTGGCTTACCCAGGGTCACATGGCTTATATGAGTCAGAGGCAGGATTTGAACTCAATTCTATTCATTCTCTTTTCATTGCCACAGGACCTTGAAAAGTAAAGCAGTTGCCATTGTATTGAAAAACATCAGAGGGTCTCAAGCTTCCTTTACCCCCAATCCCTTTAGCCACCTTCTCTACCTTGGGAGATTTCTTCCTGGCGCACAGATCTGTTGTGCCTGTTTCTTCTAGCTCTAGAAGTCTATTCTTATGTGGCAGCCAGCATTCTGAGAAAATGAATATCATAAAAAAAAAAGGTCGTTTTGCTGCCAACTACAATATGTTGAAACTCTGGGAGAGAAGAAGAGGGGAGAAGAGAGACATCAATTCCTCATAATGACATGGGGGAACATGATTGCTTTTTTGATAGATGTCCCTGTTTAGCTTATAATGAGTGTAAAGGGATCAACTGTCTTGTAAAGAAACGTGAAGAGCTTTTAACACTGTGCCATGTGGGGGATTTAATAGGTCAGGAATAACGTAAAATCGTCAAGTGGGTCACAAAGAAATTAGATGCTTTGGTTGGTTTAAAAAAATATGAAGTGACTGCAGACAGTGATAAGAGTTATGAAGGTACCTAAATGAAATTGCTAAAATTGTTTCTAGAATTGTAAAAGGCGTTGGTGTTAGAATGGAAAGCCTTTAGACCTTTTTATAATAATCATTTTCATCTGCAAGAACAAGAGATAAGTGATAGACAGCTCACATGCATTCACATAGAATTGTACAGTTTGTAAGCCTCAGAACATAGTCTGGAGCCAGATCCTTTGACTCTGAATCCCTGACCTTAGAAAGACTTGAGTTTTCCCTTGGAGAAGGGGACAGGATGTCATAAAGGATTCAATCTTCAACAATTTTTTTGGCTGCTTTTTGGAGGGGGGAAGGCAGGGCAATTTGCCTTAAATGACTTGCCCAAGGTCACATGGCTATTAAATGTTAAGTATCTGAGGTGGGATTTGAATTCAGGTCCTCCTGACTCCAGAACCTGTGCTGTATTTTCTGGGCCACTTAGCTTCCTCAATCTTCAACAATTTCAAATTACTGCCATATAAATCAAAAATTAAACTTCTTCCCAGCTCCAGAAGGAAAAGTCAGACCCAGCTTGGGGGGATGGATGGGACACTGGAGGTAGAGTCAGAAAACCTGAGTCTGAATCCCTCCTTGGACATTTACTAGCTGCATGATCCAGTGCAAGTCACTTTATCTCTCTCAGACTCATTTTCCTCATCTATAAAATGGGTATAAAAAGGCCTTATCTCAGAGGGTTCTTGTGAGTATCAGATGGCACATATAAAATGCATATAAACTGTTTCGTAAACCATAGATCACTTGGTAAATTTTAACTGTTTTTAGCATTAAGTCACTGAGAAACAGATTTAGGGCTTGACAGAAGGAAAATTTCCCTTCCAAATGAGAACTATTCCAAAGAAATCAAAGGGGGCACCTTAGGAGGTGGTATTTTCCCCTCATTGGAAGTTTGTTGGCAGAAACACAGTCTTGTGTTTGAGTCTGGGAAATAAATGAGAAGTGGATCACCACTTATCATCTATTTAAAGCTGGAAGAGACCTTAGAGACAATCATGCCCAACCCTGTTTTTTACACAGGAGGAAACTTAGGCACTGAGAGATTAAGTGACCTGTGTAAGGTCACACAGCTAGTAAACATTTCAAGTGAGATTTGAACCTAGGTCTTTCTGAATACAAGTTCAATGTTCTTCCATATACATGGGCATATATAGGTGTACATATACATATGTATATGTACATATGTATATATATACATATACATATATGTATATGTACACCTATATATGTACATATACTCATACTATATATGTAATACACACATCTAAGTCCAATGCTCATCCATATCTATGTGCATATATGCACACACATGTGTATATATGTGCATATGTATTTATGTGTGTGAATGTGTATACATACACACACATCACATTATACACACTCTGACTTTTAAAGCTCTTCATAACCTGGCCATCGTCCTTTCCTATTTCTACAACCTTCTTTCTGTTTGTGTCTGTCTACTATCTACTCTACTATCCAAGTCTACTTGGAGTTCCTCAAACATGTCTCCCATTTATGCATTTGCAATGACTGTCCCCTACCCCAGAATCCTCAGCTCCCTTGCTTCCATTTCATTTCCCTTGATTCTTTTAAGGCTTAGCTCAAATCCCATCTTTTTGAAGGAGGCTTTTACTAGGCCCCTCAGTCACTTATGATTTCCTCCTGAATTATTTTGATGTATTTTTATAATATAGTCCTAGTTATATATCTTGTACATACCTAGATGTTGACATGTTGTCTGCCCATTAGCCTTTGAGCTCCTTGGGAAGGAGGGACAGTTTTCTTTCTATTTCTATTTCTAGCACTTAGATTGGTGCTGGGCATATAGTAAACTCTTCTTGACTATTGACTATTGCATAGCTCACAGTACCCAGTATGGCCTCCCTGGGGACACGGATGAGAGTAACACAAATTAGGAAGGCCTGGATAGGTGATGATCTACATCTCTGGAAGGTACACACACTTTGATATTATCCCAGATTCATTGAAGGATGGTAGTATTAAAATTAGCATTAAAAAGGCACCTGGATCTACATATTGGGTCCCATTTAAAAGGAGGTGTTTTCTTCTTCAAAGATCTTGAACAGGACAAAAGCAGAACAACTTTCTGAGTTGATGATGCAGCTGGGAGGAGGAGAGGGAGATGGTCCTGTCTCTTTGGAGGTCATCAAACAAAGACTGAACAATCCATTGGCAAGATACATTAGTGAAGAGATTCTTGTCCAGGTGGAGATTTCACCAGGTGAAAGCTTCTAACTTCCAACTAGGATATTCTGTGATTCTGTTCTACTCAAAGATGTTGCTCTTCCATAAAGGCATACTCAGATTTTGTTTTATATTATGGACTGATCTCTGGGTCCTCAAAGACCAGCTTGTATCTTGCTGGAAACGCTTTAAGTGTATCTTCTAAAAAAAAAGAAAACAACCAAAAAAAACTTGGTCTGTTTTCTGGGGAATGGCCTATGTAAATTTTGTTTGTTTAAAAAAATAATCATTTATTTATTGGAAACATTCATTTCTTTTTAAAATTTGAGTTCCAAATTCTCTCCCTCCATCCCACCCCTTCTCCCACCCACTGAGAAAGCAAGCAATATGATATCAATTATACATGTGAAATCATGCAAAACATATTTCCATATTAGCCATATTGCAAAAGAATAAAGAGAGAAAATGATGTTTCAGTTTGTACTCAGAGTTCAGCAGTTCTTTCTCTGGAGGTGGATAGCTCTGCCCTCAAACTAGGCAAATATTGAGAAACTCATCATCAGTAGGCTGGACACTTTGCAGACTGACCCAGTAAAAGATAAACTCCTTGAAGACAGGGGCTGTCTTATTTTTAACTTTGCATAAATAGATCCTAGCATAGTGTTTGGAGCATAATAGACTTCATAAGTTGTTTATGTTCATTTGTTTCTTTTAGATAGGGTGTGGTTTGTCCTTTATTCTCAAAAAGAACCATGACAGCAGGAAGATAATGCCATGACTTGCAATTGAATTGGGTTTAAGTGAGTGAAGGCTGTGCAGATACCAACCTCACTTTGTCCTCCAGAGCTTTCTGGGTCCAGGGGCCAGATATAGATCAGGACAAGTGGAGATGACCCATAATGCAGTAGGAGACAGGCCTTTTAAAGCTAAGGTCTTTCCAAATTCTCACTTTGACTGAGGCAACACCCATTCAGTGATTAAGCCTTTTTAAGTAAGTCAAGGAACAGTCCTTTAATTGAAATAATTATCTACCTATTTATCTACAAAATATAAAAATAGTGGTCTTTTGTACTGATGGCAAATTGTTGTTTTTTTTTTTTTAAAGGAGCAGAAAGTGAAAAAAATCAGTCAGTAAATACTTATTAAGTGCCAGGTTTTGTGCTAAGTTCTAGTGCTACAAAGAAAGGCAAAAGGCAACATATAAACAAGTGTTCAACAAGCTATATGTTGAGTAAAGTAGAAATAATCAACAGAGGGAAGGCACTAGAATAAGGTGAATTGAAAAAGGTTTCCTGTAGAAGGTAAGAATTTAGCTGGGACTTGAATGAGTCCAGAAGGCAGGAATTAGGAAGGAGAGCATTGTAGGCAAGGGGGATGATGGCCATTGAAAATGCCACAGTCAGGAGATAGAGAGTCCAGGAGTGGCAAGGAGGTCAGCATGGTGTAGAACTGTTCTTATAACCAGGAGAAGAACTGTTCTTAAAGCCAGGAGAACCTCAGTTCATGCCCTGCCTTTGGCACTGGCTCTTTGATTCTGGATTAGGCACTTGACTTCTCAGTACTGTGGGTAACACTTAAGACCATAAGTCCCATAGATGGAGCTCATATATATGCATTGTTAGAATGAATTTACTTACCTGGGAGGCCCCTTTACCAATGAAATCAAAGGTCATGTCCCTATCTTCTATCCCTATTAACATTAACCATTGTAAATCTAAAGGTGAGATACTTGGCTAGTAACCAACTAGTGGAATGTCCATTGGAGGCAATAAATAATTTCCATCTTGACATTCTTGCTGTAAATGATACTATAGCATATTTGGAATATAAAATTAAGTGGAGAGATGTTTCACTGTTGGAAAGATGGTTCCCTGTTTCTGCTTGGTGAAGGAAAAAAAAGAGATGGCAGCATTGATTTCATTGCATGCCCAAAGGCAACAAGAAACATTAGTTCATGGGATCCAGTGCCCTTGACAAGTGTTTAAAAAAAAAGACCACCACAAACAATTTGTTTGTGCACAAACCTCTCTTGCAAAGGATGACAAGGTAGAGAAATTCAATGAAGAAATAATGAAGATTCTCTAAATTAAAGAAGCATTTGTTGATTTCAAAATCTAGGGATAGGTGGTGAAAAAATAGAAACTGGTTCAGTGTTAAATAATGAGGTTTGTAGATTAGAGGCAGCTGTGTGGCACAGTGGATAGAGGGATGGACCAGGAGGCAAAAGACCTGAGTTTAAATTCAACTTCAGATTCTTACTGTGTGACCTCAGCCAAATCATTTAACCTCTCCTTGGTGTATGTGCTTCCATCCAGACTATCTCCTCCTGTATCAATCTTGACTCGTCTTTCCATATAACTTCCATTAATATTCCATCCAAATTGCTAGAGGCCTTCCCTTCAGTTCTTTTACTATCACAGAGGTATTACTATATCACTTCAGCTTCCTCTCTGCTCAGTTTTCACATCTAAAAAGAGAGAATAACAATAGTATCTATCTCTAAGGAAGGTTATGAGGATAAACTATGATAATACTTGTAAATCACTTTGAAAGTCTTAAAATGATATCGATTCTTATTACTGCTTTCTATAAGAAGAGAACGGAAATGCTATTGAGAGATATGTAAGCATCAAATAATTTCATGGAAAAATGTTCCTATTTTAACGGAAAGCAAAATTCACTGCTTGCCAATGTGGAAGCCATTTCCAAGTCAGTTGTCTGTGTATGATAGGCAGCCAACTTCTTAGAGAAAATATAAAAAAAATAATGCCAACCTACAATAAAGAATACAAATGAAGGGATTTGGCACAAACTTAGGGTAATTCCAATCTCATCTATTTAAATAAGTTAATGATGCTTAAAAATGGGAACATGGATAAAAGATCAGATATAGATACAGACCAGTACTATTTCCTAAGGAAATTCAAATAAATCAGTTGCTATGATTTCAGCAAAAGTATAGTCTTCTTGCCAGATCAGGTAATTTAGAAACAAAGTGTAACACTGGTTTAGATTGTAAACTCATTTGTAGAATATTATTGAGGTAGATGGTCGGAGATTACAAGTCATATTTGAAATAGCCTTGGACAGTTATTTAACTTATAATTTTTCTTGTTTTTTTCTTTTGCAAAAAGGATTTATTTGTTTTATCTATCTCACAAGGCTATTGAGAAGAAAGTGCTTTGTAAAGCTAAAATATTATTTAACGGGAATAGTTATTATTATTCTAGGGTACTCTGATATCTTATTAAGACACAAATAGGTCTTATCATGTCATTCTCTTATCAAAAAACTATTAAAACTCCACATTACTTCTAGGATAAAATATAAACTTCTCAGCTTGTCATTTAAGGCTTGCCACACTCTGACTCTTTACAGCCTCATCTCACATCATTTCTCGTTATGCACACTATGTTCTAACTAAACTGGAATATCAGCTATTCCTCAAACCCAGCATTCTATTTTCTATCTGTCTACGTTTGCCCATACAGTTCATCATACTTGTAAAGAACTCTTTTCCTCCTTCTAATCTCTTAAATGTTTTATCTTTATTGTTCAGCTCATTTTTTATCTCTTTTGTGAAGTCCTCCATGATTCTTCCACCTCCATTTTCAATCTCTAAGTCTCTCTCTCTATCTCTCTCTGTCTCTCTCTCTGTCTCTGTCTCTCTCTGTCTCTGCCTCTCCCTCTCTCCCTCTCTCTCCCTCCCTCCCTCTCTCTCTCTCCCTCCCTCCCTCTCTCTCTCTCTCTCTCTCTCTCTCTCTCTCTCTCTCTCTCTCCTTCTGTCTCTGTCTCTCATTGTTTCTCTCTCTCATATTGTACTTATATATGTATATCATATTCCATGATAAAATATAAGCTTCTAAAAAAGAGGACCTTTTGTTTTATTTTACTGCCTTGCATACAGTAGATGCTTAGTAAATGTTACATTGAACTGATGTATCTGTTAACTCATTGGTGTGTGTTTTTCCATCCATTCTATTTCATCCTTTTATTCTTAACCTTGTTTTCTCATACATTCTCTATTAATCCTCCATCTAAAATGCCAGAGACTTCCTGTTCTTTTAATATATTAGAAGTACTGCTGCAGCACTTAAGCTGTCTGTTATCCCTTATTCTTTTTAGATAACTGGATCACCTCTTTTTTCTGTTCATAAAAATAATAAAATCATCACCAGATTAGCCACCAGGTTAAAAAAATGGGGGTAGTAGTGGAGGTTGAACCATAGTTCATATATGGAGACTGGGGGATATGAGTATGTGATGTAGGATGTCTAGGGCACAACCTCATCCCTTCTCATCCCCACAACCACAGCCTTCTCTTTTTTCTATTGGCTCATCTCCTTCTTAATGTTTCTTCTCAAGGTTCGAGGGAAATCTAATAGGTATTCTCTGGAATATCCTTATAGATTATCAAGATTAAAGAAATTCTATCTAATTGGTTCAGCCCCCACTCTGGAGTAAACCAGGAGAATTTCTTCTCCCATGAGGTAACTCCTTTTCTCTCAATTTTGAAATATCATTTTATAGTTTTAAGAGGAAAAACATCACTGTTCATAGCCATGTCATTTATTAGTAGTATCAAATAACAAAGAAGTACAGAGGAAAATTCAAAGGAAGGATGACTGCAATGAGTCTAGCTCCCAAGATCATTTCATTCTCTCCCTTTCACCTTCTTGTCATATAATTTAAAGGGAGAGATTGCTGAAGAAAGAGGTTGAGATTTGACCTCTGACTATCAGTTTCCTAGTGCTATTCTTTGGAATAACAAAGGAAAGAAAGAAGTTGATTCCTGGACTTCACTCTCACTAATTGCTATTTCTGCCACGCTGGTTCAGCCTTCTCTGAGCACCAGTCTGCTCTTTCCCTATTTCTTCTATCTCCTCTTCTTCTCAAAAGCGTATTTGCTTCATCTTGGTTTTACCTCTTTACTTCCCTTTGTATACCTTCAAAATTAGGGGGTCATCCCTTCTTCAAGGCCAATGGAACCTCCCAAACAAACTCAACTCTCTTTAATGCCTGTGAGTAGTCTAGCATGAGGGTTTCTCTATCACCTTGCAAGGGTTCTCCAGATGTTCTTTTATCTTGGGTCTCAACAATTGGCTACACATAAAACGTTTCTACTAACGTGTGGAGGCTCTGTGGTCCGTATCAGTGCTTGGAGTTTACAAACTGATGAAATCTGAGCTAATTAGTAATATTGAGGAAGAATAATTATAGCACAGTATAGGAGGACTGTAATGGAAAGAGGTTCTCTGTCACCAGGAGAGAGTAGAAGGGAAGCTATGAGCATAAACTGTATTGTTTCCAAGTGATAAAACTAACAGATATTTTTCACAGCAAATATGATTACAAATAAATATACTTTAGAACATGTATAGACCTGTGAAGGCAGTATTCCTTTTAATATTCACACTTATTCCTCTTTGATTCTAATTCACATCTTCCAAAAATCTTCCATAAAATATCTAATGAAATAATATATGTAAAAGCTTTTAGCGAACTCTAATATACTCTGCATGTTTTACTCTCTCTATAGTATATATTATATGTATACTTTTAAGCATACAGATATATACTGATAATTATGTGTATACATAATTATCAGTATATATATATATGTTATATATAATATATATGCTTATCTGCTCATACTGCTTCCTACAAGCAGTAATGATAATGCCATTTCCACAACACTTTTAATTTTACAAATCACTTTACACATATCATTTGACCCTCATAACAGCACTCTGAAGTATGTGTTATTATGATCTTCATTTCTAACAGATGAGAAAACTGAGTCACAGAGAGGCTGGCATGCTTGGGATCACATGGTTGGACATGACTAAGGTGGGACCTAACTCCAAGTTCTTGCATGACTCTAGAATGCTGCCTTTCAAGAATTTAGACTTCTTGAAGGCAGGGACTAGATGATTTGTGCCAATAATAGCAATAGATCAATCAATCAATTGATATTTTATTTAGCCACTAATATGTACCGAGGACTGTACTAAGCACTGCAAATATAAAACAAAAGGCAAAAAAAATCCCCTGCCTTCAAGGAGTTTGCATTCTACTGGAGGGGGTGGCATGCCTATACATTGGTGTATATAAGATACATAGAGTAGATAGAAGGTAGCTTTAGAGTAAAAGATCCTAGCAGCTGGAGGGCCTGGGAAAGGCCTCTTGAAGAAGGTGATGTTTGCCAAGATTCCATGTTGATCTAAATCTACATAAGGATTTCACACATCTTATGGTCTTCTGTGAGACTGCTGGATAATTCAGATGGCTTTAGGCCAGATTTAAAACATGGCTTCATCCTCACTTTCTGCTTTCATTCTCATGCCAGCTGTGTGTGGGGTTTTGAAGAAGCATATTTAATGAGTCCAGAGCAATATCAACACTTCTGAATAATCCCCATTCACCACAATAGAATCAGCACAAAGGGAGAAAAACCCAGTCTTCAGTACTGTAGATCCCACAGACGGATTGCTTTTCCTAATTTCAAACTACTCTTTTAACATATAATTTTGTTAGGAACTTTCCCTACATACTACACCCTACTTACCATCCCATATAGTATGGGATTAATTACTTTCCAACTCTGATTGTTAGACTCTGAGGGAAACCTATATGCAGAGAAAGCTTATTTTTCCTCATATGTGTCACTCTATTTCCTGTCTCTCTCTGTCTTTGGAATAGCTGTTCCCCATACCCAGAATGCAGTCCCCTATTCACCTCTGCATTTTAGATTTCTAAAAGAGCCATCTTTTAAATAGAGCTTTTCTCACCACCAATACCCCATGGCAGTTTCTACAGCCCTTGCCTCAAATTAACTTGTTTTTAATTTGTATCTCTCTATGTCTCTGAACCTGTGAATCTCTGTATTTGTCTGTTCTTTCTGTCTCTGTCTCTCTGTGTCTGTGTCTGTGTCTGTCTCCCTGTCTCTCTCTCTCTGTCTCTCTTTCTCTGTCTGTCTGTCTGTCTGTCTGTCTGTCTCTGTCTCTCTCTCTCCCTTTAGAAATATCTTTAGTCCCTTAGGTGCCTGGTAGGGAGGAAGACTGGTGCAGAAAGGGAAAGGGTAGGGGCATTGAACACAAGTTTCCTCAAGGTAATCACAGAAGAAAACAAAAGTTTCTCCTCAGATGCAGAGGAGATGATAATAGCATCCACCTTCCAGGGGGTTTTGTAAGAATCAAATGAGATAATATTTGGAAAGCATTTAATGAACCTTAAAATGAATATCAATGCTAACTCTGCATTATGTAACTGGGAGTGTGGAGATGTTAACCCTAGAGAAGAAAAGACTGGAGTGGGGGAAGGAGGAGGAGCACAGATCACTATCTTCAAGTCTGTGAAAGGGTGTCATTTGAGCTGTTCTGCTTGGCCTGAGAGCATAGAACCTGAAGGCCCACTTGAAAATTGCAAAGAACCAAATTTAGGCTCCATGTGAGGAAATAAGCAAAGAAGTTCCTGGTATGTTATTGGAGCTGTCCATAAGTGAAATGGGCTGCCTTAGGAAGAGTTGGTTCCCCCTCACGGGAGAGCTTTAGGCAGAGACTGGAAGACCCCTTGTTGGGCATATTGTATGAGGATCTTTTTCAGATGTGAGTTAGAATGGGGGGGCCATTTTAATTCTGTGATACCATTTTTTCCTTTTTCTTGGATGTGACCCTGAATATTTTTGGGCTTGTTCTTGACTTGTAGCAGTAATTACCTATTCTCTAAACATTTCATTAAAAGAAACCAAGAAATTGCATCTTCTTGCCTCTGATATAGCTTATTTAAATTACAAATGCATCACTGAAATGAATCATTGGAGAAGTGCATTTATTCAAGTTGAATATTTCCCAGCTATCTTCAGCCCACACTGGAAAAGCTGGGATCCTATGCTAATCTCCATTACCTACAGGCACTACTTTGTTGAAAATTACACGTGGCAAAACACTCACATTTGGAGCAAAATGGAGCATTTTATCAGAATCTGCTAAAGAAAAGCCATTTTCTCACTACCCCAAATGTTCACTCAACATTTAGAATGAAGTGCTCAACCTCTCGCAACAATTATAGTATACTTTTCAGTAAACTGTGGATAGACCACAGTGATGAAAAAGCTATTGTCCACCAGAAACAAAGACATTAAACTCTCTCCTGCTTCAAGTATATAAATATCTTCTTGGCTTTGTGAGTTATATGGCTAATATTTTTTTCTTGGGCTTTTTGATGATGTTCTTGCTGAACTCTTGTCTGTTTTGCTATTTCTCTCAGCCTGGCTTGTCAAACTCCAAAGAAAGATTGGAATCCACATTCTTGTACTCAAACATTTTCCATCATACTACAGCAATCCACTATACTTTATTCCTGAGATGTACTTTTCTCTTTGTTTCTTCCTTAGGACCAACATCTTTCCACTCCTTATAGCACACATGATTTATTGTCTACATTAGGAAGTCAAGTGTCTTTGATCACAGTGTATCAATACTTTATCAACAAAGTTCACAAACTGTCTGTGGTTGGAAATCTATAAAAGCTTGGATATTTGCATCAGGGTGGGAGCTTCTTAGACTAATGACGAGCATTATCTGTGACCTAGTAGATAAGTGCTAGGACTTTCCCAGGTTCACTTGAT
Organism: Gymnobelideus leadbeateri; assembly: GCA_011680675.1. Taxonomy (NCBI): domain Eukaryota; kingdom Metazoa; phylum Chordata; class Mammalia; order Diprotodontia; family Petauridae; genus Gymnobelideus; species Gymnobelideus leadbeateri. The sequence continues at coordinate 146,504 of WOXC01008386.1, read as the reverse complement.
AATAGAAGCAGAATTTGAATGCAAGTCTTCTTAAATCTAGGTCCAGAACATCTTCAGCCTCATGCATTGCCATGCACTGCCTCTTGTAACTTCTCTAATTTAATAGGTAAGTTTTGCGAGTTGGACTTTATAGAGAGGAGGGAATAGTAATAACTATTTTGTACATTTTAAAGTTCACCTAATGCTTTACAAATATTATCTCATTTGATTCTTACAACAGCCCTGGAAGGTAGATGCTATTATTATCCCCATTTTATAGACAAGGAAACTGAAGGTTGAATGGTTATATGATTTGCCTGGGGTTATACAGTTGTGTCTTAGTTCTAATAATAAGAGTTGTCCAAAAGTAGAAAAAGCTATGGAGAAGGGGAAGGGTGAGAAGATCATAGAACCAGAGCTAGAAGAGAATACAAAAGCCATCTAACTCAGCCCCTTGATTTTTCAGGTGGGGAAACTACTTAGTGACTTGCCCACATGAAATAAGCATCAGTGGAGAGACTGGAATAAAGACAATTTCTTCCTCATTGGAGGCCTTTAGTCGGAGGTTGGATTACAAATTGTCTGGTATATTACACTACTGACTCATTATGTATTGGTTAGACTACAGTGATGGATAAATTTCCTTTCAACTCTGAAATTCCATGATTTTGGGAGATACCTGGTGCTTAGTGATGTTTAATGACTTGTCCATTGTCACCTAACTAATAAGTATAATAAGTAGGATTTGAGCCCAGGTCTTTCTAACTCTAAGTCTAGCACTATATTCACTCCATGATACTCTAACTTTGACTGTAGCCTGTGGTGGTCCATAGCTGTAATCCCTGCTACTAGAGAGACTGAGGCAGGCAGATTTTGAGCTTAGGAGTTTTGAGCCACAGTGGGCTAAACCAGTTGGGTGTCTGCACTAAGATCAGTGTCAGTATGGTGAGTCTGTGGGAGTGGGAGGAGGGGAGGAGAGGGAGATGTCAGCTTACCTAAGGAAAGGCTGAAAGAGAGCAGGTCAAGCCCTTGTGCCCATCAGTGGTGAGACCAAAGCCATAAGAAGCCCCACTTCTTCCAGTCTGGGGGAGATGGTGAGAGTCAATCTAACAACACCAACTTGTTGATTATTTAGAAAATATTTTAGTGAGTTTACTGTTGTTCAAGGACCTTTAACTGGCTTGTGCATGGTTATACAGCTACTGAATACATGGTTAATGCTTAATGCCCTTTCTTGCCCTGCCCCTTCCTTCCTTTCCAGTCTTCTCCCACCTTCCTCCCCAACAAATACTCTTTGGCCCAATACCAGGGGCCTACTGGCTGATCCACAAGCAAGATGCTCCACTCTTAGCTCTGGGAATTTTCTCTGGATGTTTCCCACACCTGTACCATTCTCCCTTCTCATCTCTGCCTCCTGGCTTTCCTGATTTCCTTCAATTTCCAAACAAAATCTTGCCTTCAGCAGGAAGCATTCCCCACCCACCCCTTCTAATTGTAGGGCCTTCCTTCTGTTAATCACTCCTATAGCTTGTTTGCACATATTTGTTTGCTTTTGTCCCCCTCCCCCCCACCATTAGAGCATAAATTCATTAAGGACAAGGACCATATTTTGCCTCTTTTTGTACCCCCAGCACTTTTGGCACAGTACTGGGCACATAGTAGGTCCTTAAGAAGTGTTTACTGCCTGATTGAAGTGTCAAGAGTGAGATTTGGGTTCAAGTCTTATTAGCTCTGTCCAGACCTCTATTCATTTTACCATGATGCTTCTTCTGAATAGTATGTTTATTATTCATATAAAATTCAGTTATTTGCCCAGATGTTTCCAAAGGGTAAATCATCCAAACACTTAGCTAGGTGAGAGATTTCTTAATTTTTCAGTTGGGTAAGTAAGTTGTCCTCATGGATGACATCCCAAAGCCCAACCTCCTGTGTGAATCAAGTATAAATCCTCAGGCCCTTTTTAAAACTTTATTACTATTATTTAGTCAACTCTTTGTGGGTCTCCATGGAAATCTTCATTACCTTTATGAATTAGATTACATGTGCAGGAGTCTGAACTGCTTACCTAATTTTGAGTAGTAAACTAGGGATATATGATATGAATATGACCTTACCACAAACCTACACTGCCCTATTATTTTTTGAAATACAGACACAACCTCAACCTTAATCTCATTGGATTTGGCTTAAGGAGGGAATAACATGCACATTCAATTGGGTATCTTACCCTATAGGAAAGTAGGAGGGAAGGAGATAAGATGGGGGAATGATAGAAGGTAGGGCAGATTGTGGGAGAGGGTAGTCAGAAGCAAACACTTTTGAAAAGGGACAGGGTCAAAGGAGAAAATAGAATATGTGGGGGGCAGGATAGGATGGAGGGAAATACAGTTAGCCTTTCGCAATATGACTACTGTGGAAACCTTTTGCATAACTACAAATGTATAATCTATGTTGAATTGCTTGTCTTCTCAGTGGGGGTGGATGAGGAGGGAGGAAGGGAGAGAATCTGTAACTCAAGGTTTTAAAGATAAATGTTAAAGAAAGGGTTTTTACATGCCACTGGGAAATAAGATATACAGACAACGGGGTATAGAAATCAATTTTGGCATACAAGAAAGTAAGGGGGAAGGTGGTAAAAGGGGTATGGGGAATATAAGGGAGGGCAGACCAGGGGAAGGGGTAATCAGTATGCTTGCCGTCTTGGGGTGGGGGTAGGGAGAGATGGGGAGAAAATTTGGAACTCAAAATCTTGTGGAAATGAATGTTGAAAATGAAAAATAAATAAATTCTAAATTCTTAAAAAAAGAAATATAGACAAAATCACATTCAAAGAAGAGAACAACAAAGAATACCTTGAGATATTATCTCTGATTTCCATTGCTGTGGATGAGGTAGTATGGGGACAGACACAGGGGAAGAACCAGGGACCAATGATAGATCAGATAAGATCAGATACCAGTCTGGTAACTACAGGCAACTGATAGAAAGTGTTTCTTTTACTCAACCCCCTCTCTTGTGGTCCTACTAAAATTTACTAAGCAATTTTTCTGTATAAATCTATAAATTATATAAGAATCATGAAGACAAGGCAAAATAGAGTTGCTGCTTTGATTAGTTGTTTAAGAGTCATGAAGTTGAGGCACCTAGCTGTCATAGAAAATAGGGTATTGAATATGGAGTCAGGAAGACCTCAGTTCAAATCCTACCTTGTTAGTTTTGTGACCACAGGCAGGTGTCTTAATTCCTATCATTCTCAATTCCTCAACTGTAAGGTAGGTAGTTAGATAGACAGACTGACAGAAAGATATAAAGATAGATGGATGAATGTGGAAATAAATGATAGATAATAGAACTGAGAGAGGTTGAGTTGGAAATATAGATAGCGGCAGATGGATGCACAGGTAGGTAGATAGGTAGACAGATAGACAGGCAGACAGGCAGACAGACAGACAGACAGACAGATAGATAGATAGATAGATAGGTAGATGAGTGGATAAATGGGTAGATATATGATAAACAATAGAGTTGGATAGAGATTGAGAGATGGATATATAGAGAGACAAAGGCAAATGGATGCAAGATAGGTAGGTAGATAGATAGATAGATAGATAGATAGATAGATAGACAGATAGACAGATAGATAGATAGATAGATAGATAGATAGATAGATAGATAGATAGATAGATGGATGGATGGATGGATGGGTATATGAATAGATAGATGGTAGAGTTGAAGAAAGATTGAGAAATGGATGTATAGATAGAGCATCTATCAAGGGCTTACTATTTTCCTGGCACTGTGCTAAGTAATGAAGTTACAAATAGAAGCAAAAATACCGTCCTTGCCCTCAGAAAGCTTATGTTCTAATGGGGGAAAGCACATGAAAGGAATTTGAAAAGTGTGGTAAGAAAGCATAAAAGTCTGGAGAGTCATGAATGCAACTAGGAGAGCACTGAGCATGGCTAGCCTCAGCACATCCTCAGAACATCGGGTTCTGGACAGAAATTCACCAATCAGAGGAGGTAGCTACAGAGGCAGAGGTATTTCTAAGGTGAGAAGACACCTGGAAGTGTGATGGAAAAGTTCAAATATTTAGGAGTGGAGTCTAGAGAGAAGAATGGGTTCAATAATAGTAGCACCTACTTCACTGGATTGCTGTTAAGATCAAATAAGAAGATTTATGGTGCAATACTAATTCTTATGATTAACTAAAAAGCACTAGATTTGCAGTGAAAGGACCTGGCTTCATATCTTTGACCCTTATTAACTGAGTGAGCATAAGTAAGTCACTTACATTCCCTGAAGAGCAGGTGATTCATAGGGTCCCAGAACTTCCAACTTAGAAGAGGCTTCTACAAAGTTATTTAAAGCTGAAAGGTACATTTGAACTTATTGCATTCAATACCTTCATTTTACAGATGAAGAAGCAGAGAGGCAGGTAGTTAAATGAATTCCCCAAGATCACAGAGGGAAGAAAGGACAGAAAGAAGATTCTATCCCAGGTCTTCTGATGCCAAACTCTGTGTTCTTTTCACACTATCACAACAGGAAGGGTCCCTTAAAGGGCTATAGATACAAGGCTTTTATAAGGTTACTTTAGCTTGGAGCTGAACTTGCCTATAATCATAGTAAAACATTTCCTCTAAACCATAGATCCTGTCTCTCTGGTATTTCTAAACAGTGTATTTTAACTCTATGTAAGAAAAATACCTTAGATTTTAAAGTTTTGGTTAAATTACCTAGACTCAGAAAAAAAAAAATGTTCCATCATTTTCCTTCAAAGTTATACAAACATTTGGAGGAAATCACAGACCTACCCCCCAAAGTGGCAATTGAAAAAATATCAATAGCTACTGACCTTAATGTCTATTTTACCATCTCTAAAAATATTCATAAGAGTAACTTACACATGCAAAGATGGTGTACTTGATAGAGGTGTAGGAGAGGTATATTGGACATTCCCAGAGGCTAGTGTATAGCAGAACAAATATTTATATTTACCTACTTAACTGAAATATATATAGAATTCAAAGTTATCAAACTCAAACCAGAAAATCCCTCAAGGTCATTGAGGCCAGCTCTTTCATTTCTCTGATGAGGCTACCAAAGACCAAAGAGGCTAATGGACTTATCCAAGGTCACACAGGCAGTAAGGATCAGTCATGATTTGAACCCAGACCCCTTGAGGTCAGAACCAATGCTCTTTCCACAATGCCATATTGACTCCCTAAGAACACATTGTGTTTGTTGTCTGTTGATTGTTAAAAAAAAAAAAAAGTATTGATTTGGGAGAGCAAAACACATGCTTAACAGCTTTTACCCTACAAAATGTCTTCCAGGCATATGTAAAAATTCTATTAAATATGCATGCCCTAGCCTGTGGGATTATTCAGTGGAACAAGCACAGATAGATATTCTCTGCCTGGTGACACAGAGGATAGATTTCTGGGCTTGGAGTCAGGAAGATCTGAGTTCAAATGTGGTCTCAGATATTTACTAACAGTATAACCCTGGGAAAGTCACTTAATCTCTGTCTGCCTCTGGTTCCTCAGGTATAAAATGGGGATGATAATAGCTTATGCCTCCCTAGGTTGCTATGAAGATTAAAGTGGGTATTTGGAATGTGCTTAGCCAAGGCCTGGTTCATACTAGGCATTATATAAAATGTTCCTTCCTCCCTTCCTTCCTTCCTTCCCTTTCTCCTTCCCTCCTTCCCCCTCCTTCCTTCCTTCCTTCCTTCCTTCCTTCCTTCCTTCCTTCCTTCCTTCCTTCTTCCTTCCTTCCTCCCCTTCCTCCCTTCCTTCCTACCCTTCCTTCCTTCCTTCCTTCCTTCCTTCCTTCCTTCCTTCCTTCCTTCCTTCCTTCCTTCCTTCCTTCCTTTCTTTTTCGAAGGTTGGGGAGAGCCTTCTTCTGGCTATATGTAACTTAAGGGTTGGCACTGTGTGGTGCAGAGTCTACTAATTGGTTATTGAGCAAGACGTAGGATCCTTCTAAATTTTTACTGGAGGAAGGTAGAGAAAATATGTATATCCTCTTTACTTCTCACCAGAAAGAGCAGATCTGAGCATGCTCTGTGACTTTATGATATGTGTAAGATTCTTTCAAAGATACAAAGACAGTCATAACCTCAAAGTTCTTTAATGATGATGATTTATCCCTTCAAAGTTTATAAAGCACGTTTCCCCAACAACTCTGTAAGGCAAGGAGTGGAGAGGTGCATACAGCATCCAAGAACAGAGAGCAGCCGAGGATCACAGACTTAGAGCCCAAAGGAACCTATTAGAACATCAAGTCCCTCTCACTCATTTTACAGATTAAGAAATTGAGACAGAGAGTTTAGGTGACTTGCTCAGGGTCACATAATTACTGAGTGTCTGAATCAGGATTTGAACTCGGGTCCAAATCACCAAAACCTTGCATCATTTCCTCTCATTCTGCAGTGAAGACAGCCCAGGACTCTGAGGCCAAGAGCCATAGGAATGCCAGGGTCCCTCAAACCACTAGACCTGTTTCCTGCCCAGCTCTTGCATTGAGGGGAGAAATAATTGCAGAATATGGGGCTCATCTTCCTTATGACCTCAAGTACCAATGGCTGCTGAACTGCCATCAATAGACAGATAAACATGAGGGTCCCTTAAAGTGATAGTGACTCCCAGATCATCATTCCTGCTTCCAGTTCAGCCCTCACAGCCAAGACAGGGGAAGAAAATCCTGTGGAGAAGGGTCAGCCATTCCTTCCAATTGCCAACCTAATGCACTCATAGATCAGGGAAGCCACACTTGGAGAAGTACTCGGGCCCCCTGAGGAAGAGACAAAAGGCTGCATGGGCCAGGCAAGACACCCCACCACCACCCTGACCATCTCCTCTCAGACTCCAGTGGGGTGAAGCCAGGACCCTGAACACAAGAGTCTTGGGAGTATCAATGCTTCCATCTCAGTACACATAGGCATCATCATGGAGGGTGGAGGGCAGGGGTGTATAACTCCTTTGAAGATACAACCTGGCAATTGCTCCTGCAGGTACTAAACTAGACCTATACAAGACCCAGAAAAGAATGTTCTCACCACCAACGTCCTTGGCACTGTCAACTGGATCAACATCAGAAACTAATACCATTTTATTGGTGGATATCAGTGACTTCAAGAAGAGCCATTGACAAATGCTTTGCTATTTCACCCCAAGGACCATAGAACCTTTCATCTGATTTTTCAGCTGACACCTCCCGTATATATTGTATCCCCCATTAGAATGTGAACTTCTTAAGAGTAGGACATGTCTTATCAATTTGGAACTCCAATTCTTAGTACAGTGCTTTGAACATGGTAAATACTTAATAGGGACTTCATTCATTCATTCATTCATCCATTTTTGTCTCCAACTACAGGTCTCTATCTATTTTCCTACCTAGTTGCCTGTAGGCAGAGATAGTCTCACTGTTCTCTATTATGATCAGATTATATCTAGAACATTGTGTTTGGTTCTAGACATCACATTTTTAAAAGAACATTGATAATGTGTATAAGGGAGGATACCCAGGATGGTGAAGGATGCACGTCCTTCCATATAAGAACTGGCTATGGGAACTAGAAATATTTAGCCCAAAGAGAGAAGCCTGGGAGAGGTAACCTATTTGTCTTTGACTACTTCCAAGAGCATTGTGTAGAAGAGGGATTGGGCTGGTTCTCTTTGGTTCTGAAAGCAGGAAAAAGCTTACTAATCATTAGAACTATTCCAGAGTGGAATGAGCTGGCTTGGGGAGAGTGGGTTACCCTTTTTTGGAGGTCTAAGAATGGCTGTATGACTACTTGTCAACTGAGTTGTAAGGGAGATTATTTGGGGGGTTTGGGTTTCACTGACCTCTATTTTAAGTCTAAAATTCTGTGATTCAATGGGTTGGGAGCTTGAAAAGTGCATAGAAATGATCTGGCTTCATAAAGCTATTATAAAGATGAAGAAACTGAGACCTAGAGCAGACAAGTGACTTTCTGGAGATTATATACTTAGTGGTGCAGTGAATGGATCACTGGACTTGGAATCAGGAAGACTCATCTTCATGAATTCAAATCTGTCTTCTGATACTTACTAGCCATGTGACCCTGGGCAAGTCTTTTAACTCTTTTTTTGCCTCAGTTTCTTCATCTATAAAATGATCTTGAGAAGGAAATAGCAAACAACTCCAGTATCTTTGCCAAGAAAACCCAGAATGGGGTCACAAAGGATGGAACACTACTAAAACGACTGCACAATAACATATACCTAGTGAAAGGAAAGACTAGAATCAGAATTTGAACACAAGCCCATGTGACACCAAACACATCTCTCCCTTCACTTGTCCCTAGTGACTTCCTCATTCTGAGGAAGGTCAGAGAAAGAAAGCAAGTCTTCATGGATCCCTTTTTCTCCTAGCTTGGCCCCTTCAATTTTATTATTTTCCATTCCTTTAGAATCCAATTATGCTGCTACGCTCCCTAATCGATCCAACTGGCAGAGCAGTTCATAAATGCCAGAGTTATTATTCATGACTCCACTTGTTTGATTAGGTAAGTGGAACTTGTAAGTGGAATGAATTTTCCTTTGTTTTATTCCAATTATGAAAATGAAAATTCTATTACCACTATTTTTTACCCCTAATTATGGAAATTAAAACATTCCAATTCAGGTATAATAGCTCCTTTTCTATAGTTCTTTAAGGTTTACAAAGCACTTGTTTCATAATGCCTTCGTGAGGTCATTAGTGCATGGGTTATTATCCCTACTTAACAGATGAGGAAACTGAGGTCCTAAGCTAAGTATCGGATGTAACAATAATAGAAATAATAATAAGAGCTAATATTTATCTGACACCAATGTATACAAAGCATTTTACATACATTGTCCCATTAGATCTTTTGATAGCTTTTTTTTTTTGCTTTTTTTTTTTTTGGAGGGCAGCTGGGGTTAAGTAACTTGCCTAAGGTTACACGGCTAGGTTTTTGTTTCTGTGTGTTAAGTGTTTGAGGCCAGATCTGAACTCAGGTCCTTCTGACTCCAGGGCCAGAGCTCTACTCACTGCACCACCTAGCCGCCCCCCATTAGATCTTTACAACAATCTGTGAGGTAGGTGTTATTTTTGCCTCCATTTTATAGATGGGAAAACTGAGACTGAAAAAAGTTAAGGGACTGACCCACAGTCACACAGCAAGTAGTTGCCTGAGGCAAGGCTTTCAAGACTCCAATTCCAACACTGGATCCCTGGGGTAGATAGGCTTTGAATTTAGGGTTCTGAACTCCAGGTCTAGGTTAGTAAAAATAATAAAGATGCATTTTTCCCAATTTAGTTAATGGGTCACTTGAAATCTGTCCAGACACCCACTGGTCCCCATTGAGAACTTCTTCCTTAGAAGTCATCTAGTCCAACCCTTCAACTTTAAAGATGGAGAAACTGAGGCACAAGGAGATTGTGACTTGGACAGTGTCATATAGAAAGTGAGGGCCAGAGGTAACATTAAAATCTGAGTCCTTTGTCTCTGGATCCAGTGTTTTTTCTGCTCCACCATACTCCCTCTCCAGATTCTTTTCATCTTAGGAGAATTCTTTAGTTAAGAATTATGCTGAGGATTCCTTGAAACGACTTACCCAACATAGTTTGCTGTTGTTGTTTGGTCATTTTTCAGTTATATCTGACTCTTGGTGACCCCCATTTGAGATTTTCTTGGCAAAGACACTGGAGTGGTTTGCCATTTCCTTCTTCAGCTCATTTTACAGATGAGGAAACTGAGGCCAACAGGGCTAAGTGACTTGTACTGGGTCACACAGCTAATAAGTATATGAGACCAAATTTGAGCTCAGGAAGATGAATCTTCCTGACTCCAGGCCAGGCAATCTATCCATTGTGCCATATGACTGCCCTCCCAACACAGTCATGCAAAGCTAAGGGTTCAGGTTCATAAACTTGCCTGTATGCTCTGTCATGAGTCAAAGTGGTGAATTTTATTATACAAAGTTGAAAGCCCTGACTTGAATGAAAGGGAAATATTTCTTGTTTTGCTATTCTGTAGAACCTGCTTTACAAAATAAAAATCAGATCAAGCCCTGTTTTACTCAAATGATTTTATTGTATGGCAGAATTATATTAGCTGTCTGACCCTGTTAGGTTCCTCCATGTTAAATGGAATTGAGAACAATGACAAAACTGTTTGTGGCTCTGGTGCTTTCATTTCTCATGTGCCTCAGAAGAACAGGGAGCCAGGGAAGCATGGTCAGCTCCTTGACTGGGGAAATATGGCCTGGGAGGCCATTATCCCCAGGAGGAGGACATATGACCACCATTCCCTCCTGCCTCCATTCCATACTGGAACAGTTGTGAACTTGATTATTCAAGCCACTTCCATCTTCCTTCTCTGTGCCAGATCAAGGAAAGTGATTCTAGGTTTACATGTATGAAAGCAGGTATGGAGAGAAGAAAATTGTTTAGAATTTGGAAGAAATCAAAATCAGCCATCTGTGCCATAGAATATCCTACTGTGGGTCCTGAGAAGCCACTGTTGTATAGTGGCAAGGACTGGGTGAGCTGGGGGACTTGGCACCATTTGAGACTCTGACACTGATTTGTCCTTTTACCTTCTGTAAATCACTTTGGGCAAACTCTGAACAGCTGGAAAGCATCCAGAGATCAGCCAGGATGGTAAAGAGCTTTGGCTTCATGCTGCATGAGGAACTGTGTTTGTTAAGCCTGGAGAAAGGAATACTCAGGAGGTAGGGCACTATAGTTCTTTTGAAGTATTTTCTTTGGGGGTAGCATGATGTGGAGGATAGATTACATTTGTTCTCCTTAGTCAGTGAGAGGAGAGGTAACAAGCTTTAGTAAAGTGCCTACTGTGTGCCAGGCAATTTACAAATATTCTCTCATTCTATTTTCTTGTTTGAGTCTCACAACAACTCTACAAGGTAGGTGCTAATTTTATCCCCATTTTACAGATGAGGAAATTGAGGCAGGCAGTGGCTTGCTAGATCACACAGCTAGTAAGTGCTTGAGGCTGGATTTGAAACCACATCTTCCTGACTCAGTGCAATAGCCACTGTGCCCCTCAACTGCCTGTGCCCAGAGGCAGAATCATGAACAATAGGTAGTAATGCCAAAGAGGAAAATAAATGTAGACCTTTAGAAGCATTTTCCTAATTGTTGTTGTTCGGCCTTCATTCTAGAAGAAGACCAAATTATTAGTATTCCTCCAGGAAATGGTGAGTTCCCTTTACTTGGGGGTCTTAAAGCAGAGACTGGATATCTACTAGTTGAATTTAATGTGGAGATTCTTTTGTGGGGTACCTACTAGACTAGATGATGACTGAGGCTCCTGATCCTGACATTCTGTGACCTCATCTCTGAGCCTCAGTCTCAAATGGACATAACAGTAATTCACAGGGCTATTTTTAATGAAACTAAAATGAGCAGGCAGCATTTAAGCAGATGTAGTAGAATCATAATTGGATTTCAAGTAAGAATCTGCTGCTTATTGCAAAGCAAGTTGCTTTCCTTCTCTGAGTCTCAGATTTGACCCATGTCATCTGAGACTTACAACACTTTTAGTTCTAAATCTCTCATCTTATGATGATATTGACCACAGCCCAGGAAGCACTTAAATGGGGCTTTATCTCATGAACTGACAGTCCTAAGAGAGCCTGATCCCGAAGAGAAGGGGGTTATCATACTTTGTTTTAGATGTTTTTTTTCATACTTTCAGTTTCATTGTCCCAACCCGGAGTTCTGTGGGAAATCTCTGTTGCAAAGCATCATTGAAATATATATCTAAGGTCCCTTCTAAAAAGGCTAAAGAGAGTTCCTTTCATAATATGTGCAGCACGCAATGTAGCTATCAGGTATAAGACAGCTATTTATTTTCTCACGACAAAGCAAATTCTTAAAATACAATGCTGATGTCTTTATTCACAAGTATTTAAAACAAAGTAATAATGTGTCGCTATCCTGCAATAATCTCTAAAGGTAAAACAAATCAAAATAAAACAAAACATTCAGTAGGTCTGTGAGCAGATCCATCACTTCTAGCGCTTTTACTTTCTGTACCATTCTAGCTCTCCTGACCAGACAGGGCATAACTTGGGGTTTCTTACCCCTGCCCTCTGCATCCTTTTCCTGGTAGCGGTACATCTCTTCTTAGAAGAGGACCCCAGACCTCTCCAACTCATGAAGTTTCCAGTAGGGCTAGATATATTTATTCCCCAGGGTCACTGTTTTTTGCCTGGGTTCAGGAAAGGAAAGACAGAAGAAAACAGGAAGCCATGGCCCTGAAGTCTAGTGTCAGGTTCACCCAGGCAGGTCTGTGTTCTCATTGTCATGTGTATGCAGCCTCCACAGTGATTTGGAAGAAAGAAGAAAATGAATCCTCTTGCTGGAATTTCTAGGGAGAAATGCATTTTACAAATCAGGAGGATTCAAAAGAGAGGAAGTGGAGATTTTCTGCAGCCATATTCCTTCTCTACAGCATACTTATTGTGTACATAGTTATGGCATGTTGTCTCCTGCATTAGAATGTAAGCTTCTTGAGGGCAGGAACCATGGTTTTGCATTTCTTTGTATTCCCATCGCTTAGCACAATGCCTAGAATATTGATGGTGTTGTTTGGTCTTGTCTGACTCTTTGTGATTCCATTTGGGGTTTTCTTGGCAGAATTACTGGAGTGGTTTGTCATTTCCTTTTCCAGCTCATTTTACAGATGAGGGAACTGAGGCCAACAGGATCAAGTGACTTGCCCAGAGTCACACAGCTAGTAAATGTCTGCCAAGGCATTTTCAGGATGATCTCCTGGGAGAGAGAGTTTCACAGTTTTGAGTTTCAAGCTTACTGAGACTGCATATCACAGAAAAAAAGGCCCAGAGCACACCAGGTTCCCTCTCAATTCATGGGCATCACAATGACTTTGTAGAAGCCTAGATTTAGAGCTTGAAGGGTGCTTTGAATCCTTCTTTTATAGTTGAGGAAATTGAGACCCAGAAAGGTTAAATTTGCTGCCTATGGGCATCAAATTGTGGAACCAGAAATTGGACCTAGTTTTTAAAATTATTATTCTAAACTTGCTGTTTGGAAAGCACTGTGCTTTGAATGGGACAGAATCTGGTTTATTTATCTAAAGGAATCCATGGCCCCTTATAAAGCAATAATTATACAAAATTACTTACTGAGTAAACCGAAGCTCCTATAATTAATCAACAAACATTTCTTAAGCACCTACTACATTCCATGGGCCCTGGGGATACAAGTACAACCAATGAAAAATCTCTACTTACAAGAAACTTGCATTCTAATGGGAAAGAACAAGGTTTATATAAAATCAATATAGCCTAAATATAAAATGAATAAATGCAAATATATGCAATACAATTAAATACAAGGTAGTTTAGAGGTGGGTACCGGAAGGCTAGAGATTGTCAAGAAAGGATTTATGCAGAAGATGGTGCTTGACCTATACCTTAAAGAAAGATAGGCACTCCTGAAGACAGAGAGGTAAGGAGGGAATATATTTGAGGAAAGTGGGAGGTCAGTGCAAAGATATAGAGCTGAGTGATGGAGTGATGTGTGTAAGGAACAGAGAAAAGGCCAGTTGGGGTGGACCTCAGCACATAGGAGGAGGAATAATGTTCAATGATTCTTGAAAGATAGGTTGGATATCAGCTGTGAAGGGCTTTAAAAGCTGAACAGAGGAGCATATTTTAACCTGGAGATAATAAGAGACCATCGGAGTTGGCTTTTCCCTGAAATCATTTGCAGAAAGATGGTGGTTAATCTCATGGACATTCCCCAAAGTTTATTGGGAAGAAACTTGATAATTGTAGAGGGAGAAAAGAGTCTCTAGGACAGAATCTTGGTTTTACTTCATTGGACATGTGTGATAATGATGCTGAGTCAGCAAGGAAGACTAAGAGAACCAGGAGATAGAAATGCCATGAAAATCCAGACAAGAGATTATTCAGAAGGAGAGGGCTGGGAAATGCACCAGAGAGTTCCAAAAAATTTAAGACAAGAAAGAGAGATCATCAGATTTGAAAACTAAGACATTGTTGCTAACTTTGGTGAGAGTAGTTTCTGTTAAATGGTGAGGTTAGAGAATTAAATGGCAAAAGATTGAGGAATAATTGAAGAGAGAGGACTGTAGCTCATTTTTCCCCCAACGAGTTTGATGAAGAAACGGATTAGAGATATAGGATGTTAACTTGAGGGGAAAGTAGAATCTGACAAAGCTTTTTATTAAGGATGAGGGGAGATGGACATGATTACTGGCAGTAGGGAAGAAACTAGTAGATAGGGAGAGAATAAAATTCAAGAGACGGGGGAGGTGATTAAGGATGCCATCATTTGGAAAACATAAGGGTGAGGGAGAAGGATGGGATCTAGGGCAAATATACAGGGATTTGTTGTTGTTTAGTTTCAGTCATGCCTGACTCTTCAGGACCCCGTGGACCATAGAATACCAGGCCCCTCTATCTTCCATTTTCTCTCAAAATCTGTCAGACAAAGTTTGTGTTCATTGTTTCCATGACACTCTCTTTCCATCTCACCCTCTGCCATCTCCTTTTCCTTTTACCTTCAGGCTTTCCCTACACCAGGGGCTTTTCTAATGAGTCCTTCTCATTATGTGGCCAAAATATTTAAGTTTTAGCTTTTGTACTTGACCTTCCAGTGAACAGCCTAAATTAATTTCTGTAAGTATTGACTGATTTGATGTACTTGCTATCCAAGGGCCTCTCAAAAGTCTTCTCCAGAATCACAATTTCTGTGGTGCTCAGCTTCGCTTATTGTCCAACCCTCACAACCATACATTACTTCTAGAAAAAACAAACAAATCAAACCAAAAGAACAACATAGCTTTGAAAATATGAACCATTGTGGGCAAGGTAAACTCTACTTTTCACTGTCCAGATATGCTGTGGCTTTTTTCCAAGGAGCAAGCATCTTTTAATTTCATGGCTAAAATTACAATTTGCAGTGGTTTTTAGCCCAAGAATATAAAATCTTAAAGTGCATCCTTTTCTTCTCCCTCTATTCACCAGGGAATGATGAGACCAGTTGCCAAAATCTTCATTTTTTTGATACTAAGCTTCAAGCCAGGTTTTACTCTCCCCTCTTTCCCCCTCATTAAGAGGCTTCTTAATTCCTCTTCACTTTCTGCAGAGTGCTATTATCTGCATATCTGAGATAGTTGATATTTCTCCAGGCAACCTTAATTCCAGCTTTTGATTATCCAGCCAGCCACTTCATATGATGTGAATATAACTTGAATAAATAAGATGAAAATATAAAGGCTACTGATTTTCCAAACTTGAACCATTTAGTTCTTCCATGCTTGCTTTTAACTGTTGCTTCTTGGCCCACATACAGATTCCTCAGGAGATGAGTAAATGAAGCAGAAGTAATTTTTTTTCTAGAACTCCATCCAGAGAGTGTTGGCAATTTGGTTTCTAGTTCCTCTGCTCTTTGAAAGTCAGCCTGCTCTTCTGGTATTTTTTGGTTCAGTTATTGATGAATCCTCCTGGTATGTGAAAATAATGCAATTGTTCGGTAATTTGGACATCCCTTGATATCACCCTTTCTCAGGATTGGGATGTAAACTGAGTTTTCAATCTAGTGGCTACTGTTGTCTGGTGGCTACTGTTGAATTTTCCAAATTTACTGGCATATTGAGTATAGAAGCTTAACAGCATCATCTTTCAGGGTTTTAAATAGATCGGCTGAAAATGCATCACCTCCACTATTCTTGTTGTTAGCAATTCTTTTTTTTTCTTTTACTTTTTGGAGGGCAATTGAGGTTAAGCAACTTGCCCAAGGTCACACGGCTAGTAAGTGCTAAATGTCTGAGGCCATATTTGAACTCAGGTCCTCCTGACACCAGGGCTGGTGTTTTATTCACTGCACCACCTAGCCTGCCCTGTTGTTAGTAATTCTTCCTAAGACCCACTTGACTTCATCCTCTGAAATATCTGCCTCTAGATCCGTAACCATACCATCATGTTTACTGGTGATGTTAAGATCTTTTTTGTATAGTCTTTTTGTGTTTTCTTGCTAAGTCTTCTTAATCTTTTCTGCTTCTATTAAGTTCCCATTATTTTTGTCTTTTATCATGCCCATTTTTTGCATAAAATGTTTCTCTGATATCTCTAATTTTCTTGAAGAGATTTCTTATCTTTCCCATACTATTGTTCTCTTGTATTTCTTTTTTAAATTTTTTTTCTTATTTATCTTGGCAAAAAAAGGCCCTCTTTGTAGGCATGGAAAAATATAGCATCATTAAAACAACTATAATAACATTGGGACCTTATGTTTCAATTCAATCTAATTCAACAAGCATCTATTAAGTGTCTACTATATGCCAGGCATCGTGCCAGGTGCTTGAGAATGCAGTCATAAAAACACAACTATTTCTGCCCTTAAGAAGCACTTTCTATCATAAGGGAAATAAGATTTTCAAAGAGAATTAAATATAAAGCATAAAATAAGGAGAATGAAATCTCAGGATTAGCAAGATGCTATTAATATTATCCTAATAGAGGTTTGACTTGTATAGTCTTTGCTGAAATAAGAATGAAAGATCTGGAGAAGACAAAAAAATGCTTTTAGAATCAAAGTAATAATTGCAATAGAGAATGGATGAATACATACATACACACGTGTGTATATGTGTATGTATGTATGTCTATATGTATGTTTGTATGTTGGTTGTTGTCCTTTCTTCTTGAAGAGGATCTAAATGACATTACTATGTTCGAGTCGAGTTACAGTGTGTCTGACTTTAACTGTTCAGACCAATATAATCTTGGAATGCTCTACCACAGGTAGGGCACAAGCAGTTCATCTGAACATTTTGGCTGGATTTTGTAAATTTGCACATCTCACATTTCTTTTGAGCTACTTCAATTCTGCTTTGCTCATAGAGCACAGCCCCTTCTCTGCTGAGGGTATGCCAACCTGGGTAGTCCTGTGCAAGTGTTTTCCATGTCATGCAATCAATTCCAAAGTCCTTAAGAGAGACCTTGAGAGTATCTTTATGTCACTTTTTTTTGGCTGCCATCTGAGCACTTGCCTAGTGAGTTCTACAGAGACTAGTCTTTTAGGCAAGCATAGGCTTGGCATTTGAACAACATGGCCAGCACTCTATAGCAGAGTTTCAATATTTGGGAATTTACTTTGAGAAAGGGGATCTTAGTGTCTGGTACCTTATCATTCCATGTGATCTTCAGAAACTTCCTAAGACAATTCAAATGGAAGAATTCAGTTTCCTGGTATAGTGCTAGAATACTTTTTGGTAGTCAGTCTAATACCTCTTCTCTCCCAAACTTTCCTTTGAAGCATCCCAAACAGTGAGCTAGCGATGGCAAAACGTGCACCAATTTTTTTTAAATCATTGTGTACATCCCTGGAAAGTATACTGCCAAGGTAAACGGACTTATCCACAGTATTCAAAACTTTTCCATCTGCTGTAACTGATGGTTCCATGTATGGATGGTGTGGTGCTGGCGGATGGAGCACCTGTTTTCTTGGTGTTAATTGTTAGGTCAAAGTTAGTACAAGAAACAACGAATCAGTCCATACTTTGTTGCATCTCAGCCTCAGAGGCTGCACTGAGTGCACAATCATCTGCAAAGAGAAAATCATACACCAACTTTCCCTCCACTTTAGTCTTGGTTTGTAGTCTTTCAAGTTGAATAATTTACCATCAGTGTAGCAGCTGACTTTGATGTTGTGTTTGTCCTCATTGATGGCATTTGATAACATGGATGAAAATATCATGCCAAAAAGTATGGGAGCAAACACACAGCATTATTTCACTCCATTGGTGACTGGGAAAGCAAGAGAGCATCATCCATCATCCAGAACCCTGACAAGCATTCCATAATGAAATCAAAATGCAATACTGATGAACTTCTCCAGAGAAGCCAATTTTGACATAATTTTCTGTAAGTCCTCATGACTGACAGGATCAAAGGCCTTGGATACATTCACATATGTATGTATGTATGTATGTATGTATGTATATATGTATGCACACAAATTAATTCATACAGAATACCTGGAATAGATGAAAGGTACCCTTAGAACAGAATGCCCTGGAAAATGGGGGACTGGATAGAGAGTTCTTTTCAGAGGACATAAGTTGGAATGCTGCTGACTCAGCAACTTACATAAATCAATTTTGAGAATTTACATAAATCAATGAATCTCCCTGGGCCTCAGTTTCTTTAAGTGTAAAAGAAAGGGGTTGAACTAGATGACCTCTGAGGTCCCTTCCAATTCTAAATCCATTCATTATCCTAGGAATTGTCCACACTCTTTGACCCAGGGATCCCTCTATTTGGCACATCAAATACAGAAAGACCCTATATATCCTAAATATAATAATACTCATTCTATTTCAGAAAATAACAAGGAGGGGGCAAAGGCAAGATATCTGAGGAAAAGCAGGGACTTACCTATTAAAATAGCATCTCAAAACACATTCTTGAGTAGTAGAATCAACAAAATAAAGGACTGAAACAATTTTCCACCGCAAGACAACAGCAGGTACTGTTAGGGGGTGACTAAATCAATGGTGATGACTTACCACAGAAGATAGGTGGGTCAGACAACTAGCCAAAAGATGATCACAGGGGACCCTTTTTTGGCACTGGGAGTAGGACTCTGTTGCATTGCCCATACATGGTTCTGGGTTACAGTCCCAGGGCAAAAATTTGCACTAGCAGGAACAGGGACCCTAGTTACATTTCCAGGGTAGAAAAAAGTGCTTGTGGTTACTCAAAGATGAGATCACAGGCCAGGAGAACAGTAAGCACATCTTTCCTTAGATCATACCACCTTGGAAGAACTAAAAACTCACAGACCCCCAGAACTAACTCTGAAAACAGCAGTATGAAAAACCTGAAGCTTGGCACAGTGCCCTTCCCAACCAAGGAACAGACCCCACATTTAACATAAAGTTAAAAGTCAAGAAATGGGCTTGAAAGATGATCAAACAAACAAATTAAAAAGGAGCCTGAACATAGAAAGTTACTATGGTGACAGGGATGACCAAAATACAAACTCAGAAGAAGACAACAAAATTAAAGCAGCTAAATGAAAAGTCCCAAAGATAAATGTGAATTGGTCTCAGGCCCCAGAAGAGCTCATTTTTTTAATCAAATAAGAGAGATAGAGGAAAAATGGGGATTCAAGAAAACAATGAAGAAGAAAAAACAGCTTGGTAAAGGAAACATCAAAAAATCTACTGGAAAAAATAACATCTTGAAAAGTATAATTAGCCAAATAGAAAAAAAAGATTGCAAAAATTCACTGAAGAAAGTAATTCCTTAAAAATTAGTATTGGTCAAATGGAAGCTAATGACTCATTGAGACATCAAGAAACAACAAAACAAAACCAAACAAATAGAAAAAAAAAGGGAAATATTTCATTGGAAAAACAACTAGTCTGGAAAATAGATCCAAGAGAGATAATTTAAGAATTATTATTAAATAAAGAGCTTGCTCATCATCTTTCAAGAAATTATTTAGGAAAACTATCCTGATATTCTAGAACCAGAGGGTTAAATAGAAATGGAAAAACTCAAATGACCACCTCCTGAAAGAGATCTCAAAATGAAAAGTCCCAGGAATATTATAGCCAAATTCCAAAACTCTCAGGTGAGGGAGAAAATATTACAGGCATCCAGAAAGAAGCAATTCAAACATTATGTAGCTACAGTCAGGATAACACAATATTTAACAAGTAATACATTAAAATATTCAAAGGCTTGGAATATGATATTCCAGAGGACAGGGGAGCCCACACAAATAATGACCTACCCAGCAAAACTGAATATCATCCTTCAGGGGGAAAAATGGAAATTTAATGAAATTGAGGGCTTTCAAGTATTCCTGATGAAAAGACCAGAGCTGAACAGAAAATTTGACTTTCAAATACAAGGCTCAAGAGAGGCAGAAAAAAATAAACCGTATAGAGAAATAATAAGGGCTTCAATGAGTTTAAACTGTTTACATTCCTGCATAGGAAGATGTTACTTGTAACTCCTAAGAACTTCTCCATCATTTGGGCAGTAAGAAGGAATGTACATATACAGAGCATGAGTCTGAGTTGACTATTGATGAGATCATGTAAAAATATGTAATTAAGAAATGAGAAAAGAGGATGAACTGGGAAAAGGGGTAAGGGAAATGTAGAATGGGGGTAAAGGGGATGGTGGGCAACATTTGAATCTTATTCTCATCAGAATTGACTCAAAGGGAGAATAACAGGCACACTTAGTTGGGTATAAAAGATATATCTTACCCTATCAGCAAATGGGAGTAGATGGATATAAGAGAGGAGGGGACTGATAGAAGGGAGGGCAGATGGGGGGAGGAAGTGGTCAAGAGCAAAACACTGGTGAGGAGGGAGGGGATAAAAGGAAGGGGGGAAGAGAGAAGAAGAAGAAGAAGAAGAAGAAGAAGAAGAAGAAGAAGAAGAAGAAGAAGAAGAAGAAGAAGAAGAAGAAGAAGAAGAAGGAGGAGGAGGAGGAGGAGGAGGAGGAGGAGGAGGAGGAGGAGGAGGAGGAGGAGGAGGAGGAGGAGGAGGAGGAGGAGGACGAGGAGGACGAGGAGGACGAGGATAAATAGGGGGAAAAGCAGGATGGAGGGAAACACTCATGTAGTCATCATAAATTTGAATGTGAATTGAATAAACCCACACATAAAACAGAAATGGATAGCAAAGTGTATTAAAAACTAGTATCCTAGGGGCGGCTAGGTGGCGCAGTGAATAGAGCGCTGGCCCTGGAATCAGAAGGACCTGAGTTCGGAGCCGGCCTCCGACACTTAATCCACACAAACAAAAAACCTAGCCGTGTAACCTTGGGCAAGTTACTTAACCCCAATTGCCCTAAAGGGGCGGCTAGGTGGCGCAGTGAGTAAGAGTGCCGGCCTCGGAGTTGGGATGACCCGAGATCAAATCCGACCTCAGAAAAAGAGCACCCACGCTTAAATAATGACTAGCCGTGTAACCTTGAGCAAGTTACTTAACCCCAATTGCTTTAAAAAAAAAATAGTATCCTACAATATTTTGTTTATAAGAAATATACTTGAAGCAGAGACACACACAAAGTGAAGGTAAGAGGCTAGAGCAAACTCTATTATACTTCAGCTGAAGTAAAAAAAAATAAAAGAGTAGCAATCACAATCGCAGACAAAGGAGACGAAAAAAATAGATCTAATTAAAAGTGATAATCATGAAAACCACATCTTGCTAAAAAGAACAATAGATAATAAAGTGATATCAATACTAAACATATATGCTCCAGATGGCATAGCATACAAATTCTTAAAAGTTAAATGAATCACAGGAAAATATGGTAAAAAAATAAATTTATTAAAGAGAATAACAACAAGGAGACAGCATAGTATAATTTATAAGATATAGCCAAAGCAGTGCTTAAAGAAAAATTTATATATGTAATTGCTTAAATTAATAAAATTGAGAAATATAAAATCAATGAATTGGGCATGCAACTGGCAAAACATCTAAAAAAAAGAAAAATTAATAATCCCCAATTAAACACCTAATTGGAAAGAAATACTGAAAATCAAAAGAGACAGTAGTAAAATTAAAAGTAAAAAAAAAATCAAACTAACAAATAAAATTAGGAATTGATTTTATGGAAAGCCAATAATATAATTGAAACTGTTGGTAATTTGATTTTTTAAAAAAGAAGAAAACCAAATTGCTGGTATCAAAAATGAAAAGTGTGAATTCACCACCAATAAAGATGAAATTAAGGAAATTATTAGGAACTATCTTGCCCAATTGTATGCCAATAAATCTGACAAGTTAAGTAAAAAAGATGGACATCTATAAAAATATAAATTGACCATATTAACAGATGAGGAAGTAGAACAACCAAAACTTAGGGAACAAAATGATGAACTCTTTAAGAAAGTGTCACCAGGACCAGATGGATTCACAAGTGTATTCTACGAAGCATTTGAAGGACAATTAATCCCAATGTTATATAAACTATATGGAAAAAATTGTCAAAGGAGGAATCTGATCAAATTCCTTTTCTGACATAAAAATAATGCTGTTACCCAAACTAGGAAGAGCAAAAAAACTACAAATCCATTTCCCTAATAAATATTAATGCAATTTAAACAATAAAACAGTAGCAAGGAGATTACAGCAATATATAACAAAGATTATATACTATGAGAAGGTGTCATTTATACCACAAATCCAAGTCTGGTTTAATATTAGGGAAACTATAATTATAATTTACCATATCAATAACAATACCAACAGAAATCGTGATTATCTCAATATACGCAGAAAAAGCTTTTGACAAAATACAACACTCATTCCTATTAAAAACACTGGAAAGCACAAGAATAATTAGAGTTTTTCTTAGAATGATAAGTAGTATCTATCAAAAACCATCAACAAATATTATCTGTAATGGGAATAACTTGGAAATCTTCCCAATAAGTTTGGGGGCTAAGTAAAGATGCCCCTTGTCACTGATATTATTTAATATTGTACTAGAAATTCTAGATATAGCAGTAAGAGAAAAAATAAATTGAAGGAATTAGAATAAGCAATGAGAAAACAATGGTATACTTAGGGAATCAACTAATAAAACTACTTGAAATAATTAGCAATTTTATCAAAATTGCAGGATATAAAATAAAACCACATAAATCATTATGTATTTCCCACAAAATCGAGCAGATAGCAAAAGAAAGTGCTGGAAAGATGTATCTTTCTATACAAGAGATAAATAGAGAAATTTCATTTAAAATAACCCTGTGGCAACACAAAATATTTGTGAGTCTACATGCCAAGACAAACCCAGGAACTGCATGAACACAGTTACAAAACACTTCTTACATGAATAAAATCAGTTCTAAATAATTGAAAAATATTAATTACACATGAGGAGGCCAACCCGATATAATAAACATTATAATCATACCTAAATTAATTTACTTATTCAGTGTCATACAATCAAGTTATATCAAAATTATTTTATATTACTAGAAAAAATAAAACAAAATGTATCTAAAGAATAAAAGGACAAGAATATCAAGCAAACAAATAAAAAAAATATCAAGGAATGTGGTATAGCTATACCACATCTCAAACTCTTTTACAAAGCAGTAATCACCCAAGCAATCTGGTACCAGTTAAGAAATAAAGTAGCAGATTAGTGGAAAGATTAAGTACACAATACACAGTAGTAAATGCACAGCAATCTAGTATTGATAAATGCAGAGATCCAAACTTTTGGGAAAAGAACTCACTATTTGATAAGAACTGGGAAAAGTGGAAAATGGCTTGGTAGAAGCTAAGTATGGACCAACATCTCCCACCATATACTAAGATAAGGTCAAAATGACTACATGATTTAGATATAAAGGGTGATACCAAAAGCAAATTAGGGGAGCATGGGATATTTTACCTGTCAGATCTATGGTTAAGAGAGTAAATTATGACCAAATAAGAGGTAGAGACTGTTACAGACTCTAAAATGGATCATTTTGATTGCTTTAAATTTAAAAGGTTTTGCACAAATAAAACCAATGCAGCCAAGATTAGAAGGAAAATGGAAAACTGAGATATTTTTTATAGTTTGTCTCATTCTTCATTTCTCAAACATAAAGAAGACTAAGCTAAGGCCAATTTGTAAGTATATGAGTCATTCCCCAATTGATGACTGGACAAAAAATATGAACAGCCAGTTTTCAGAAGAAAAAAATCAAAGCTATGAAAAAGTCATAAAAAAATTCTAAATCACTATTGATTAGAGAAATGCAAATAAAAACAACTCTTAGGTCCCACCTCACATCTATGAAATTGACTAAAATGACTGAAAAAGAAAATTATAAAGGTTGGAGAGGATGTGGGAAAATTGGGACTGATGCATCATTGGTAGAGTTGTGAACTGATCCTATAGAACAGTTTGGAATGATGCTCAAAAGACTATAAAACTATGCATACCCTTTTACATAGTAACACTACTACTAGATCTGTACCCCAAAGAGATAAAAAATTACCTATATGTAAAAATATTTATAGCAGCTCTTTTAGTGGTGGCAAAGAATTGAGAATTGAGAAGATGCCCATCAATTGGGGAATGACTAACCAAGTTGTGGTATATGATTGTGATGGAACACTATTATTATATAAGAAATGATGAGCAGGATGCTTTCCAAAAACCTGAAAAATGCTTTTCACCTCCAGCAGAAGAAATAATGAAATTTGAATGCAGATCAAAGCATACTTTTTAAACTTTATTTCTTTTTCTGTCTGTGTTTTCTTTAGCAAAATAACTAATAGGCGATTTGTTTTCAAATGTGTAATCTATATAAAATTGTTTACTTTCTCAATAATCAGCAAGGATAAGGAGGGAAGAAGAGAATTTGGAACTCAAAATTTAACAAAAAGAACATCTTAAAAATTACATGTAATTGGAAACAATAAAATATTAAAAGAAAAAAGAAAATAACTAGGATAATAGATATCCATCAATTGTGCAATTGAAGGAATATATGCATGTATATGGTATATGATATATACACACATATATACACTATATATTATATATATGATGTATATAAATGTAATGGAATATCATTGTAGTATAAGAAACAATACTAAGATATCAGAGATGTATGGGCAGATTGGTATGATGTGAGGCATAGCAAAGTTAGTAGGTTCAAGAGAACATCTAATAGAAATACAGCAAACAGCAAAAACACAACCTAAAAAGATGTTATAATTCTTATTAACATCATGACCAATCAATATTGTCTCCAGAACATTGCTGTTGATGAAACATACATACTTTCTGTCAATAGAAAGGTGAAAGAATACTGGAGAAGACTGATTGACCTAATACTGTTAGACATGGTCAACGTGCTGGTTTCTTTTGCCTACCTGTATTTTGTTTCTGTTGACAGATCTACTGGGGAAGAGAGCATGGGAAAATAAAAAGGATATTTTTTAAAAAGTATCATTTGAAGCGTTAAAAATAACAAATATAATTAGAGAATTAAATAGCACATACACTATAAAATAATTTTACAAGGCACCATATGATCTCTTACAATCCTCATAGGACTGAGATATCATTCAGAGTTTCCACGAGTAAATCTGTCTTTATAACCTTGTATATAGATAACTTCACAAACTGCCCACAAGGCTTACTATTCAAAAATCTGGCTTTCCAAAGAGGAAGACACAGTAGGGAATTGTAGTAGATTAAGAAAGGAACTCAATTTCACTTCTCCAACAGAGACACATTTGAATTAGATATTAATAACTAAAACTGATATAGGAGCATAGTTAGTACAAAGTATACCGGCCTTAGCATCAGCAGAGACCTGAATTCATTACTCTTCCTCTGATTTACTAGCTGTATGGCCACAGGGAAGTCACTTAGAATCTCTGAGCCTCAGTTCTTTGTCTATAAAATGAAGATAATAATGCAGTGCTAAAATCATAGAGTTTTAAAGATCATATAGAATAATGTAAGGAAAATGGTTTATGAACTTTAAAATATAAGTATCAGTTATTTCTATTCATTCAATAAACATTAAGCCATTACTCTGGGATGAGCACTGGAAAAGTCTCTGTTTGAGAGAGAGAATTCAAATTGGTCAGATACTATAATGGCAAGCAAAC
Organism: Gymnobelideus leadbeateri; assembly: GCA_011680675.1. Lineage (NCBI taxonomy): Eukaryota > Metazoa > Chordata > Mammalia > Diprotodontia > Petauridae > Gymnobelideus > Gymnobelideus leadbeateri. The sequence continues at coordinate 120,835 of WOXC01008386.1, read as the reverse complement.
AAGGACTTTGTTGAGCTTTGCCTGTGATTATATCAAGCCTTTGTTAAGAAACAGAATTTGTGAAACCCACAGTGTGAGGGACTTTCCAAAGACGGGAACAGTAAGGATGTAAGAGGTAGGTGGAATAGAGAGGAGATAATGACCATATAAAAGCAGAAGCACAGGCTGGGAGAAAGTAGAACTGAGAAGGGAATGCTTATGATTGCCAGCAAGCTGTTTGTCTGTTCTGTCTGTGTTGATTTGTGCTTGTGATACTTTGTACAGAAGCCCTGCGATCTTATTGAAAGCCCTGAAAGATATTTTTCTTGTTGTCTATTTACAGAAGTCCTGGAGGATGATTTCAGAGGTCCTGGGACTATACTGATGATTTATCTTCAGTTCTCAGACCTTGTTTTTAGGTCTGTATTGATTTCACAGGAAGATAGTGAATTGATGATGGTGTCAGCAATGTGTGTGAATGTTGGTTTGACTCTGTTAAGCTTTGTCTTCCCAGGAACAGAAACTGCAAAGGACTTCAGGTGGACTGGACACTGTGAACTTCAATATGGAATGGGAGCTGGATGAGGAACTGGATGAAGAGGTGCCTGCCTGTGAATCCAACTGATAGTTGGGTAGATCCAATCAAGAGCTGGACCCATGGAAGAGGAACCATGGAATTTGGGAGCCAGCCTCAATCCAAGTTGAAAAGACTTATCCTTGGGTACTTAGTACTGGCTAAGAGGATCATGATTAAATGTGGTGAGAGAAATTTGTGCTTTGTACCTTGCACCCCTTAAGGATGATTGAGTTATGAATGATTGGAAACTAATCTCCAATCAAGAAGGAAGAAGATTTTTTGACTGAGAGATTAAGACAACGTGACTTAGGGGTGGGAAAACTTTGACCTTTGTACTTTCTGTCACTTAAGGAGGATTGCTCCTTAAGGATGATTGATTTACAGGATGGCAGTGTAGAAGCAGGAAAACTCCATGAGCTCCCCCTATTACTACCTTGAATATCTATAAAAATGACTCTAAACAAATTTTAGAGTTACAAAACCCACAAAGTGACAGAGAGAAACAAATCTCCCACTAAAGGAAGCAAGGCAGGCCTACAGGAAGCATTCAGCACAGGATGCTGGGAGCAGAGCCCAGCTCCACGTGAGCCTGCAGTGTTAGCCCCAGGGTGGCCCCAACCAGTGGCTAGAGTGGACTTCAGAAGAGTGGATCACCAGCAGCTGTGGTGGTTGTCAGAATTATCAATCCATAAATGGCAAAGGCAAAGTAAAAGTCAGTGTGGATTTTGGGAACAGGGGGACTTAGTGTGCTACATCCTCTGCACCTGGAAGCTAGACATGGAAGAGGCATAGCACCCTGCAGGCGCCACCACATGGCTGCTTCAGAGCTCCTGGCCTGCAGATTATAGAGAGATGAAGCAACCATTCAGAAGGTAATTGCTCTTGCTTTAACCTGCTTGGATCTGGATCTCTGTGATGGGTGGAGGTCCTGGGGTGTGTGAGAGCCTGTGGAGGCTTCAGAGAGGGAACCCAGCTAATAGCTCTGGCTATTAAACTGGCTAAAACCCCAGTGATTTGGGAAAAAGCTCTCCTTTCTGGAAGCAGAGTCGTACTGTGGCAAGAAGCTCAAAAGTCAAGTAATTGAATTGTAATATGACCAAGCAAAGGAAACAAAGCAAACACAGCAATCAAACCTTATATTCCTTTTTTGGGGACAAAAAAGATCAAAGCATGGAATGAGAGGAAGACAATGAAGACAGAACTCCTGCACCAAAAGCTTTCAAGAAAACTATGAACTGGTTAGAGGCCATAAAGGAGATTAAGAAGGATTTTGAAAACCAAATAACAGAAGTGGAAGAAAAATTGGGAAGAGAAATGAGAATGATGCAAGAACATCGTGAAAAGAGAGTCAACATCCTGACTGAAGAAAATAACACCTTAAAAATAGACTAACTCAAAGGGAAAAAGAGCCTCAAAAAGCCGATGAGGAGAAGAATGCCTTAAGAAATCAAATTTGCCAGATGGAAAAAGAATTTCAAAAGCTCACTGAAGAGAATAATTCCTTCAGAATTAGATTGGAGCAAGTGGAAGCTAATGACTTTATGATAAATCAAGATATTATTAAACAGATCCAAACAAATAAAAAATAGAAGGCAATGTGAAATATCTCATTAGGAAAACCACTGACCTGGAAAATAGATCCAGGAGAGATAATTTAAAAATTATTGGACTACCTGAAAGCCATGATCAAAAAAGGAAGTAGAAATCATCCTTCAAGAAATTCTCAAGGAAAATTACCCTGATGTTTTAGAACCAGAGGGCAAAATAGAGGTTGAAAGAGTCCACTGATCACCTCTTGAAAAATATCCACAAAAGAAAACTCCTAGGAATATCATAGCCAGGTTCCAGAATTTCCTGATCAAGGAGAAACTATTACAAGCAGCCAAGAAGAAAGAATTTGAGTATTGTGGAAACACAATCAGGATAACAGGACCTGGAAGCTTCTTCAGTGAGGGATTGAAGGGATTGAAATATGATATTACAGAGGTCAAAGGAGCTGGGATTAAAACCAAGAATCACCTAGTCAGCAAAACTGAGTATCATGTTTCAGGGGAAAATATGGTTATTCAATGAAATAGATGACTTTCAAGCATTCTTTATGAAAAAACCAGAGCTGAATAGAAAAAGGTGACATTCAGATACAAGAAGCAAGAGAAGCATGAGAAGGTAAACAGGTAAAATAAATTATAAGGAACTTATCAAATTTAAATTATTTACATCCCTACATGGAAAAATGATAATGGTAACTTATATACTTTTCTCAGTATGAGAATAGTTGAAGGGAATATAAGTGTGTGTGTGTGTGTGTGTGTGTGTGTGTGTGTGTGTATACATAGACAGAGGGCACAGAATCAATTGAGTGGGAAGGGATGATATTAAAAAGTGAAAACTGAGAGCTGAGAGAGGAATATAATGAGAGGAGATGGGGAGAGAAGGAATGGGGGTAAATTATCTCTTATAGAAGAGGCAAGGGAAAACTGTTACAATAGAGGGGAAGAACAGGAAGGCAAAAGGGAATGGATCAATCTTACTCTCATTGAATTTGGCTTATGGAGGGAATGACATACACACTAAATAGGGTATTTCACCCTACAGGAGAGTAGGGGGGAAGGGATGAGAGGGGGTGATGATGGAGTGGAGGGCAGGTTGGGGGAGAGATTAGTTAGAAGCACACACTTTTGAAAAGAGACAGGGTCAAAGTAGAGTATAGAACAAGTGGGGGTGGAATAGGATGGAGGGAAATATAGTCAGTTTTTCACAGTATACCCACTATGGAAATGTTTTCTGTAGTTACACATGTACAACTTATATTGAATTGCTTATCTTCCCAGTAAAGGTGGGTAAAGAGGGATGAAGGGAAAGAATCTGGAATTCAAAGATTTAAAATCAAATGTTTAAATATATATATATATATGTGTGTGTGTGTGTGTGTGTGTGTGTGTATGTATGCATGTATGTATGTATGTATGTATGTATGTATTTTAATGTACAACTGGGAAATAAGATATACAGGTACTGGTGGATGGAGATCCATCTTTCCCTACTGAAAAGTTGGAGGGGGGATGGTGGAAGATGTAGGAGAGAGCAGATTAGGGGAGGTGGTATACAGTGGGATTGCTATTTTGGAGTTGTGGGTAGGGGAAACACAGAGAGAAAATTTGTTACTCAAAATCTTGTGGAAATGAATAATATAAACTAAAAATAAACATAAAATGTAATTTAAAAATATTTAAACTAAAAAAACCAACAAACCTTAGAACATAAAAGAGAATTAATTATATGTGAAATTATGAGTCTCTATTCCATATTACTTGCTAAAAAAAGTATGGAATAAATACAGAGCTTTTCTTGTCTGTGCTTCCCTCTAAAATTCCTTCTTTCTCTTCTTCACTTCCGAGTATGTTTCAATGGATCTCCTCTTTTCCTTTCCTTTTTTTTTATTCCTATGAATATGCCTTTCTCCCCTTTCAATCCAACCCACCAATGACAAACAGGATTAAAAAAAACTGGTAATGAATAAGCTTTATCAATAAAAATAAATCCATACAACAAACAATATTTTTTAAAAGGATGATTGATTTAAAGACTTACTGAACTATATCTTTTGTTTAAAACTACGTGGTCACTTTAGTGATAAATTGTTATGTTCTATCATTGTGAATGCTGTACTTTGGTTTCTGCGAATGTTTTGCCTTAGTTTATTGCTGAGTAAATAGAGAGTTCACTTTACTATGTGATCAGAACCTTAAAGTTATTCACAGCAGCAGTCCTCTGGAGACCTTGTGCTTGGCTTTACAGACACAGACCCTATTCTCATTAATTTTTGTTGTTTATCCTTACTTCTTGAAGAGGACCACCACATCAGGAAGATGATGCCATGACTTACATGTAAATTGGATTTAAGCAAGGGAGGGCTGTGTGAAGTCACATGACTCATTTTCTCCTCCTGAGTTATCTGGGTCCAATTGTAAGATATAGATCAAGACATGGCCCCTTATCATTGATCTTATAGTTGAAATGAAGAATGAAATGACCAAATAGATTATCATAATCCACAATATTGCATGAGAATTTGTAATGTTAAGGGAATTTAAAGACTTTCTTTGCCCATTAATAGGCACATAGGGCCTTGGCCCAGAGATTATCAGGTTCTGGCCTATGGGGAGTTTCCAAATAAGTCCTGAGGCACAAGGATTTTCAAGTTCCTCAAACTCATCTAATCAGATGCTGAGTCTTTGTTATATATTCTGGAGATTGTCATTTTGCTTTGAGGGTTTGCCCACGAGAAAGATCTTTTGATTTCCTGGTCAAGACTGAGTAGCAGTATGTTCAGATATGACTTTGTAGCTGTTTAGATGTCTGTGCTCCCTCAATCCAGTGATGTGTAAAGTATATAGCAATATTACTATGTTCAGACAGCTGGAGCCCTGTCTGTTGGTCTTTGTGCTAATTTCTCTACTTGTATTTTCTTCAAGTTCAGGGTGCTGACCTTTACCCTGAACTAGTAAATGTAATTAAAAGTAGGATTGTTAACCCCCATTTGAGCAGTCTTTCCTTTAAAAGCAGATAAAAGAACCTGTGGTAGCAGGCCATCCTGGGTGGGCTAGGTTGCTTGCTACTACAGGAGTGCACTAGAGAGGTGTGGATAAATACATTTAAAAAACCATAGTATAGGAACTAAAAGGGAAACACAATACTGACAAGAGAAATCATAGAAGGCATCTTAGATGAGTTGGTTTATAACTTGGGTCTTTGAAAGATAGGTGGGATTTCAAAAGACAGAAAGGGAAACAAAGGCTATTGCAAACATAGAAAATAATGCACAGAACTACTAATAACAATAATGATGATAATACCTTCATATTTATAGAGTGGTTAGCACAGTGTTTGACTGATAATAATTTAATAAATGCATATTAAAAGACTGATTGATCTTCATTGCAATCTGTTGTGGTAGTTGCTGTTAATAATAACTACCATTTATAAAGTGCTTAAAGACTTTCAAAGCACTTTACAAATATTTTATTCTCACAATAATTTTGGGAAACAAGCACTATTATTAACTCTATTTTACAGGTGAGGAAATTGAGACAAACAGAAGTTTAAGTGACTTGTCTAGGGTCACACAGGTATCTGAGCATGTGATTTAGAATTACAATCTAGATCAGCCTTTTTTCTTTTCTTTATTGTGTGCACTTTTATTTTTTTAAACTTTATTCACTTTTATTTATATATTTAACAATTCTAAAGTATTTACTTCTTGCTTTGACAAAAAAATGAAAAATAGAGGAGCGCTGCCCCCTCTGTAAGAGAGAAGGGTGATCCTCCTTAAAGTTTCATACTTTTCTTGCATCTTTTTCATTTCTCTTCCCAAATTTTCCCCCACTTCTCTTATCTGCTTCTTAAGGTCCTCTATGCCTGTAGCCAGCTTGTATTTTCATTTGGGGCTTTTGGTGCAGGAGTTCTGACCTCACAGTCCTCCTCCATGCTTTGAGCCTCTTTGCCCCTAAAATAGGAGTCCAATGTTGAACTTTTCTGTTTATTTTGTTTTATTTGCCTAGGCATGTTGCCACTTAATTACTTGATTTTGGGGGCTTGTTGCCACAGTAGGACTCTGCCACCAGACAGGGGAGCTTCTGCCCAAACGTGGGGTCTTCACAAATTCTGCCAGTTGTGTGGCCTCTGTAAAGCCTCAACCCAGTCTGGCAAGTTGGATACCCACCCCAAACTTCCCCCCCAGACCACAATCCAGATCCAGGTAGTTTAAAGCAAGAGCGATTAACCCCCAGACTGATTGCTGGATCTCCCTACAGTTCACAGACCAGGAGCTAGAGCCACTACTGATGCTGCAAAATGGCTTCTGTGCTGTGTTTCTTCAGCAGCTTTTTGCCCCCAGGGGAGGCAGCTGCGTGTTCCCCAAATACTGGTCCCAAAGTCCATAGGGCACTAACCTCTCACTTTGTCCTAGGCATATCTGTGCTGATAATTCTGGAATCACCACAATTGCTGGTCTTCTGGGGTCCCTCCAGCCAGCTGAAGGCCTGGCCGCCCTGGGGCTAAAACCTCAGACCTGGGCTTGGCTCTGCGCACTGTGCTGTTGGTTCCTAGTGTGCTGCGCTGGCCGCTCCCTGCAGGGCTGCTGGGCTGTCCTCAGCAGGAGATTAGCTTCTCTGTGCTGTTCTGTGGGTGCTGTGGCTCCAGAAGTTGTTCGGAGTCCTCTTTCACATTGTTTGAAATTTGTGTGGGGCAGAGCACATTGGAAATGCTATTTCTACCATGTGCACTTTTATTTGAACTGGTGTTAAGTCAGTGTACAGGTAAAGCTTCTCCCCTCCCCCAAGTACTGGCACCAATCTCAAAACTCGCAGGAAGACTATAAAAGTCCTCATTCACATCTATGTTGGGGGCAGGGAGGGAATGTAGGGGGCCATTCTATATGGCTGACAATTTTAAAAAATAAGGAACAAGTATTAAGGTGGAAGATGCAATTTTTTTTTTAAAGGATTACATAATTTACATTTAAATCAATACTAGTACCTTCCCCCGACCCCACTCCCCATCTGGATCTTTATTACTTTGCTCAGCCTTCATGGAGGCTTGTAGCTGTAAAAATGCATTATACAGTATTTGGTATAACTACTGAAAAACAAAAAACAAAAACAAAAAAACAAATACAAATAAAGCCATGACAATCCCATCTTTTTTTTTTGGGCAATTATCATGTCATCATGTCACACCCTTTGACAAAAAAAAAAATAAGGAAAACACAAACAGTCCATTTAGAAGCATTTGCTGTGGACAGTGGAGGGCCCAGATTCGTCAGACTCCTGCTTGCTGATCCACATCTGCTGGAAGGTAGAAAGAGATGCCAGGATGGAGCCTCCAATCCAGACAGAGTAGTTGCGCTCAGGTGGGGCAATTGCCTTGATTTTCATTGTGCAGGGAGCTAGGGCTATAATCTCTTTTTGTATCCTGTCAGCAATGCCTGGTTACATGGTGGTACCACCTGACAATATAGTGTTGGCACACAGGTCCTTACAGATGTCAACATCACCCTTCTTGATTGAGTTGAAGGTAGTTTCATGGATTCCACAGGATTCTATATCTAACAAAGATGGTTGGAAGAGAGCTTCTGGGCACCGGAACCTCTCATTGCCAATGGTGATAACCTGACCATCAGGGAGCTCGTAGCTCTTTTCCAGAGAGGAGCTGGATGCAGCAGTGGCCATCTCCTGCTCAAAGTCTAGGGTGACATAACACAGCTTCTCCTTGATGTCACACATGATTTCCCTCTCAGCTGTGGTGGTGAAACTGTACCCTCTCTCGGTCAGGATCTTCATGAGGTAGTCCATCAGATCACAGCCAGCCAGATCCAGACAGAGGATGGCGTGGGAAAGGGCATAACCTTCATAGATGGGCACAGTGTGGGTCACACCATCACTGGAGTCCATCACAATACCAGTGGTACAACCAGAGGCATATGGGACAGCACAGCCTGGATGGCAATGTATATGGCTGGGGTATTGAAGGTCTCAAACATAATCTGAGTCATCTTTTCTCTGTTGACTTTGGGGTTCAGGGGGGCTTCTGTGAGCAGCACAGGGTGCTCTTCAGGGACCACACGGAGCTCATTGTAGAAAGTATGATACCAGATCTTTTCCATGTCATCCCAGGTGCTGACAAGACCATGTTCAATGGGCTACTTCAGGGTTAGAATACCTCTCTTGCTCTGGGCCTCATCCCCCACATAGCTGTCTTTCTGGCCCATACCCACCATCACACCCTGATGTCTGGGGCACCCAACAATGGAAGGGAAGACAGCCCGGGGGGTATCGTCTCCTGCAAAGCCAGCTTTGCACATTCCAGAGCCATTGTCAACAATGAGAGCAGCAATGTCATCATCCATGGTGAACTTTGAAGAGGCAAGTTTAAACCCTTAAGAGAAGAGAGGAGGAGGTGACGCACCTGGAGGCAGCGGGGAGGCAAGTGCACGCTGGGTGGAAGAGCTCACAACTCAATCATCCCTTTTCTAATTCTGCATCTCTTTCCATAACACCTAGTCCAAATGAAGAGTAAAATGGAAATCTACAGAATTTATCCTGGAAATAAAATGATACAGTTTAGAAGATTGATGGAATATAAGATGGGGAGTAATTAAAAAAAAAAAGGTTACAAAGGCAAATAAGTACCAGCTTTTGGAGAGCCTTTAGTGGTAATTAAAGAGGTTTGAACTGAAATTTTTGAATATATAAAAAGAGGGATGTTAATAAGGGTAGGAATAAGGTTTTGTCCCTCTCCCTTTCATCCTAGTTTCTTTTTAAATGTTCAAGAAAAATATATGTAAAGATGAATGAGTGGAGTAAGATCGATACTGAATCCATGTATAACCTCAACACTATGTTTTCATCCATGCTCTCATTGTGGTATATTTTGTCCACTAACTTGTTTTGTGCTAGAAACTGTACTAAACACTGGTAGTAAAAACACAAGAAAAATGAAAGACAACCCAGGCCCTTAAGGAGCTCACATTCTAATGAAAAGAATATAATACATATGAGGGTGCTGAATGTGGGATGAGGAGGTAGAGTGAAAGAAGAGACCAAGGTACCCACTGCAGGAACATTGTAGAAAGAGTTTCCTATGTTAAGGATACAGCCTAGAGAGGAATGAAAACGTTGCTGGCCTGGCTATCCTCTGGGATGAGTGGAGGCTCTTTTATCAAAGATATAAATTTAGTTTAAAAGTGTTGCAAAATTACAAAGAATAAACATTTCCTTCCCAAATAGAAATAAAATGTTACTTTCACCCCCACCTCCCATAGATAAATTGTTTTGCAGAGGTATGGGGCTCATAGGTGTGGAGTGTTGTAGATATTGTCTTATTTTTGGTATGTATTGATCAGTTTTGCTGATTCCCCCCACTGCAAAATTACAAAGAATAAACTTGCCCCTCCCAAATTAAATAAGATATTACTTTCACCCCCACCTACACATATCCTGTTTTGCAAAGGTGTGGGGCTAATGGGTGTGGAACATTGTAGATATTGTCAGATTTGCTTGCATGTATTGATCAGTTTTGCTGATTTCCCCCTTTAAGAAATAATCCTCTTATTGTTTTCTTTTAAATATTTATTTAATATTTAAATTCTCCCCAATTACAGGTAAAAATAATTTTTAACAATTTTTTTAAAAAATTGGGTCCCAAATTCCCTCCCTCCTCCCTCCTTCCCTTCTTCCCTTTCCCTCATGGAGGAGGGGAGTGATTTAATATAGGTTATATATTGGCAGTCATGCAAAACATTTTCATATTAGCTATGTTATGAAAGAAAACACAAACCCAGAGGAAAAAAAATCAAGTAAAATAAAGTTTAAAAAGAGTGTGCTTTGATATGCATTTGACTCCATCAGTTCTTTCTCCGGAGGCAGAGAGTATTTTTCGTCTTAAGTTCTTCAGAGTTGTCTTGGGTCATTTTATTACTGAGTATAGTTAAGTCATTCACAATTGATCATCATAAAATATTACTGTTACTGTGTACAATGTCCTTCTGGTTCTGCTGATTTCACTTTGTGTCTTTTCATGACTTTCCAGTTTTGTTTTGTTTTTCTCTGAGAGCTTCCTGCTCGTAATTTCCTTTAGCACAATAATATTCTATCATAAACATATACCACTACTTGTTCAGCCATTCTCCAATTGATGGGCATCCCCTCAATTTCTGACTCTTTAGTGCCACTTAAAGAACGGCTTTAAATATTTTTGTACATATAAGTCCTTTTCCTTTTGAACATTTCTTTGGGATACAGACCTAATATTGGTATTGTTGGATTTTGCATCACTCTCACTTCTTTTCCTAATTTTTCTTTTGCCTCTTTTATTTGATTTTTAAAATCCCTTTTGAGCTCTTCCAGGAATTATTTTGGGGGGGGCTGAGACTAATTCACATTGTTCTTTGGAAATAAAAGATTTGACCATTGTTTTAGTTTGAATTTGTCTTTTATCTTTCTTGTCATCATAATAGCTTTCTATGGTCAGGTTCTTTTGTTATTGTTGTTTGCTTATCTTCTAGCCTATCTCTTGATAGGCTTAACTTTATTTGAAAGCAAAACTTTGGACCCAGGGTGAAGGGGGCACTGTTCCAGCCTTTAGGTCTTCCTTGCTGTTGCTCTCACAACTAGTTCTGGGTGTCTATACATTTCAAATATTACAAAGTGGTAGTCAATGCTCCTTTGATCTGTGACTGAACACAAACATTCTTTTCTACTCTGAAGTTGTGACCATGGTTTCCCCCTCTCCTTTGGCCACAAACTGAGGTGTACTAGTGCTCCTCCTCACCCTGGGACTTGAACCATGGATCATGTTCCAAATGTAAGTGTGGAAAGTACAACAGTAACCAGTAACAGCAAGGGGACCTCATAATGTCCTTTTGACCAGTAACCTGACTCCTTTATCATCTTTTGGATGAGAGTTTCAAAAGCTATTATTGCTGTTACTGGTTCAGTTGCCCCAAAGCCTACTGCTGTTTTGCTGGGGTGCTTGCACTGGGCTGGTTGTATTACACTCTCACCATGATGCAACAGATTTTTCCTACTGACAATCTAGGTTATCTTGGGATGAAAAAAAATTTTTCACCCCATCCTTTCATGGGTTCTATTACTCCAGAATTCACTTTGAGATGTTATTGACAGTTGTTTGGAGTGTAATTTGGGAGAGTTCAAGTGACTTCCTGTCTTTTCTCTATTGTCTTGGCTCTGCCCCACTATGACTGGAGGTTCTAAGAGGAACCAAATAATTAGAGTGAGAGGCCACAAAGTGGAGGAACCTTGAAAAGTGAGGAATACAAGGGCTGAGTGAGTTATCAGAATGAAAATGTTCCTGAGGCATTGTAGAGAAAGTCCAGAGGACTATTAGGAGACAATAAGTGGTACAAGGGTTGGTATTTAATGTAAGTTTTTTCAAATTATAACAGAGTTAGTAAACAGAAGAGGTGGAATTGGAAGCTAGGTTCTCTAACTCCAGGACCAGTGTTCTCTTCTCTACATGATACTGCCTTTCTAGTTGGCCCTCCTCTCTATTCCTAGAGTATTTTCTCTGCATCATTAATAGCCTGAGTATCAATTCACAGAATAATAGAATTTCATAATTAGAAGGAACCTCATAGACCATTGAGTCTATCCTATGGCTGGCTAATGACTCTCTACAAAAGCTTGGATAAATGGTCATCCTAGCAGTACTTGATGAACTCCAACAGAAGGCAACACACTTCTTCCCTAGGTGGTTCATGCCAATTATGAGTAGTTTTAAATGTCAGGAAATCTTATTTGTTTTCTCTCTCAGTTCTGTACTCTTGGGTCAAGCAGAACAAATATAATCCTTCTTCTATTTTGACATGTTTCAAATAATTGAAGATAACTATCATGTACTTTCCAAGTCTTCTCTTTTCTAGGCTAACCATCCTCATATCCTCCATTGTATTCTCACTACTCTCTTACAGACTCCTGTTGTCTCAGGGTTCCAATTGAAACCCTAAAGGAATGGAGTGGTTCAACTGCCCTCATGTAAGTAGCTGGCAAATCCACTAAAGGGTAGTGGAATGATTTATCTGCCATCATGGAATCATCAGACAAATCCACTCATGGTTAATGGAATGATTTGTATCTTCCTGGAAAGATGAGCCAAGGAATCTAGTATTCAGGAATGTTAGATGCAAACCAAACAGTCCTGAAACCTAAAAGGGAGAGTTTTAAGACCCTGGATAGTAGCAAAAGATGTTGAAATGGGATGTGGACTTGAGTTTGTGTACTTCTGCTTTCCTCTGAGAATGGCTTCCGTCCTCCCCTATACCTTTCATTATGCAAATCTGCAGAGGAAAATGTATACATTAGCAGCCTGAAATAAATAGATTTTTGCACTATTATTGTTAAACTTTACTTGTCACATTGCAATTTCATTCTGCCTTTTTACCAAACTACAGCTGCATGGAGTCTAAAAGAATCCTGCAATCAGCTAACAAGTAGAAGTAATTTTTAACTCCCTCCCCCTTTCCATGGCCTGTTCTTTCCTCAAGCAACCTCCCGTCCTCTTTATTTGAAAAAAAAAAAAATGTATATATATCTTTTGCACATCCGGCAGAGAGAAAAAGAGAAGAGCATTGGGGGAACAGCCGTATAAACTCAACATGAGTCAATGGTGTGATATGGCAGCCAAAAGAAAATGTGATTTTAGGCTGAACTAAGAGAGTCAGAGTGTCTAAGAGTATGGAAGTGATGGTCTAAACTTTCACTGCCCTGGTCAGGCCATACTTTCAGTATTGTGTTTACTGTGGGGATTCTTAAGAAGGAAATTGTTAAGTTGATGAATGTCCAAAGGAGGGTGATGAGGATGATGAAGATACTCCAGTTCATACTGTATATGGATCACTTTAAGGACCTGGAAATATTTAGATTGGGGAAAAGACCCATGGGGAATTGTACTGGCTCTCTTGGAATATCAGGAAGGTTATCATGTGAAAGAGTAATTAGAGTTGTTCTGCTTGGCCCCTGAGGGCAAAACTAGGAGCAGTAGGTAGAATTTGCTCAGAGGCAAATTTAGACTTTGAAAGCAAAGCTTTCTGATGATAGCAGACCAGAATTTGAATGGGCGACCTTAGGAGGGGATAGCTTCTCCTTCTTGTAAAAGCCTTGAAGAAAAGGGAGATGGCCACTAACAGATTATTGTTTGTGTGGTGATTGGACTGGACAGCCTCTGATATCCCTTCTATTTCTGAGATTCTGTCATTCTCCAAAAAGGAATAGAAAACAAAGAGGAGGAATTTCCTATGATTCATGCTATTTGATGACTCTTTTCGGCTTCTTTCTTTAAGGTAGGGAAGCCAGAGCTCAGTCCAGGAGAAAAAATACCATGGGAGGCACCATTCATGAAAAGTGATTATTTGTCTTCTAACACTCTGACTTGCTGATGGCTCTTTGATTTCCTTGACTTGGAAATCAACAAGGCAGAATGCAACCATTCTTTCCCATCTTTTGTAACTGGTTCATATGCTCCCTTAATCTCACCAAAGGGCATCATCCCCATGTGCTAGGACCCTTCATCAACTCCTCTTTATGTTTACAAGATAGCAGGGGAACATAAGCCCTTTCTATTGGTTACTCCTTACTCTTTGCATGTAACTGGACCATTATCTTTTTCAAATTGTACATTTATTGAATGAAACCCTTCATATTGCTTATATTTTATATTACTTTATTATGTGTTCATTTGTTCATTCATTTGTTCATATTTGCCTGTTCATTCCCACAGCAAACTGCTCAATTGCCCTATGAGTGTTTCCCAGCTTCTTTGGAGATGATAATGTTCCATAACTTATAGTTCAGTTCCATCACTGAAAGATGACTGAAAGAATATTCATAATAAAAATATGGACCTTTGTTTCAAGGAGAAGCTTGAAGGTACCAAAAAATAAAAAGAAAGTTGCAATTTCCCAAGGTCATCAAGCATACTCTCTTTTCCTATTCAGTTGTAGGCCTAGGTCACTACATTTTGGTTGCCTATGCAAATATGCAAGAACACTACATATATAGACATATGTATATACTGATGGATGGGTCTGATAGGTTGTCTAAAATTATAGTCTAGGCAGTAGGCATTGTCTATCCATTTTGTTTTCATGTGTAGATAGTTAGACAAAACTGACAAGACTCACAATTAATCAAAAACTTCCTTTCTAGACACATTAATTTGTCATTAATTCTCTCTGTAACAGACTATATTGCTTTCTGGTTTTTTGTTTGTTTGTTTGTTTTTTGCTTTTTGGAGGGCAATTGGGGTTAAGTAACTTGCCCAAGGTCACACGACTAGGATTTTTTTGTTTGTGTTAAGTGTCTGAGGCTGGATCCGAACTCAGGTCCTTCTGACTCCAGGGCTGGAGCTCTACTCACTGCACCAGCTAGCCACCCCACTCTCTACTCTCTTAAAGGTGAGGAAAGTGAAAACCAGGAACCATCTTAGATTAGTAGATTGTTTAGAGACAGAGGAAACCTGACATACTAAGTGCTTAAAAACTTCAATTAAACTAATTAATTTATGTATTCATGTACTTTTTGTCAAGTCTAACCTCTCAGTTTTAGAAAAAAATAAAATTAGGTCCAGGTAGCATTACTGACTTCAAATAGTAGAAGCCCAAGTCAGATTTCTAATCTATTTTTTTTTCCTTGACCCCTGAGTCACATTGAGACATTGTATCTCACAATAAATGTATGTAATTCAGCTGTGCTGGAATGAATGCCAGGAAATCCATATTCTTACCCTGTTTGTACTATTAGTCATTGTAACATTGGGCAAGCTATTTATCCTTTCTGAGATTCAGTCTCTCTATCTATAAAATTACAATTTCTGTTTTGCCTGTGTGGTGGAAGCAATATTTGCTAAAGTCTTTGACACATAGGCTATACTAGTCTTTCCCTAAAAGCAAGCAAACTATGTTCAAGAATCAGTTTGTTCAAGAGAATAAGAATAAAATTATTAATGAATCTACCTGCTTACAATACTGGGGTACAACAGCCCAGTGTAGAAGCAGTCAGGACATCTATCTTGACACATACTGAAGAACAGACATAGGAACAGAGCAAAGGCGATCCCACTGGAGTGTGTGGGCAAAATTGAGAGCAAGGGAAACTGTATCCACCAGAGATAATGCTCTTTGTTGAATATCCTTTTAGTGTTATTAAGTAAAATCATTTTGGTTAAACATTAGTTGTTCTACTAGTATAGAATGTCCTTTTCATCTCAAACCTAAATTTACCAGATTGGCCTAAGTCTGGTCCAGGTCAGAATAGTTTAGGAGAGCTGGCCTCAGAAACCAGCAGAAATTTAGGAATACCATTCTCCTGGGGTTTTGTTGGTGCTTGCAATATACTATACATATACAGTATGTGCAGTTGGTGCTGCATATACTATACAGACAAAAATCGTGTCTGTATAGTATATGAAATATAGATGATTGATTTAGATTATTGATTGATTAATAGTTAATATTAGTTAATCACTGGAATTTATTTCTATGAAATTGATTCTGACCTACTTGTAGAATTTGTAAGAATTTAGCTTCTCTAATTTTGAGGGTTTCAGACTGGTCCTGTCTAATGAGGGAAAATAGATGGAAAATGATTCAACTTGGTCAGGAAATGGTTTGTTTGGTACTGGATCTCTCTGATAGTGAGTGGTTTCTGGCACTGGGTTTCTCAAAAGATGCTGCTCAACTCTGTTTTCCCCATTGCTATGGATTCTTAAGACCCCCTCTTGGAAGTCAGTGTAATTAAGCAAAACACATCACCCACTCTTCACCTTACTTTTACAGATCAATCATAGTCTCAATTTAGTTTGCATCACTAGATCTTATGTAGCCAACTGTATAAAAAAGCTGTTCTAATTGTCAAATGCATCCCTGGAAACTGAGGGGCTTGGAATCTCACTTTGTTGGCAATTGCTAGCTTTGGAAATAAATTGATCATGCTTGGGACATTGTCTCCCCAGTTTCTCTTCATCATAGATCTTTATCATAACAAGTGAGGACATAAAACTGGTGGTTTATGCATTTTATGAAATATTACTTTTGTGTTGCAAACATCTTGGATGTTTTTCTACTTTTCTTGATAGCAGCCAGGATTTGAGCAGAAGCATATAATATTGGACCCATATGCCAACCTCCTATGCAAAGGAGAGGAATTTGGATTTCCTAGGCATTGTAGATCCAGAATCTACCATCTAGTCAAAGTGATATTTCTCAGGGAACACCAGGCTTAGGGGTTGCTTCATGAGTAACTGAATGTTCAAGCATGCTTAAATCCATCCTTCTAGGTAGAGAATTTTATTTTCTAGGCAGCATAATCCCAGAATCTGAACTTGTTGTTGGAGAAGGGATATTTTCTGTGACTTTCTGCTGTTAAATAGAATTGAATCTCTTTTCTTAAAGTAACTCGATCCTTGAACAGAGATGACACTTTCACTGGTCCACAGATCTGGCATAAAACTGAGAATGCAGATGGCATGTTGTGGACTCTGACCTTTCCTTGTGAGTTGTTACATGAGATCTTTCCTGATTCCCTTACCTGCTAGTGCCTTATTCCCTATTGCCTGGTACTTACCTTGTACATGTTTTATATCTATTTAAAAGTATCTATGCTGCATCTACACTTCCTTCTTCCCCCTGCCTCCATAGAATGTTAGTTCCTTGAGGGTGTAGATTGTTTCATTTCCATCTTTGTATACACATCACCCAGTATAGTGTCTGACATATAGTAGACTAACTGATTGACTGAGTGATAGTGTGGAATAATCTATAGAGATTCTGGCAAGAAAGAAGACAGTAACATAGCATGGTATGGTAATAGCTTGGAGGCAGTGATTAGGGTTGAGAGACACAGTTCCTGTCTCTCTTCAAGCCCTTCTTTACAAGTTTAGTGGTGGGTAGAATCCTGTTCCCCTTGTCCTAATAAGAGAAGTAGAGATTCAATTAATGTCTTTTCTTAAGCCTTTCACCTTTTTATCTTCTTACTTCTTTGGAATAGAGTCTTAAGGGATACAATCAGATGCCATCTTTTCTATAGGAATACTTGTTAAGCTGCATCTTTAGTGAAGAACTTTATCCTTCATTTATAAGAGTCATTTTAACAGGCTGAATATCTGTACTTAGTTTAAAAGTTCTCCAAAGTCTACATGTTTGTCAGTCCTCATTACTTTTTTCCTTTCCTCCAGGAAATTTGATATTTCTCCCCACTGAGGTTCAGTAGACCAAATGTACTAATGTCTTCTTCCTAAATTCAGTTCAATTCAATAGCCATTTATTAGACACCTATTGTTTGTATGGCATGTTGCTAGGTACTGGAAATTCAAAGTAGGGGGAAGTGATATCTCTCAATAATTCTATTGAATCTTCAAAAAATCCTGGCTAAGGCATTGGAGCAGGCAATTTTTCCCTCGGCTTATTCCCCATCCCTGCTAATACTGGAAGAGTGACCTTAAAAATTTGGTCATAGAACTGTCAAAATAAAGTTTTATTGATATCTCAATTTTGTATTCACATACATAATCTGCTGTGTCATGGCCTCCTTTTCACAAGGCCATATGTTATAATTAAGAATAAATGCATGGGGGAAACAATAAAAAAGTTAAGTATCAAGTATTTAAGACAGAAAAAAAAAGTCTGACATCACATACAGTATTACTTGGTTTGTATAGATTAAGTCTGAGGAGTGCTTTTACTGGGAAGGTCAGGGAAAAACATCAAAATTGAGATAGCATTTAAATTGGGCCTTGAAGGACAGAAAGGATTTAAAAAACAGAGATGAAAAGTTCAAGTCCCTTTTTTCAGTTTAAGACCCATGGTTCAGCATGCTCCCATTCAAATGTAGATCTATTATTATCCCAAAGGGTGACCCGTTACCTCATTCTGATAGAAGCATGAATGAATGCAGCAGATAATATTTCCTATAGTCTAAAAACACCATTTGAATGAGTAGGGATGCAACTTTGGCTAACCAGGCTAACAGGATCCTGACCCAGGGTACATTTCTGCTCTTCAAAAATAACAAAGTCTCTGGAAAGTTAGGAGACAAAATGAGACCTTTGCCTCCCTGAACATCTACATCTTTGAAATTCTCTATTAAAAAAAAAGAACAAAATAAGAAAAAAGACAATGAATGACATTGGCAATTGAAAGAGTTGGGTTGTGCTAAGTGACAGAGTTTAATAAACATTGTCAAGCAAATGCCTCTCATGTTTTAAGGACCTACAATTTGTCCTAATGTCTCTGACTTCAAATACTCAGCTTGTTCAAGGAGAAAAATGTGGCAACCTTTCAAAGAGAATTTAGGTATAGTGCTTGGCAAATGGTAAAGAGATAAAAAATGCCTTTAGGTCTTATTAATCTTATTAATCCCATGCATGAACCATTGATAACAGCTGGTATTTATGTAATGTTTTAGATTTTACAAGCCAGTTCACATATAGTTGCTTCTCTGATCTTCTCTACCACAATGAGTCGAAGTTTAGGATTATTCTAGGATTATTTCTAATTTTCCAGATGACTGAACTGAGACTCAGGATCATACAACTAGTACATGTCTGAGATGGGATCAGAAACCAGGTTTTTCTAATGCTAAAGTCCAGTGACATTGGCCTCCTGCCTGTTTCTGGGAGAAGAATTTCTATTCCCCCACTTTGGTTACATTGGCTGCCTCCATGCCCGTAAGGCTCTACCTCCTCCTGGCTTCCTTCAAGTCCTAGTCAAAATCTTACCTTCTACAAGAAGCCTACCCCAATCTCCTTAATTTTTTTGCTTGATTTATCTCCATTTTCTCTAGTTTATTGAATATGTAGCTTGTTTGTCCATAGTTGTTTGCATGTTATCTCCTATGAGCTCCTTGAGAGCAGGGATATTTCATGTTCTTAACATAGTGCCTGGCACTTATTAAGTGTTTATTGACTGACTGATGACCATGCTAAGAAACATGGGCAAAGATAGTCAGGAATGTTTTCAAATATTTACATTTCTATCCAATTCAAGAATTTCCATTCAGGATTTTAAATTCAAGGCTGTTTTAGAATTTGGTCCCCACAGCCCCTCCACTTTGCATTTGGTGCTCTGCCTAATTTCAACTCCACTGCATAAGACGCCTCACTCAAGATAACCTTATTACTTCTAACATCACCACCATGCTGCTCACTCAAGCTTTAACTGACACTGCTTCCCTCTGCCTTTTCTTCTCTGATTGGAGGGCTAGAGGATGGAAGTAATGAACTCTTCCCAAAGCCTTGCTTTATAGAGAAAAGAGACTGGACTCAGCTCACACCACTTTGCCTCTGTGGCCCTACCTGGTTTCAACTCTATGGGGTAAGATGCCACCACCCCATTCCCCAACCACCCACTTTCCTGCCTCCTTTTGGGAGTTCTCTTCCCCTTTAGATTGTAAGCTCCTGGGAGATGGAGATTCTCTCTTTTTATTAATGCTTCTCTAGTACTTAGCATAGTGTCTAATATAGTATCACTTAATAAATGTGTACAGGGTTATTGAATTGGATTTATTAAATGCCTACTATGTGCCAATCATTTTGATAAGTTCTGAGAAGACAAAGGAAAAACAAACTAACAACACTATTTCTGCACCCAAGGAATGAACAATACATCAAGTGCTTACTTTGTACAAAGCACTACATTAAATATTGGGCATTTTGTTGCTGTTCAGACACCATTCAGGGTTTTCCTGGCAAAGACACTTGCAGTGGTTGGCCATTTCTTTCTTCAGCTCATTACAGATGAGGAAATTGAAGCAAATGGGGTTAAGAGACTTGCCCAGTATATGTTTTAGACCAGTTGACTTTTTCTTATTGCAAACCCAGCACTCTATCAATTTGTCCCACCTAGTTGTGCTGGGCATACAGATATTAAGATAATGAGGAGTACATATAGACTATGGAGGCTATAGAACGTAAATAATTAACTAAAATTTAATTATCACAATAATGATATATCACAATAATGATATAATAGTGTAATGTAATATATGATAGTTACTTATAGCATGAAAGACAGAGTGACACAATGGCATGGGTCTTGGATTTAAAGTCAAAGCACTTGGATTTGAATCCTTACACTGCATTTCTTACCTGTGTGACTTGGGCAAGTCAAGTTACTCAATTTTTCTAGATTTCAGTTTCTTCCTCTATTAAATGAAGATGTTGGATTTGATGACCAATAAAATCTCTTCTAGTTCTAAATCTATGGTGCTAACTAAATATATGGTATGTGCAAAGTTATACTAGGAAATTTCTGGGAAGAGTACTAATAAGAGTTCTAAGGGGGTGTTATGAGGGTATGAGAAAAGATCTCAAAAAAGAATCTAAGTTGAGCCCTTAGGGCCTTACACTACAACAGCCATGACTCACATCAAGATAAAACTTGTTTTCTGACACCAAGGGCTGCTGCAAAATTGCTACAACCAGATTTCTTCCTCATCTATAGGAAATATTATTGGTTAATGCCAGACTAGCACCTGGGACAGTTCCTGTGTATTAAGTAAGATAAAATATTCTCCTGTCTGAGTGGAAGTTAATGCCATTTTGTAGAGCGCTAGGATAAGTTGGGTGAGTTGACAGCTACACACAAAAGTATATTCCCTACTGAGAGAAAATGTTGGGACTAGGTTGATAGAAGATATTTAATATTCTTCAGTTTTCAAAGCTTATGGCAAAGAGAAATCCTGTAATCAAATATATGGAGGAGAATCTGGACTCTGATATATAAGGTGATAGAGTAGATAGGACACAAGGCAGAATAAGGAAGACCTGAGGTTAAATCCCACCTCAGGCTTTTGCTAGCTGAATGACCATAGGCAAGTCACTCAAGTGAGCTGAGTCTCAATTTCTTCATCTGTAAAATGGTAGACAGTTGGCTAGAGGTTTGAATTTTGAGTTAGAAAAGCCCAAGTTTAAGCCCAGTCTCAGATACTTCCTAGTTCTGTCACCTCTGGGCAAATTACCTATCCTTTGTCTGCCTTAGTTTTCTTATCTATAAAATGAGAATAAGAACAGCATCTACCTTCCAGGGTTGTCATAAGAATAACCGCAGATAATATTTTTAAAGCATTTTGCAAACATTAAAACACCATATCAATGATAGTTATTATTATTAAAAAATACATGATCAGTAAATTGCTTACTGTATACCAGGTACCACGCTAAGTATTTTATCACAGTCTCATAGATCTAGAAATAGAAGAAACTTTCTAAGGTTACCTAGTCCAGCCCCCTCGTTTTCCAGAAAAGGAACTCAAGTCCAGAGAGGCTGAATGACTCATCTGAAGCCATACATAGTGTGGAGTAGAGGTAACTTGGAACACAAGGCCTCTCATTCATGTAGAGACACAGAATAAGCACTTAATTCTCATTGACTCAGTGATATGTATTGAGCACACAAAATACAAAAGAAGGTAAAAATATGGCCTCCCCTCCCTCCAAAAAAAATATGGTCTCTTCCCTCAAGGATTTTAAATTTTGATGGAGGAGACAATATGTAATCAATCAGCTGGCTACAGTAATTATATTATTATTGGAATAATAGTAGCAGTAGTAGCATTATGTAATTAATGTAGTAACAACATTTGTATAGTGCTATAACATTTAAAATATTATCTCATTTTATCCTCAAAATAATCTTGAGAAGTAGATGCTACTATTATCCTCATTTTATAGATGATGAAACTAAGGTAGACCAGTGTTTAAGTGATTGGCCCAGAGTTACATGCAACCAGGAAGTATCTGGGACTGATTTTGACCACAATAGTACCTACCTTCCAGTTCTTTGCGAAGATCCAATGAGATAATATTTGTAAAAAAGCACTTAGCACAGTGTCTGGTACATAATTGGCTCTATATAAATGCTTAATCCCTTCCCCTCATCAGTTATGGCTGCTGATTCCAGTTCTAATTATTGAAAAAGCTACCCTCCTTCCCCTTGACTTGAAGTCAAGCCAATAATTATTTATTAAATGCCTAATGTATAGAAAGTACTGTGTTAAATGCTATGAATAAAAAGCAAGGGGGGGAAACCCTGCCCTCTATAGTCTAATGAGGGTCATCAAAGTTAAATTTCCATCTTTGCAAATTCTACCTTTGTTCCTAGTTGGGCCTTTTAGGGCTAAGCAGAGCAAGTGTCATTCCTTTCCCAGAAGATACTTGAGGACAGCTTTCATGTCTCTGATGAAGTTTCTCTTCTTCAGGCTAAATATCATAGCCCTTTAATTTAACATTTATGATCTCCAAGGCATACACATGCTGAGTGGTCTCTTCTGAATGATCTCCATTTCATTAAGTGCTTCTTAAGTGCTGTGTCCAGAACTGAGGAAATTGTTGCAAGGGGTTTGAGAGAGCAAGGTACAGTATGATTTATCCCCTTCCTAATCCTGGGAAATATGCCTCTCTTCCTCCCAAGATCACATTAGCTTCCTTAGCTGTTATATCACTATTCAGTCATAATAAGGTTAGATGATATGGTCACTGCATCATCACCTTTACCTATTAATGTGAGTGTGTGTGTGTGTGTGTGTGTGTGAGAGAGAGAGAGAGAGAGAGAGAGAGAGAGAGAGAGAGAGAGAACACATCACAGGGCTATAGAACAGTGAATTATTATTATTTAGTCTCTAGGCATCAAGCATGTGACCTATTTGGTCCCTGAGCTGCATCCAGTCTGAAATTTTTGGCCAAAATGTTGTTTTTTTCATAAGTGGCACATGTGAATTAGTAGAGCGGGAGGGATGAACCACCTGTCCACTGCAACCTTTATATAACTAGCTGCTTTCAGGTTGTCATGCTAACAGGATTGTTTCACTTAGTAATTACTTAAAAAAAAAAGGAAGGCCACTATGCATATGGATTTCTGATTATGTGTCTCATGACTTAAAAGAGAACACAACAACTTGATTGCTTCTAATAGGCTTATAGATTTAGAGTTAGAAAAAACTAAGAAGCTATTTAGTCTGACTAAGACAAGTTACAGGTGAAGTCTCCAACACTATCATTTTACAGATGTAGAAACGGTGGCTAGAGAGGTGTAGAAAGAGCATTGCACTGGGTCAAAAAATCTTGGTCTTAACCTCATTTCTTCCCCCAAGTAGATATTTTATCTTGGATATATTATTGCATCCAAAGCCTTATTAGGTGCTAGATTATGAGTCTAGGGTCATGGGCATAGGTGCAATCCCTATATGAACAAATTACCCCTGCTCTGTTCCCTTGAATAGAGCACACAACTTGGAATCATGGAGAACTGGATTTGAACCCGCATCTAAAATACCTACTAGCTATGTAACAAAGGATGAGTTACTAAAGTTACCTTAAATTATTTAAGATTATATTCAAACTATCCATCCATGAAATAGACATAATAACAGTTTCTATCTCACAAGGTTATTGTGAGAGTCAAATTAGATAATGCATATAAAGTGCATTATATAGCCTATATACTATATTATCTGCCTGGACTCATACCCATCACTAACATTTATTTCCAGGATGACTTTGGGCAATTCTGTTAATCTCTCAGGGCCTCAGTTTCTTCTTTTGTAAAAGTAAAGGTTTTAGTTAGATGGACTCCAAAGTCCTTTATAAATCTAAGTGCTCTTATAATCTTCTCCTCCTCCTCCTCCTCCTCCTCCTCCTTCTTCTTCTTCTTCTTCTTCTTCTTCTTCTTCTTCTTCTTCTTCTTCTTCTTCTTCTGCTGCTGCTGCTGCTGCTGCTGCTGCTGCTTCTGGTTCTTCTCCTTCTTCTCCTTCTTCACCTTCTTCTTCTCCTCCTCCTCTTCCTCCTCCTCCTGCCTCTCTTCCTTCTTATCCTTATCCTCTTTCTTCTTCCTCTTCTCCTCCTTCATCATCATCATCATCATCATCATCATCATCACAGGTTTTCCTTAATACTAGCTGACCTTTCCATAACTATTTTCTTTGATTACAAAAAGGGCTGGATAAAAGAGTAGGGGTAGGCCAAGAATAACTACATCATCACATGGTTGGGGAAGGAGGAAACATGAAAACCAGAACTCTATTAATGATGTATTAATCATGAAATAGAAGACCTGACATTAAGACCTGGGTTCAAATTCTGCTTTTGTATGGCTATCTGTATGTCACTTTAACTTTCTGAGACCCTTTTTCTTCATCTGTAAATTGGACATAAACTTGCCCTCAGCACCTACATTGCTGGGTTTTTATAATGCCTCAGTGTGATGATGTATGCAAATGCTTAAAACATTAATGATTGTGTTAGGAAGACAGCCTGGTGAATTAGAGCACTGGAGTCAGGGTCCCTGGATCTCAGAGACAGAAGGAACTAACTAGAATACATCTTCTTCTATTCTACTTTTTCTTAGTCTTAATTGTTAGAAAAAGTTTCCTTCTTTCCACCCTATCCCCAACATCAAGCCAAATTTGCCTCTCCGTTACTTTGACTCATCACTTCTAGTTCTGTCCTCTGATACCATATACAAGGTGAATTCCTCTTCCATATAACAGTTCTTGAGCACTTGAAGACTTTAAACACTTCCTCCTTCATCGTCCACCCTGAATCTTCTCTTCTCCAAATTCCAATCATGTATTCGAGACAACATTCTATTTCCCCAACTAAACTGTTCCCAGCTTACCAGCATCCTTCCTAAACTGAATCAGAAAGCTCTGGACCCTAATCCTGCCCCTGACTAACTGTGTGGCCTTGAGCACATCATTTTAACTTTCTGAGGCTGATTCCTATGATCCGTACTTCCAAGGATTTAAATGAGGTAATGTGTGCAAAATATTTTGAAAACTTCAAAGGGTTACATAAAATTCAGTTATTATTTTCAGCAGATACAGAGTTGTGTAGTGGATAGAGACCGAACCTGGGGACTACAAACACCTGGGATCAGGTTGCTTGACTGTAAAACCCCAGACATATCCTGACTGTATGACCTGGGACAACTCATTTTATTTCTTTTGACTCTAAGCATCTTTCTAAGAGATTAAGTTAAAGAGAGGGTTCTGACCTTCACTGACAGTCTCCTCCTCAAGGAGTTCCCTGAACCAACAAAACCACAGCTTCAGACTCTTTCCCTATCCCCACTATCTTTAAATGTCAAAGACAACCCATTCCTTGTTCTCTGACTCCCTCCCCCAAGAACCCATCTTCTAATTACTCCTCCCCAACCCACCCAAACATTTTCATGCATCTGCATAGTGTGTGTGTGTGTGTGTGTGTGTGTGTGTGTGTGTGTGTGTTTTCCTACAAGATGAGAGAATGGTGACTTTCATTTGCTTGACAGAGTAAATCCTTCCTAAGTCAGGTGGGGAAGTTCAAATTCACATGCAAACCCCTTTGCTTTCCCAGCTGCCTCTAGCTTCTAGCCCCTTCAAAGAAAGCCCAAAGGCACTCAGAGTTTCCATGAAACAACTCAAGTCCACCAGACACCCTCTAGAAGCTGACATCCTTCAAATAGTGATGGAAAGCGTTCCAGCTGAGAGAAGAACCACATTTAGGAAACAGGAATATATAATGTCCTGGTATGCAAGACAAGATAGGCAGGATGCTTGCCAAACTTCCCAGTCTCATGAAGGCTGAGGGAGCTCATGATGAATTCAGATCATCTGCTTGGCTTAATTAAGATGCAGGTATGTCTCCAGCTTCTGCTCAGTGTCCCCATGACTTCCCTTTGCTCTGGCAATACAGTAGATTAATTTTCTGGGGTTACCACTATAACTGAGAGACACTCTGTGCTATTCCTGGAGGAAAATCAATACTCGTGTCTTCAGCACAGAGCACCTGTGAACACCTTGCCTCTGCAGCTCAGCCACTGGAGAAGGCTCTGACAGCTGCTGCATAGCTAATGGATATCATCCGGGGAGGAAGCAGGGGAAAAAGTCTTGGGATGAAGATGGCATGATAAACCAGTGTTGTCACTGGGAGACAGGTGAAAAGTAAATTAGTAAAATCAGAAAACCATTTTCTTCATGATTAGCTGCCGTGATGATAATGCCTGTTCCTGGATTTGCACAGTAAAGTTGGATCTATTGGATAGGACACATCTATCAAAGTGAAGAATGTTTTGGCAAACTGAGCCCATGGACAGAATTTCTTCCCCTGGGACTCTGTTCTGCAGTATGAATTAAAGAGAAACTTCTAAGGAACTTCAGAAGCACTTTGTTCTAAGCTGGGATTTTCTGTTGCTGGTGAAATTCTAAAAGTCTCACCACTATCTGAGGTTGATTCTTTTTACATCCATAGCAATGTTTGAAACTATTGACTATGGCATGGCCAAAATGTGCATGGGTGAAACTCAGAGACACAGAATTTGAAAGTTGGAAGGGACCTCAGAGGTCAATTAGTGCAAACCATACAAGTGGTCAGTCAGACATCCTTTGTTTGAAGAATTCCAATGAGGGGAAACCCACCACCTCCTTACAAAGCCCATATCAATTTGGAGAATGCACAAAATAACAGAGCTTGAAAGTTAGACCAGTAGCCATATAGTCCAAACTATACTGAAAAGGAATGCTCACTATAATAAATGCCATCTATTCAACTCAGCTCACTGACTACTGGGAGTCAGAGTAGGGATTGATCCACCACTTCCCACGGAAGCTCCTTCTGCATTGGGACAGTTATCGTTAGTAGGATTTTTTGTTTGTTTATTTTTTTGTTTCCCCTTGGCATCAAATCTAAATTTATTCAAATTGCTCAGACATATTTCCTTCATCAAACCTCCATTGTCTTCTTTGATATTTTCATCCATTGCTAAGAATTTTTACCTTTCTCTTTCATATGATAGCCCTTCAAATATTTGAAGATATCTGTCATGCCTAATCCTATCTTCTCATCTACAGGAATGGAAATTACTATATATAATGGAAGTGCTATGGCTTCAAAGGCAACAATGAAAGGGAACCTTGGAAGATTTGCTTGCACTGATACAGAATGTAGTAAGTAGAGACTGGGAAACAACTTATAAAATAACAAGAATATTGTAAAGGTAAACAGGTTTGGAAAACTTAGGAATTCTGATCAATGCAGTGACCAGTTACTATTTCAGAGGACCCAAGATGATGCATGCTACTCACTTCCAGACAGAGAGGTGATTGAACCGAAGTTATGGAGTGAAATAGGTTTTTTTTTTTGACATGTCTAATATGGGAGTTTGTTTAGTTGTCATTGTACCACATATAAATTTGTTAAGAATTGCCCCCCTTTCTTTTTTGTTTGTTTTCACCATCAAGGAGGTGGAAGAGAGAGAAAATAAATGCTTGCCGATTGAAAAAAGTGATTTGGGGCAGTTAGGTGGTGGAGTGAATAGAGCACCAGCCCTGGAGTGTGAAGGACCCGAGTTCAAATACGGCCTCAGACAATTGACACACTTACTAGCCATGTGACTTTGGGGAAGTCACAACACGAATCGCTCTCCAAAAGAGAAAAAAAAAGAAAAAAAGAATTTCAAAGAATATATAAAGGATATCTTGCTGGATAGGAGAGAGGGGAGGGACATTTCAAAAGTGCCTGTAATATATAAAGTACCAATAAAAATGAGATTTTTAAGCATAAAAATAGATCAAATAATTATCTAGAAGTGAAAGGTTTGCTAAATACTTTACATATATATATATGTATATATACGTATATATAAATAATATCCTCGTATTCTTGTATTGTTCAGTTGAATCTGACTCTTTGTGACCCCATATGGAATTTTCTTGGAAAAGTTACTGGAGTGCTTTGCCATTTCCTTCTTCAGCAGATCAAGACAAATGGAGATTAAGTGACTTGCCCAGGGTCACTCAGCTAGTGAGTAGGTGTGGCTGGATTTGTACTCAGGTCTTCCTGACTCTCAGTCTGGCATTCTACTGTGCACTTAACTGCCCTATTCAGAAGACCTTACTTCAAATCCATGTTCTGACACTCATCTCTATAACCTGAGACAAATCATCTAATCTCTTTGAGCTGCAGTTTCCTCAAAGGGAAAATGATAGAGACTTCTAAGAATCCTTCCAGTTGTCAGTCATTGATTCTCTGCTCCTTCTTCAGACTAATCCTGAATTATGTAAACACTATACCAATCTTGGAGGTAATGTTTTAAAGAATTTAAGAGGACTATTTGAAACATTGTTTAAAAAGAACTTATAAATGTTCCTTTAGAAATGAAGTATATGGGGGGGCGGAGCCAAGATGGAGGAGTAGAAACAGCATTTCCAATGTGCTCTGCCCACACAAATTTCAAATAATGTGAAAGGGGACTCCAAACAACTTCTGGAGCCACAGCACCCACAGAACAGCACAGAGAAGCTAACCTCCTGCAGAGGACAGCCCAGCAGTCCTGCAGGGAGCGGCCAGGGCAGCGCTCTGAGAGCAGGCAGTACAGCGTGCTGGGAACCAACAGCGCAGTGTGCAGAGCCGAGCCCAGGTCCGAGGTTTTAGCCCCAGGGTGGCCGGGCCTTCAGCCCACTGGAGGGACCCCAGAACACCAGCAACTGTGGCGATTCCAGAATTATCAGCACAGATACGCCTAGGACAAAGTGAGAGGTTAGTGCCCTATGGACTTTGGGACCAGTATTTGGGGAACACGTGGCTGCCTCCCCTGGGGGCAAAAAGCTGCTGAAGAAATGCAGCACAGAAGCCATTTTGCAGCGTCAGTAGTGGCTCTAGCTCCTGGTCTGTGAACTGTAGGGAGATCCAGCAATCAGTCTGGGGGTTAATCGCTCTTGCTTTAAACTACCTGGATCTGGATTGTGGTCTGGGGGGGAAGTTTGGGGTGGGTATCCAACTTGCCAGACTGGGTGGAGGCTTTACAGAGGCCACCCAACTGGCGGAAGTTGTGAAGACCCCACGTTTGGGCGGAAGCTCCCCTGTCTGATGGCAGAGTCCTACTGTGGCAACAAGCCCCCAAAATCAAGTAATTAAGTGGCAACATGCCTAGGCAAATGAAACAAAATAAACAGAAAAGTTCAACATTGGACTCCTATTTTAGGGGCAAAGAGGCTCAAAGCATGGAGGAGGACTGTGAGGTCAGAACTCCTGCACCAAAAGCCCCAAATGAAAATACAAGCTGGCTACAGGCCATAGAGGACCTTAAGAAGCAGATAAGAGAAGTGGGGGAAAATTTGGGAAGAGAAATGAAAAAGATGCAAGAAAGGTATGAAATGACAGTCAACAGCCTGACTGAGGAAAATAACACCTTAAAAAATAGACTAACTCAAATGGCAAAAGAGGCTCAGAAAGGCAATGAGGAGAAGAATGCCTTAAAAAGTCAAATTTGCCAGATGGAAAAAGAATCTCAAAAGCTCACTGAGGAGATTCATTCCTTCAGAGTTAGACTGGAGCAAATGGAAGCTAGTGACTTTATGAGAAATTAAGATACTATTAAACAGATCCAAACAAATGAAAGAATAGAAGGCAATGTGAAATATCTCATGGGAAAAACCATTGACCTGCAAAATAGATCCAGGAGAGATAATTTAAAAATTATTGGACTACCTGAAAGCCACGATCAAAGAAAGAACCTAGAAATCATCCTTAATGAAATTCTCAAGGAAAATTGCCCTGATGTTTTAGACCCAGTGGGGGAAATAGAGATTGAAAGAATCCACTGATCACCTCCTGAAAATGATCCCCAAAAGAAAACTCCTAGGAATATTATAGCCAGGCTCCTGAACTCCCAGATCAAGGAGAAAATACTACAAGCAGCCAGGAAGAAACAATTTCAATATTGTGGAAACACAATCAGAATAGCATAGGACCTGGCAGCTTCCACACTGAGGGATAGAAGAGCATGGAATATGATATTCCAGAGGGCAAAAGAGCTGGGATTGAAGCCAAGGGTCACCTACCCAGCAAAACTGAGTATCTTGTTTCAGGGGAAAATATGGTCATTCAGTGGAATAGAGGACTTTCAAGCATTCTTGATGAAAAAACCAGAGTTGAATAGAAAATTTGACATTCAGATGCAAGAAGCAAGAGATGCTTGAGAAGGTAATCAAGGAAAAGAAATCAAAAGGAACTTATCAAAGTTGGACTATTTACATTCCTACATGGAAAAACAATAACTGTGTATGATGAAACCTCTCTCATTATGAAAATAATTGAAGAAGGGTACATGGCATATCTTCACAGGTATACATGGATAGAGGGCACAGGTTGAATTTGATGGGAAGGGATGATTCTTTTTTTTTTTTTGGAGGGCAATTGGGGTTGGGTGACTTGCCCGGGGTCACACGGCTGGGTTTTTGTTTGTGTGTTGGGTGTCTGGGGCCGGATCCGAGCTTGGGTCCTTCTGACTCCAGGCCCGGCGCTCTGCTCGCTGTGCCACCTAGCTGCCCCAAGGAAGGGATGATTCTTAAGGGGTGAAGTCAAGAGGTGAGAGAGGACAGTGGCAAGAGGAGATGGAGAGAGACAGGGTAGGGTAAACTATCTCATGTAGAAGAGGCAAGGGGAAGTAAGGCAAAAAGGCAAAAGCATATTCTCATTGAAGTTGGCTCAAGGAGAGAACCACATACATACTAAATGGAATATCTTACCCTCAGTCACTCTCCTGAGTAGGGGAAAGGAGGATGAGAGGGGGGATGATGGAGGGGAGGGCATTCTGGGGGGAGGGGAGATTGGAAGTACCCACTATCAAAGAGGGACAAGATCAAAGTAGGGAACGGACCAGGTGCGAGGTGAGATGGGTGGGAGGGAAATATAAGCAGTCTTTTACAATATATCTTCTATGGTGATGTTTTGCATAGCTATATATGTACAACACATACTGAATTGCTTATCTTCTCAGAGGGAGTGGGTGACAAGGGAGGAAGGGAGTGGATCTGAAAACTGAAGTTTTAAAATTAAATGTTTCATAAGATGTCCAAGCATTGGGGCCCAGAGATTCACCTTGCCCTAATGGCAAAGTCGAAGGGGGTATGGGAGAAGATATGGGAGAGAGCTGATTGGATGAGGGGATATCTAGTGGGACTGCTATTCTGGGGTGGTGGGTAGGGAAAAAATAGGGGGAAAATGTAACTCATAATCTGGTGGAAATGAATGATGCAAACCAGAAGTTAATAAAGCATTTGTTTAATTAAAAAAAAAAAGAAAAAAAAGAAATGAAGCATATGTCTCAGGAAGGACTTTGGGTTGTTCTGAGTTATGTTTCCTATGGTACAGATGAGTATTAACACATTTTAATGGATTGAAGCAGTCATACATACACATTTATGCAGAAATGTTTTTTCCCTGCACATCCCTATATCATCTTACAGCACCTATGGCATCTCCAAGGAAATGTTTCAAGACTAGGGGAAAACAAATCTTTCACACTCAAAGAGATCAGGAAATATTTTTCTATCTGCTCCTTTTAAAGGAGGCCCTTGTGAGAGGAGCCCTGATAATTGTGTCTGCTTGTTCTAGGAAGAGGGTAGCATTTTAGCTCAGATCAAGAAAGCCTGAAGACCCAGTGGTCCTGGCACCAGCAACACCTGCTCACCTGTCTATAGGCCCAAATCTGAAGGAACTTTACAAAAGAAAGCTCTCCAGGGTGTTGGGTCAAACTCATTGGGAAAGTGGGCAGTTATTTTTACAACTTGACTCCTTAATATTGTTGCTTTGGAAAAAAAGATTAAGATATTTTCAGAGGTTCTAGACTCACTAGCTGTGCCTTCTCCATAATCCAATTTAATTTAATTCAATTCAACAAGTGTTTAAGTACCTGCTGTGTACCAGGGAGTGGGACACATGAATAAAAAAGAAAAATACAGTCCTTATTTTCAAGGATCCTACAGTATACTGTTCTATTCAGGAAGCCAGCAAACAAACACACAGCAGACATATGCATGTACATATGTAATATTTACATTATAGTATCTAATAATAATTATCCATCCATCATTTAGCTATCCATTTGTCATATGTCTAATATGTGTGTATAAATCCAATAAAGAGCTGAGCAAATTTTATATATACACATGTAATACTTATAGGTACACATATGTGTACATATATTTACACAAATGTGTGTATAAATATATCCTTTATATATTCTTTTATACATGCAATTAAAACATATACACATATAGATATATGTATATAAATATATTACAAGGACTGGCCTTGTGATTTCATTGATATAAAAAATTCCTAGATGAAGAAACTTTATCAATATAGAACACCACCTCTGCAACTTAACATCTTTGAGAACTGCCTTAGAGCACCAAGAGTTTAAATGATTTTTTTAGGGTCACAGACAAGATATGTAGGAGGAAGGATTAGAACACAGGTCTTCCTAGATTCCTAGATTCAAGGCCATCATTGTGTGCACCACATCATATTGCATCTCATATACATATAAATGCATATCTATCTATCTACACACATTTATAAACACAAATGCATAATAAATATGTACTGTATACGTGTGTGCATTATATACGTGTGGTTAGATATGTCAAGTTAAATCAAAAGTATTTATTAAGTACTTGCTATATACCATTCACTTTGCTAAGTGCTGAGTATACCAAAAAAAAGACAAAAACCATTATCAATCTTACCCTCATGGAACTCACAGTCTAATGGGAAATAAGAAGACAACATGTAAATACATAAATTTTATAAGTGTGTATATTATACACACACATATAACTTATACATCATTGCTTACACATCATTAAATATAGTTGTTCACATATGTATATGCGCATATGTCTATATATGAATATGTGTACATACACACATATTTATATCTAGGCAATTTCCGTGAGAAGGACCAGGAAATTTCTTTACTAAAAGTAGAATTTTAGGGGCGGTTAGGTGGCCCAGTGAATAGAGCACCAGCCCTAGAGTCAGGAGGACCTGAATTCAAATTTGGCCTCAACACTTAACACAAAATCTAGCTGTGTCACCCTGGGCAAGTCACTTAACCCCAATTGCCCTACCTTCCCCCTACCAAAAAGCAAAAAGAAAAAGTAGCATTTCAACTAAGAATTAAAGAAAACCAGGAAAATAATTTGCAAGAAAACACTAAGTGGCAGAGGGGTGACCAAGAAACCTCATTAGCCATATTTTTAAAAATTATCAATGTCTTTTATTTTATGTAAATTCCATTTCTTCTAGCATCCTTCTCCTCTGCCAACTATAGATGCATCTAATTTATCAAAGTATTATTTAAAGGAAAAGAAAATAAGAAAAAAATCAGCAAAACTGATTGTTTACAAAAAAGTCTAAACGTATACACCATGTTCAGCACATGTGGACTTCCTGTATCTATGAAAAGAATGGGGTGCTTCTCATATCTCTTTTTTAGAGCTCTATTTTCTCTTAATAATTCTGTAACATTTACTTGCAATTGTTTTGCAAATATTCTTTCCATTTAAATTGCTATAGCCATTCTGTATGTTATTTCCTTTGCCAAGTTTTTATCTCTCTGCATTGCTTAATACAAGTCTTCCCTATGCTTCTGTTTATCCATTGTTTCTTACAGCACAGTAATATTTCTGTTCTGCAGTTCTCATTAACCATTGCCCAACTGATGGACATCTACCTTGTTTCTAGCTATTTGCTACCACAGGAAGTTATGCTATAAATAGTTTGGTGTTTATGGGGACTTTTTTCTTATCAATAAATACTATGGACTTCAGTCATTTTTCAGTTGTTTTTGACTCTTCATATGCCAATTTGGAGTTTTCTTGGCACAGATACTAGAGTGGTTTACCTTTTCCTTCCCCTATTCCTTTTACAGATGAGGAAACTGAAGCAAACAGGGTTAACAAAATTGCCCAGGGTCACAAAGCTAGAAAGCATCTGAGGCCACATTTGAACTCAGATTTTCCTGATTCCAGATCCCCATTCTCTGTTCACTGCACCACCTAGGTGCCTCCCCCTCAGAGAACAATATACCTAGTAGTACCATCTCCTCCTGGCTTAGCTGGCTCCTCTCAAGTCCCAGCAAAAATATCACTTTCTGCAAGAAGCCTTTACTGCTCACCCTTAATGCCTATATAAGTCTTCTCTCTGAAATTACTTTCAATTTCTCCTGTATGTATTTTGTTTGAACATAGCTGTTTGAATGTTGTCTTCCCCCATAGAAGATGCGCTTCTTGACAGCAATGACTATGTTTGCCTTACCTTGGACAGTACCTGGTACACGGTAAAGACTTCATAAATACTTTTTGCCTAACTCTTCAAATGGAGTAAACATCCACAAACATCTTTACATTTAGCTAAACAGGTATGTGCATATAGGTAAATATCTGTTTAAACATATATAATTATGTGATTTAGAGCTTATTGGGCTGTTGGAGGTCATCTAGTAAAATCCTCTCATTTTATAAATGAGAAAAATGAGGCTTATGGAAATTTAATATTTGTCCAAGTTCACACAGGTACAATGAGCTAGCATTCAGTAATAGATTTTCTACTAAATTTCCAGTGCTCATTTGACTACACCAGGATATCACCTAATTACTGTACATCTATCTTGCTTACATTTTGTATGTATATTTTATTTATATATTTATTTATTCATTCGTTCTTTCATTTATTTATCTTTGTGCATTTTATTTCTCATTAGAATTAAGTTCCTTGACAGATGTTGTTTCATTTTTTTACTTTTGTATCCCCAGAGACACAGCATGAGACAATGGACAGAGAACCCCAAATTAGGAAGATCTGGGTTCAAGTGCCCCCTTGCGCCCTTTATATATATATATATTGGCTATAGAAGGATCTGAGAAAATCATTTCACCTATCTAGTACCTCCAGGAGAGTGCTGAAGGTAAACAGTTGCAAAGAAGGTGCCAACCTGCATTGGTAGAGGGAGTTTTTTTTTCCTTTCTGGGTTTCCAATGGCAATGAAATCACAAACTCAGATCCTATCTCTATCTCCTGTTGCTGAGCTTATGGAAGATACTTAATCAGTGTTGCTCAATTGAGTTCAATTGAATTGAATCAGAAATGAAGATAAAGCATCTCTGATATGGTAATGGAATTTCATCAAAAAAGGGGGTGGAGAGGATTTAATTTACAAAATTTCAAATTGCCTTTCTCTTCTCAACAAATCATCTACTGAATAAAATTAGTCAAACCCATAGTATAATTCTTTTGAACTGATTTAATATTTTTTCCAATTACATGTCAAATCCACAGTATAATTAACTCCTTATAGCAGTGATCAAAGATTATTATGTGTTTAATATCCATCTTTATGTCCTCAACATTTGGGGGGGGGGAGAGGAGGGAGGGAGCCCTTGACACTGTTGCCTAGAAAATCTCTTTTTTCGTATGTAGAAGGAATCATGGTGGAGTAGAAAGATCACCTGGTTTGGTTCCCAGGATTCAGGTTCAAATACTCTCTGACCTCAGGTCAATAACTGAACCTATGTGGCTGGTCTTCTGTTCTCTCATGTCCAAATTAAGACCTCTAAATCTATGATCCTTTTCCTATTATTTCTATTTATTCCCTCACCCCCACCCCACCTCAGTACTGGCAGAGTGGCAACTACAATTCTGTTATACAAAATTGCGTGCTAAAGGAACAAATCTAGGAAAAAAAAACACTTTTAGGTCTGTATCCCAAAGAGATAATAAAAATGTGAAAAGGGCTCACGTGTTAAAAAAATATTTATAGCAGCTCTTTTTGTGGTGTCCAAGAATTGGAAATTGTGGGAATGTCCATCAATTGGGGAATAGCTGAGCAAGTTGTGGTATATGGATATAATGGAATGCTATTGTATTGTAAGAAATGATAAGTAGGCAGATTTCAGAAAAAACCTGGACTTATGTGAACTGATGTTGAGTGAACTGAGAAGTACCATAACATTGTACACAATAGCAGCCACATTGTGTGATGGTTAAGTTTGATAGACTTTGCTCTTCTCAGCAATACAAGGATTGAAGACAATTTCAAAAGACTCATGACGGAAAATGCTCTCCATATCCAGAGTAAGAACTATGGAGTCTGAATGCAGATCAAAGCATACTATTTGCTCTCTTGTTGTTGTTGTTGATCTGTTTTGTTTATTCTTTCTCATGGTTCCTCCCAATGGTCCTAATTCTTTACAACATGACTAAGGTGAAAATTAAAGAAAATTAAAAAAAAATTTAAAACAAAAACAAAAAAATACAAAGCTAGAGATCACTAGAAAGTCTAACTTAATAAGTCACCAACCAGGGTCCTGCTTGTGTTATAATCTACTGTCCTCAGATAATTCTGTTTTCTGGATCATGGGTTTGTAGAATTAAGGACCTTCGAAGCCAACTAGTCCAAACATCCCATTTTATAGATTAGAGAACTGAGATCCAGAGAAATTGAGTGACCTGTCCAAAGTCATATATGTAATAAGTGTCAGGAATGCAATTCATGTTATTTTCCTAAAGGACAGGTCCAGCCATGAGAAAATCATGCCTAATAAGCTCCAGGGGCTCCCTATTTCCTCTGGGTCAAATACAATATCCCATTTCACATTCAAAGCCCTTCAGAACCTAGCTTATCCTACCTTTTTGGTTTTCTTACACCTCAATCCCTGATGTATAGTCTTTAATCCAGTGACTCTGGCTTCGTGACTGTTCCATGAAAAAGAAACTCTGTCTTTCACCTCCCAGCATACTCTCTGACTCTGACCTTTAAGTCCCAACTAAAATCCCACTTTCTATAGAAAGCCTTCCTCAATCGCTCTTACTTCTAGTGCCTTCCCTCTGTTGCTTTTTTTCCCCTATTTATCCTAAGTATATCTTGTTTGTATATACTGTTCATATCTGTTTGCTTGCTACCTCTCCCATTAGATTTTGACCTCCTGGAATGCAGAGATTGTCTCCTTTCTTTGTATTTCCAGCACTTAGTAGAGTGTCTGGCACACAGTAGGCATTTCATAAGTTTTTATTGACTGAGCAACATTTACCAGTTTTCCACTACCACATGATTCTTCCCTCTTGAACGTTGCTTTTCAAAGAGATAGGGAAGAGTCAGAAGTCTTGTGTTCTTGCAGATCTGATTAAGAATCTGGCTCTAGAGCCACATTGGATTCGAATCCTGCCTCTTGGTGCTTACAACTTGTAAAATTTTGAGCAAATCACTTAATCTTTCTGAGCCAAAGTTAATTTTCCATAAAATGAGATCTGATCAGATGACCTCTGATGTACCGTCCAGCTCTAGTACTATAATCTTTTGAATTTGTATGAGTAATTCCAAGGGCCTTCCTGTCTTCAGTACCCAGACTTACTTGAAGCTCATTTATTCCAAATTGTTCATCCCAAGCTCTGTTCTCTTTGTATTTAAGTGATATTTGAATCAGAGGCATCCAAAAAGAGAGAGGAATCAGGGATGGGAGGATTGCAATGAATCCTTTGGACTAGCTCATATTTGTAAATATGTATACATATACACATACACAATCCATACATATGTTCACTTTATGCTTTAAAGGCTATTTTGCACAAATAATTATCAGGTTTTAAAATGTCCCATATCCCCTCGTGTGCCCTTCAAAAATGTCCACTGGTCATTCGTGTTTATAGGCTCATAGGGAACCTTCAGAGATCATCTAGTCTACCTTTCTCATTTTAGAGATAAGGAAACTGAGGCAAAAGGAATTTTCCAAAATTATACACCAGAATTCAAACCTATGTCCTCAGATACTAAATCTAGCCATGTAAATCAATACATTCTTTAGGATTTGGGTAATGGAGTTAGATTCTTGCAGTGGATAGAATGCTGGGCCTGAACTCAGGAAGATTCATTTTCCTGAGTTCAAATCTGGCCTCAGATACTTCCTTTCTGTGTGACCCTAGGCAAGTCACTTAACCTGTTTGCTTCAGTTTCCTCATGTATAAAATGAGATGGAGAAGGAAATGGCAAACCACTCCAATATCTTTGCCAAGAAAACTAAATGGGGTCATATGACTGAAATGACAGAACAAGAACAGGTCAAATCTTGCCTCTTCTGTTTTACTACTTATGACACCTTGGCTGTTACATCCTTTTCCCTGGGTTCCTATTTTCCCCTTTATACAGTGGCTGAGAGGACTAGTTGACTTCTAAAATTTTACTTTTTTTAAAAGCAATTGGGGTTAAGTAACTTGCTCAAGATTAGATGGCCAGTCATTATTTATGTGTGCGTGCTCATTTTCTGAGGCCAGATCTGATCCCGGGTCGTCCCAACTCTGGGGCTGGTGTTCTTACTCACTGCACCACCTAGCTGCCCCTTCTAAAATCTTTTTCACCTGTGCATGACACATGATCCTAGACTTGGGGTCATGCTGCCATCACTTATTAGCATATGACTTGGGATAATGTTTCTTCTCTGTGACTGTACTTTCTCCCCTTGAAAATGAGGCCTTGCTGATCTGTAAAGTCCTATTTAATATTAGCTCCTATATTCTTTGAACCTAAGGAAGTCACAGGCCAATGTGGTTTTTGTTTTGAGACTATATAAGGACAAACCATTTCGGACCATCTGGTCTCTCGAGTTCTTAGTGTTTGAATTTTAAATTTCTTACAATTATCACATTTTTTACAAATTGTAAATTTTTCTTTTAAGCCTACTAGAAATATAATCTTTTTCCCCCTTCCCTCTTTTTAACACCTGGCAGGGATTGTAAGACTCAGAAAAAGTAATCTCTTAAGAATGGCAACTGTTTCTGGCAGTCTCACTGGCTGCCGAATCTGCATCCTCCTGTTTGCTCATGTAGAGCTATTTTGTTGCTGTTATTCTCCTGCTTAACTTAATTAGGAGAAACAGAAATTATTTTTTTACAGATTGTCTAATTAAAATTAAACAAGAGCCAGATGGTTTGCAAATATTTCAAAATTGTGTCTTATTGGTTAAAAACATAGAGCCAAAGGGAAGCCAGCCTCTCTGGCCAATGAAGTTTGGGGCTGGGAGATGAAAAGAGGTTTGTAATTAAGTATTCTTTGTGATGGCACTTACTTCCAACAATATATTGTGATGAGGACTAATGACACAGAAGAATTCAGATTCTCTCTCTCTCTCTCTCTCTCTCTCTCTCTCTCTCTCTCTCTCTCCCTTTCTTTCTTTCCCTCTCTCCTCCATTTAATGGATGTAGAGGGCTACTTTTTGTATGTATGCTGCTTTGCATGATGGGAGGCCCCATTGTGGTTGGCTCAGTCACTCTCATGGCCGTCAAGGAGGCTGGAACTCAACTATTACATGAGTTCCAGAAGGAAAATGACCAACGAACTCCCAGCTGTCTGGCTTGACAATTTAAAAAGAACAGGGATTTAATGAAGTGTGAAATGGAAATGTTGTATCAATCAAAGAAGAATAATATACAAAGGTGTGATTCTCATTGATCCAATCTGGAAAAGGAGAAAAACAAATGGAGTGTCTGAATGTAGCAAAAGAATACTGTGGGACAAGAAAAAGATGTCACATCACTGGCATCGTCTATATTATTCAGAAGAATGATAGAACTATGCAAATGTTTTTATAGAATGGGAGTTGGTAGGTTTGAGTACAAAATGGAAAAGGAGGAGAACCTCTGAGATAATGCGTGTATAAAGCCTCGGCAAAGCTTAATGTCATATAAATATCAGAATGTTTTTATCTCTTCCTACTCTCATATTTTCCTCCTCCTCCTCCTCCTCCTCCTCCTTCTCTCTTGATAGCTACTATTAAGGAGGTAGTATTTTGTACTGGAAAAGTAATGAATTTATCATTGAGGATCTGAGTTAGTATACTGAATCTGCCACTTAATAACTGTGTGAAATTGGAGGAGGCATTTCCCCTTTCTAAGTCTCAGTTTCCTCATCTATAAAAAAAATCATTGAGGCCCCTTCTAGTTCTGAATTTATGATCCTATTATCCTAGGGTTTATTTTAGCTACTGGTAGAAAACTACCCATTTTTTCACCCCACACTGATGATCCTGTGCATTACCTTCATAATTTCACCTGAGACTAAATGATTTATTGCTGGCTTGGCTAATGCTATCACAGGAGGCAGTAAACTTGGTACAATAGGAAGGTGTCTGGGTTTGGATTCAGAGAAGATGGATTCAAATCTTGCAACTGTTATTTACTACTTAATTACCCAATGGCACAGTGGATAGAGTGCCAGGTCTGGAATCACAAAGACTCTTCTTCCTGAGTTATATCCAGACTCGGAACCTTACAAATTGTATGACCATAGGTAAGTCACTTAACTCCGTTTGATTCAGTTTTTCTGTAAAATGAGTTGAAGAAGGAAATGGTAAACCACTCCAGGATCTTTGCCAATAAAATCTCAAATGGGGTCACAGAGTCAGGCACAATTGTCATGGCTCAACAACAACAACAACAACAACAACAAACAACAAACTTAGTCTTGATCATGTGATCTGTAATGTCCCTTCTAGCTCAAAATCTAGTTTACATGATGTCATTGCTGTAGGCTCCCCCTCTAAGCTTTTTTTTTTGTTTTCCATGATTCTTGTTCATATTTTCCCCTAATTCTTCTATATAGGAGCTACTCTCAACATTGGAAACTTTCTTCTTTTTCTTTCAGGGGTTCATATCTAATCGGTCTCCATCCCTTCCATTCAATCCTCCAAACATCTACCAAAGGAATTTTTCTCCTTAATCAGTAAGTAGGGGCTTTATATTACCTCTAGGAAAAATTACACAGTCCCCAATTTGACATTCAAAACTCTGATTAACAATACAGTCCTTTTCTAGTCTCCTTACATATTACTTCCTTTCACCTAGTGTATTATTCAGCCTTGCCAGCCTACATCCCATTAATTAAACACAACAGAGCATCTCCTATTTCTCTGCCTTAGCAATGATTATCCTGATCCCTGGAATGTTCTCCCTCTTCACCTTTACATATTGGTTTTCCTGATTTCCAAGACTAAGCTTAATCCCACCATCTGTAGAAGACCTTCCCAAGTCTCTGAAGCTTCCCATGCTTTCCTAGGTATCTTACTTTACATGTATCTTATATACACCTTCTTACATCATCTTGTCTCCTCTATTGGAGCGTAAGCTACTTGAGGGCTGTTTCTCATTTTCTTTGTATTCCTAGGATTAATATAGTGTCTGGCACAGAGTAAGTCTTTGATAACTGCTTATTGATTAATGGATTAATTGTTGTCCCTCATGTCTCATTCAGGATATCCATCTGGCCAAATGAATCATATGACATCCTTTTCACTCATGCATGGTAAAGAAAAGATTGCATTTAATGTGAAGGTATTTGTAGAACCTTTATTTGATTGCATGCCACCACGGGGGAAGGGAGGAGAAGAAGGGGGAGAACATTTGGAACTCAAGGGATTGTGGAACTGAATGCTATAAATTAAAAGAAGATAAATAAGTTTTTTTAAAGAAAGAGAAAAAATAAAAGATTGCATTTATTGTATATTACTCAAGCCAATTCAATCAAGTATTTATTATATACCTATTATGTGAAAAGGCACTCTGCTAGACTCTGGGGATATGATGGCAAATGCAGTACAATCCTTGCTTTCCAAGAGCTCATATTCTACTGGAGGTCCTTGTCAACTAATCAATCAAACATCAAATCCTTATTAAGTACATGAATGACTATGTAACATACATACATATATTTGTGTCTATGTATGTACATATTATACATGTGTATATATATATACATATATATATACAACTTGATACAGCTTGCTTATGACCACTATTTAGTCCAATTCATCAAACTTTTATTAAATGCCTACTATGAGTCAGACACTGTTATGTGGTGAAGATAAAAAGACAAAAATCAAAGTCCTATCCCCAAATAATTTACATTATGCTTTGGAGAATTGCCTGTTTTTC
The DNA here is from genome assembly GCA_011680675.1 of Gymnobelideus leadbeateri. Lineage (NCBI taxonomy): Eukaryota > Metazoa > Chordata > Mammalia > Diprotodontia > Petauridae > Gymnobelideus > Gymnobelideus leadbeateri. Next base: position 78,972 of record WOXC01008386.1, on the reverse strand, counting down.
CTTTTAGCTACTTTTATTTCTAATTGTTTCAAGTTAATGATGTTTTCTAATTTTCAGAGATATAGAATCTCTAGGAGAATACTAAGGTACTAAAAATATGGCATTATGTGCAGTGGGTAGTTTGAGATGATTTAAAACAATATGTAGTTTCCGTACTGAAATCCAGACAGCTCTTCTCCTGCTCATTTCCTGGCCTAGGTCCTTGTCCAGATGCATTACCTGTCAACATTATACATATTGATGGACTAATTAGACAAGCTGTCTGAAGGAAGACAGCAAGCTTCTGTTTTGGCCAAAGTACATGTGGAAAAAAAGGGATAACTTTATGTTTTTTTTTCTTCAATGAAAATATAAATGATAAGAGCAGGGAAAATGTGGGAAAGGAAGATAGAGGACCAACAACCTTGCCTCTTGCATTCAAGGAACACTCTATTGGCGAGAGTGTGTAAATACCCAGATATAAGCAAGATATAAAAAAGAAAGTAAAAGTCACATGAAAGGGGGGCATAAACAGCTAAGCAGACCGGAGTGGACCTCTTGCAAAAGGCAGGGTTTGAGCTGAGGAAATCAGAGAAAGCAGGAGGTATAGGTGAGGAGGTAGAGTTTCTGAGAAATGGAAGACAGACAATGTGAAGGCCTAGAGAAAGAATAGAGAGTATTATGTTTGAGGTTTAACAAGTAGGCTAATGCCTGCTTGTATTGGATTCTAAAATTATTTTCCCCAGGTGACTTAGGTCACCTTGCCAAAAAAATTTCATTGACATGCTTTCTTTTACATTCTAAACATTTCTAGATTCCAAGGAACTCCATAGGAGGTCTCTTGTAACAAAATAAAGCAATTAAGATCAATAATACAGTAACCTCATCTGAAAGCGCATGCAGCATTCTCCATCTGTAGCCTCCTGTCCCCCCCCCACCTCTCTAGTCTTTATAAATTGTTCTTTTAATGGACAGAAATCTATTTTCTCTCTTCCACCACCCCCTGCCCCAATGGAAAGGAAAAGCATAGCGGAAAGGAAAAGAGAAGAGTAGGGAAGGGAAGGGAAGGAATTCTTTATAAGAAATATGTATAGTCAAGCTCCATCCTAAATTGATCACCTCTCTGCCAGGAGGTAGATAGTATGTTTTATCATCATTTCTTTGAAATCATGGAAGGTCATTATGTTGGCTAGAGTCTTACAGCTTTCAAAGATGTTTGTCTTCACATTGTTATTGTTTTATAAATTGTCCTCCTGAATCTGTTTGTTTCTTTCTTCATCAGTTTATAGAAGTCTTATATATATATATATATATATATATATATATATATATATATACACACACACACACACACACATATATATATATATAACATTGTTTTTATAACATTGATGCTATAGTATAAATTATTTTTCTAGTTATGCTCACTTCATTCTTCCTCACTTCATATAACTCTCTCCATGGCCCTTTGAAATCATCTATTTACTCATTTCTTACAGCATAACAATATTAACCACATTCATATATCACAATTTATTTAGCAGTTCTTCAATTGAAGAGTTTCCTGTTAGTTTTCTGCTTTTGCCACAGCAAAAAAGAACGACTATAAATATTTCTGTACATAAAGGATGTTTTTCCATTTATTTTATCCCTTTTGGGTATAGGGCTAGCAGATGTATAGCTAAGTCAAAGGGCATGTGCTATGTAGTAACATTTTGTGTATAATTACAAATTATTTTCCAATATGGGTGTATCTATTCATAGCTCCACCAACTGTGTACCAATGTGCCTGTTGCTCACAACCCCTCCAACATTTCTCATTTGCTTTTTCTGTCATCTCTGCTCAGTATGGTAGATCTGGAGTGGGGTCTCAGACTTGCTTTAATTTGCATGTTTCTAATTAGTAGTAATAAGTAGTGTCAAAATTGAGACTGCCCAAGTGATTTTCCTAGGGCATAAATAATGTATCATCCCCTATTCAATAAGCTTTAGTATTTTATTTTATCCAGGATCAATGTCAAGTTCATTCCTTGGCATTTACAACTCTATATAATCTGGCATCTTAGCACCTTTCCAAGCTTTTTATACTTTACTCCCCTTTATGTATTCTGTGATCCAGTAGCACTGCTTTCACTCTTCCTCACACACAACGCTGGATCTCAAACCTGTGCCTTTCCACTGGCTGTTTTCATGCCTAGAATATTCTCAGTTCTTGCTTCCACTTCTATCAAGTCAAAATTGAAGACCCACATTCTTTAGGAAGCCTTTCTCAATCTCTCCCTTATGTTAGTATCTTCCTTTCTAAGGTTGCCTACCATTTTTTGGAGGGGTGAGGGCAGGGCAATTGCCATTAAGTGATTTGCCAAAGGTCACATGGCTAGTAAGTTTTAAGTGTCTAAGCCCAGATTTGAACTCAGGTCCTCCTGTCTCTAGGACCGGTGCTCTATTAACTGTGCCATTTCCTGTGTATACATCTTGTATGTAGTTATTCGCATGCTATTTTATGGAGTCAGAAAGACCTAAATTCAAATCTGGCCTCAGATACTTACTAGCTATGTGACCCAGGTCAAGTCAATTAATTTGTCTACCTCAGATTTCTCATCTGTAAAGTGGGACCATAATAATTCTATCTCCCAAGAATGGCATGGGGATACAATAAGATAATGATCGGGATGATACTGATAACAATGACAGCAAGGTGGGACAGTGGATGGAGAGCTGAACCTGGAGTCAGAAGAACTCATCTTCATGAGTTCAAATCTGACCTTAGACACTTACTAGTTAAGTGACCCTGGACAAGTCACTTAACACTGTTTGCCTCAGTTTCCTTGTCTGTAAAATGAGCTGGAGAAGGGAATGGCAAAACCACTAAAGTACCTTTGCCAAGAGAACCCCAAATGGGATTATGAAAAGTTGGACACAATTGAAACAACAGCAATAGCAACAGCAACATATATACAGTGCTTACTATGTGCCAGTCTGAACACTTTACAATTATTTAATTTGATTCTCACAACAACCTCGGAAGGTGGGCACTCTTATCATCTCCATTTTACAGTTGAGAACACTGAGGGAGGCAAATTTTAAATGATTTGGCCAAGATCATACAGCAAGGGAATATCTGAGGCTGAATTTGAATACAAGTCTTTCTGACTCCAAGAATGATACTGATACTAGACTTTGGAGTCAGAAAGTCATAGGGTCTTACATGTCACTTATCGTGGGTTGCTGTAAGGAACAAATGAGATTATATTTGTAAAACACTTAGGACAGTACCTGGAGCACAGTAGGTGCTTAATAAATACTTGTCACCTTCTTATTTGGTCTTAAAACCATTTAATCATCTTAAGACTTAGTTTCCTTCCTTATAAAATAAGAATATTAACCTTTGTACTACCAACTTCCCACAGTTATTGGGAAGAAAGAGTTTTGTGCATGGAGGCTATTTTTATTATTGTTGTTTTTGTTTCTATCATTGTAAATGCTTAGTGTGTTCTTGAAAAAAATGAACTCTGTAAGTGTGTCTATAATGGCATCTGAGAATCATAAAAGTTGGGAGAGGTGTTGGACCATCTCGCAACATGAATGCTTTCTACTAAATATGAAATGAGACTTTTCTTGAACAGCTCCAATACCCGATGTGGTTGTCTACCACCTACCAAATTCACTTTTTGACAACTCTGTATTTACTAGGGGTTTTTGTTTGTTTGTATTATGTTGAGCCTAAATCTGACTCTGCCACTTCTTCCTTACCCATTACTTCTAGTTCTGCCCTCTGGGTCAAGCATAAAAAAATGATCTCTCTATTCAATGTGACAGTCTTTAAAATACTTGAAGACAGCTATCATTCTCACCTTTCCCATGCCCAACCCCAATACTGTTCTAACATAGGTCTTTGGCAGGCTAAAAATCCTATTGCTTTCAACAGATCTTCATTTTGCATTGTCTTGAGGCCATGTAGCATCCTGGTTGACCTTTTGGTACTCTTAAGCTTATCAATATCCTTTATATAATATAGAGCTGTGAACCAAACACAGTATTCCAGCTATAGTTTGCTCATGGGAGACTACAGTGGGGCTGTCACCTCCATCATTCTGGATATTATTCTTTGTGGAGCCTACAATCATCTCTCTCTTATCTCTCTCTCTCTCTCTCTCTCTCTCTCTCTCTCTCTCTCTCTCTCTCTCTCTCTCTCTCTCCCCTCCATCTCCATCCATTTATCTTCCTATTCACTTATCTATCTATCTATCCATATTTGCTACCACATTTCATAGTTGACTTATTGAACCTGCTATCTGAAGTCTTTTGTGTATACCCTGGCCTTTACTCATACCTCCCCCATCTTGTATGTTGGAAGTTTTTTGTTTATCTTGTTTGTTTTTAGACAAAGTATAAACTTTTACATTCAGTCCTATCAAATTTCATTCAATGTACTAGTTTGTTGAGATCTTTTGGGATCGTGACTATCAACCAAGGTGCCAACATTGTCATCTCCATATTTGTTCCAGGTGCCATCTTTGCCTCCATCTCAATAATTACTAAAAATATTAAAGAATGCAGGTGTAAGGATAGGTGTATGGGAGCTTTCCACTAGAGATCTCATTTCAAGGTGACATTGAGCCTTTTTAATGACCATTTTTTTTTGCCCCAAGTCATTCAACCAGTTCTGAATGTACTTAACAGCACTATGATCTAACGCACATCTTTCAGTCTTTCATATAATAATAGCATGAAGGGGTTTTGTTCACTGCTTCATGTTCTTTCAAAGATTCCTGATTGTGGCTCAGCAATCACATCTGCCTGTTCTTTCAGTAAGCTGAGATGGATTTCATTTGGGCCAGTGAATATGAATTCTTCAATAGCAGCTAGGTACGCTCTTTCTATCCCCTTATGTTGAATTTCACCTCCCTATTAGCTGTTTTTGTTCTATCCTTTCCATTTCAAATATTATTCTCATTGGTGGAAGAATAAAAATCTTCTAAACCAAAATAGGAGTTGAACACTTCTGTATTTTCTCTTTCACCAATTATAATCCTGAGTACCCAACACAATGCCCCTACTCTCCCTTTGTTCCTCACCTTTTTTCCCAATTGGATTGTTAAAAATAATCCAAAGAACTTTTTTTCAGCACAGAATTTTTTTATGTTAATGCAAGAGATGTCTTGTCTAAGGAGAACTTTCAGGGCTACATTTTTTATCTTCTGGATAAGTTCTATTTTGTAATTGACGATCAATACATCTAGCAGGTTCTGTCATATATATTTCCCATCTCTCAATAAGTTAACTTACTAAGAGATATGTGATTTTCTTCAGAAATCACTTGCAAAAGTCTGCCTTTTCCTTTTTCATGTTTTCATTCAAATTGCCCTTGACCATTCAGTTGAAGATTTTGTAGACAAGAGAAGTAATGTAGTGAACATTGCTATGGCAATTTCAGGTTTGCATAGCATTCTTTTTCACTCTGTGACCAGTTTGGTTCCTCACTCTATGGACATCTTTCTCTACCACTCTCTAAAAGCTTTCTCATCCTAGAAGATCTCTCTACTCCCCGCAGCCCCATCCTCTGATTGGTCACTTCCTCCAAATCTTCCCATATCTTAAGGAATTGACCTGGCCAGCCATGTTTAGTCCTTCCCATTTCTCTTGGCTCTGTTTCTGAGTCTCCAGACTTCTTCCTCCACCTACCCCTATGTGGACACCACCCCTGTTCTAAGCTCTTATTTACTTATATGTATTATTTCCACCCCATTAGATTTTAGACTCCTTGAGGGCAGGGACTATCCATTTTTTAAAATTATATTTGTATCCCCAGTACCTAGCACAGTACCTGACACATTTTAATAAATACTTGTCAACTGGACATTGCATGTGTGACTTCATTTTGTCCTCACTATAAGTGTATGAGGTAGGTGCTATTATTATCCACTTTTTATTGAGACACAGAGAAGCTAATTGACTTGCCCAAGATAGCACAGCTAGTAAACTTCTAAGGCAAGATTTGAACTCCTAACCTTTTTGTACTTCAGTCCAGCTCTCTATTTGAGCCACCTAGCTTCTCCTGAGGGCAGGTATGGACTTCCAAAGCTGGCAAGATTCACAGATACCTTATTGTGCTGCCTGTATCTTAGTAGGAATCTTCTCCTCCACATTCCCAGAAGTAATCCTCCACTATCCAAGTAAACAGAGAAACACTTCTAGCCACTACTGTACCACCTGTAGCATCCTCCCACAGAGTGCCTACAGTGCTGCTCTGTGAAACTGCATCTAAGATGGGTGATTAACCCTATAGAAGACAAGTTAGAGCATGCTAATAACACTGGAGGCAGTTAGGTGGCTCAGGGGAGAGAATGTTGGGCCTGGATTCAGGAAAACTCATCTTCCTGAGTTCAAATCTGACCTCAGATACTTACTACTTGTGTGATCCTAGGTGAGTCACTTAACCCTGTTTGCCTCAGTTTCCTCATCTGTGAAAATGATCTGGGGAAGGAAATGGCAAACCAGTCCAGTATCTTTGCCAAGAAACACTCAAAGTTATGAAGAGTTAGGCATGACTTGAAAATGACATTAGCACTAGTAGTCTTTCACCAATATAGAAACAACCAATCATAGCAGCCCCATTCTGAAGAACATGGAATTGCTTTATTGTCCCTGTTTTATCCTTCTACTTACTGCATCATCAATTCCCTGTCTCCCTCCAACTGGTGTTGACTTTACTCATTATTTTATTGCATATATTTCATTCCATATGAATCAAGTGAAATTTGAATGTTATCACTGGGTACAGAAATTGCTAATTATTGCTCCTTTGATCTGTTCTCCAGGAAAAGAGAATACTAAAGATAACCAAAAAAGAAGACCCCTAAGATTTTGTCTTTTTACTTTCTGTTTGACATTTATGGGTTGAGAAGTCTGGAAATTGCCACAGCTGACAATGATTCACTTTCCTGATGTCTGAGATGGCCAGACAGGGCTGCTGGTCTGGCCCTGCACAGCCTATGCAGGACTGTACTTGGCTCTCAGCCTAGTGTGATAGACCCTTACTTGTTGGACTGCCTAGCTGCCTTCAGTGGGAGATTCATTTCTCTCTGTCACTTTGTGGGTTCTGTAGCTCTAAAATTTGTTTAGAGTCATATTTACAGGTATTGGAGGTGGTTGGAGTGGGAACTCAAGCAAGTCCCTTCTTTCACTCTCCCTCTTGGCTCTGCCCTTCAGATCTCCCAAATTCTTATCACATAACTATAAACAATGGCTCAAAACAAATTCTGGAGTGGCAGAATCCATAAAAGGGTGAAGTAAAACAATTTTCCAGGCCAAGGCAACTTAGAAGGTTTACAGGCAAGGATTGTTGTACTGGGTTGGGAGTGGAGGGCAGTTCAACACACGGTAAGACAGCACAGGTTGGGGACCAGCAAACCAGCAGCAGGTTTTGTGGACAGTTTTTGGAGCTTTCAGCTTACAAATGATAAGATATGAGATAAAAATTATAGTGGTCCCTTTGTAGTCACTGGGTACAGGAATCTGTTATATTGTCCATACACTAATCCAGGTTGAAATCCTGGGTTGCAGTCCCAGGGCAAGGATGAGAACTAGCACATCAGAATTGTGACCACAGAGAAACAGGGACTTTGGTTAGTTTCAGGATGAATAAGAGTGCTTGTGGTCACTCACAGAACAGGAAAGTAAATCATACCACATTGGAAGACATGAGAACTTGCAGATCCCCGGAACTAGCTCTGAGAGTAGAATCAAGAAAAACCTAAAGCTTAGGACAGTGCTCCCTTCACACAGGGAGCAGAGCGCCACATTAATGTTGAGTTAAAATTCAAGAAATAGGCTGGAAAAATGAGCAAATAACAAAAAAGAAGTTATTATGGTGATAGGGATGATCAAAACATAAACATAGAAGACTACAACAAAGTCAAAACTGCTATATTCAAAGTCTCAAAGGAAAAAAAAAAGTGAATTGGTCTCAAGCCCCAAAAGAATTCCTGGAAGAGTTCAAAAAAGACTTTAAAATAAAATAAAAGACATAGAGGAATATTGAGAAAAGAAATGAGATGAGTAAAAGAAAATAAGGAAACAAGAGTCAACAGCTTGGTGAAGTAGATAAGCAAAAAAAAAAAATACTGAAGAAAATAGCACCTTAAAAACAGAATTGGTCTAATGAAAAAAAAAACTAGCTGAAGAAAATAATTCCTTAAAAATTAAAATTGGGCAAGTGGGAGCTAATGAGTTTCTGACACATCAAGAAACAATAGAAAATCAAAAGAAGAAAAAGTAGAACAACATGTGAAATATTTCACTGGAAAAATAATTGACCTGGAAGATAGATCCAGGTTAGATAACTTAAGAATTATTGAACTACCTAAAACCATAATTAAAAAAAAGTTTGGATATCATCTTTCAAGAAATTATCCAGAAAGAAAATTATCCAGCAGAGAGTAAAATATAAATTGAAAGAATTCACCAATTACCTCCTAAAAGAGATCCCCAAATGAAAACTCCCAGGGATATTATGGCCAAATATCTGAGCTCCCAGGAGAAAATATTGCAAGCAGCCAGAAACTAGCAATTCAAATATAATGGAGCCATAGTCAGGAAAGCACAAGATTTATCAGCTTCTACATTAAAGAATTGGAGGGTTTAGACTGTGACATTCCAGAGGGTAAAGGAGCTAGTATTATATCCAAAAAATCACTTATTCAGCAAAACTAAATGTAATCCTTCAGGGGGAAAATGGATATTTAGTGCAATAGAAGACTTTCAAACATTCCTTATGAAAAGACTCAATAGAAATATTTGACTTTCAAATAAAAAAGTAAAAAGAAGCACTAAAAAGCAAACAGGAAAGACAATACATAAGGGATTCAATAAGGTTAAACTGTTTACATTCTTACATAGGAAGTTATACTTGCAACTTCTAAGAATGTTCTCGTAATTAGGGTACTTAGAAGAAGTACACATGGAGGACATAGGAGTGAGTTGAATCTAAAAACAATTGAAGGGGTGAGAAAGTGGAATGCACTGGGAGAAAGGGAAAGGAGAGGTAGAATAGGGTAAATTAACTCACATAAAAGAAAGGCAAATGAGTTTTTTACAGTGGAAGTGAACATGTGGGAGGTGGCAGGGAACAGATGTACCTTATTCTCATCAGAACTGTCTCAAAGAAGGAATAACAAGCACACGCAGTTGGGTATAGAAATATATTACCTTACAGGAAAGTAGGAGGGAAAAGGGATGGAAGAAGGGGTAGGATGACTAATACAAAGGAGAGAAGAATGGGGGAGGTAGTAGTTAGAGTCAATAATTTTTGAGTATGATTAGAGTAAAGGGAAGGAGAAAGTAGGATAAACAGGGAAAAATATAAGATGGGGGGAAATATACAGTAATCATAACAGTGAAAAATATTTTATAGCAAGTTACTTTGATGAAGACCTCATTCTTCAAATATATAAAAATTGATTCAGTTTGTAAAAATAAGAGACATTTTCTAATTGAATGCTCAAAGCATAGGAGGAAGCAATTTTCAGATGAGGTAATCAAAGCTATCTATAGTTACATCAAAAATGCTCTAAATCTGAGGCGGCAAGGTGGAGCAGTGAGTGAGCTTGGGCCCTGGAGTCAGAAGCACCTGAGTTCAGATTAGGTCTCAGACACTTAACACACACAAACAAAACAAAAGAAAAAAAAGCCTAGCTGTGTGACCTTGGGCAAGTTACTTAACCTCAATTGCCCCCCAAAAGGCAAAAAAATGCTCTAAATCACTATTGATTAAAGGGATGTATATTAAAAAAAAAAAAACAAAAAACTTTTGTTGGTTATTGTCCTTTGTTCTTGAAGAGGACCAAAATGATATCACTCTGTTAGAGACAAGTTCCAGCAGGTCCAGCTGTGACTGATAAGACCAATGCACGCTCAAAACTCTCTACCACATATTGCACACAAATAATCCATGTGAACATTTGGGGGTAGGTTATTTTTAAATTTGTGCATTGAGGTTTTTTTTAGCTATTTCAATTTTCCTTTGCTCATAGAGGACAGTGCCTTCTTTGATGCACCATGAAACTCCATTTGAGTGGTCCTTTATCAGCATCTCCCATGTCACAGAATCAATTCCAAACATCCTTAATGTAAGACCCCACACCTTAGATTGGTTAATATGAAAGAAAGGAAAAATGAGATGGAAGATGGCAGAAAAATCACAAAATCATATTTTAGCCCATGATTCCTTCTCTAAATCCCTCCATGAGACCTGGTGAAGGAGATGGCTCAACATTATAATTTCTCCTCATCTTCTTTCTATCTCTTGACAGAAACACAAAATCATAGGTTTATAGATTTATAAATGGAAGAGATCTTTGAAGTTACCTTCCTCCTTTTAGAGGTGAGGAAACTGAGGCCCAGAGAAATTAAATGACTTGCCCAAGGTTACAAAGGAAACAAGTAGCAGAAAAAAGATTTTAACTCAAATCCTCACCTAGCTCCAATTCCTAGCATTCAGAACCAACTTGTATCTGACCCAAAATCCAATCTTCAACAATTTCAAAGAAGTGATGTCACTCACCCTGTCATTGAAGAAATCTCTTCAAGGGAATGCCACTATTCTCTCTCCCATATAGTCTAGGAAGCCTATTCCACTTTTTGGCAGTTCTAATTATGTGTGTGTGTATATATATATATATATACATATATATATATATATATAATCATATTGCATATATACACCTACTTAAACACAAATGTGTTTAGATGCTCATGTATATATGAACATGCATATATCTACCTATATTCTTAAATCAAACCTAAATCTGCCTTTATGCAACTCCTATTTACCTATTTGTTCCTACTTAAGCCCTTTGGGACCAAAAAGATATCTCTAGCTCCTTCAAGTTTCTATAACCCACTTCCCAAACCATTCATTTGTCCTTTAGTATAAGATTATCAAGTTTTCCTCTAGGCTTCACAGTTTTCAAGACACTTTACATATATTATCTTCATTTAACTTTTCATCTATGCTTATTTGTAGACCCTTCAGGTGAAGACTTATTTTATTCATTTCTGTGTCCATCTTGGTGTCTATAATGGAATTTTCTGCGTAGTAAATATTCCCACAATGATTAATAAATAGATGAGTGAATGAATGAAGAATGAATGAGTGGTGAAATGGAAACAGGGCATGAAGGACAAGGGATAGAGCTATAGGTCTGGATGATTCAGAGACTGGATTCCTTGAACTACATAAAATATAAACTCGATCATAATTTAAAAGATTAGAAGAATCTCAGAGGCCAACTAGTCCAACTTTCTCACTTTTACAGATGAAGAAATTGAGTCCTAGAGAGGTTAAATGACTTATCCCATGTCCTACAGTTGGTAAGTAGCAGGGCCCTCTGACTCCAAACCCATTGTCCTTTCTAGTAGAAAATATTTTCATAATATGTGTCCTTTACATACGATATTAAAATGATGCAAACAATTAGTAGTTACTGTGTTTATTTTGTTGTTGTTGAGTTGTTTTCAATTGTTTTCTTTGTGATCCTGTTTAGGGTTTTCACGGTGAAGATACTGGAGTGGTTTACCATTTCCTTCTCCAGGTAATGTTACATGTGAGGAAACTGAGGCAAACAGGATTGAATAACTTGTCAAGGATCAAACAACTAGTAAGTATCGGAGACTGGGTTTGAACTCAGGAAGATGTGTCTTCCTGATTCCAGGTCCAGTGTTCTATCACCATATCACCTAGCTGCTGCTGCTCCTACTGCTGCTGCTGCTGCTTTGGTGTGTGTGTGTGTGTGTGTGTGTGTGTGTGTGTGTGTGTGTGTGTGTGTGTAAAGCTTATAACTTATAATATGTATTTGAGTGCTTCTGCTCATTGTAAGCCCTTGATAAATGTGGTCAGATATGAAATGGGCAGGAATTTCAATTTGGATTAGAGAACACACCATCACTCACCAATGCCAACTTGCTATGATTTAGTGAACACAACCAAAGAGTATATGTTCAAAAAGGGCACTTCATCAAATTCCGGCACCAAAGTTGATTCTTTCTTAATTCAATTCAGCACAACAAGTATTTATTAAGGCACCTACCCAAAGCAAATGCCTATACTAGTCACTGAACGTATAAAGAAAACAAATTCTAAATGATCCCTGGCCTCAAGGAGCTTTCAATATACGCACAGATAAGTGAATACAAAGTAATTTCAAATAAAGTGAAAATTGATCACAGGAGGAGACCAGGAAGGGCCTAGTGTAAGAGGTGCCCCCTGAGCTGTACTTGGTATACTAGGCCATAATAAAGAATTAGCCTTATGCCTAAAGTACATGTAAGCATGAGACAGAAACAAAGTCAGCAGCATCATTTTTCTCCCTAAGTAATTTCTGTACAAGGTTTTTTCTTGTCCAATAAGGGTAAAATGCTCAGCTTGGGAAATAATGTTTGCAAGTCTTGTTTTTCAGGTCTTTTATCACCAGTTCAGTAACTTTCCTTCTCTTGGGTGATCTTTTATTGTCATTACACCCTTACCAGGCTGCTCTATAAGTGGCAAAGCCAGCTGCTACCTGGAGTGGACTTCAGAGGGCTGGATTTATTTGCCTGAAAGATGTGCTGATGAGAGGAGAAGACACTTGGCAATATTCAGTTTCTCTGCTGGGTAATTTTATTTGGCAAACAGCATCTCTCCTTTCGCGTGGGTTTTGTTGTAGAAGTCTGGTGGGGCTAATGAAAGGAGTCTGAGTATGAGGAATGAACTTAGCTATCCTGAGAAAAGAGATGACACAGATAATTAGTGTGTACTAGAACACCAAGATCAGGGGTGGGCAACCTATGACCTTGAGGTCACATGTGACCCTCTAGGTCCTCAAGTACGAGCCTTTGGCTGAATCCAAACTCCACGTAATAAAAAGATTTATTCGGTAACTCAGTCAAAATAACATACCCAAGGACATAGAAGGCCATATGTGACCTCAAGGCCATAGATTCCCCACCCTTGATCCATACCATATAGATCAGACTGGTTTGCAGATCCTGAGCTCCACCAGGATAATGGCATCCAAAGCAAATGGAGATGAACTGCTTGACCTTTGGAAGCCTCTACCTGTTTTAAAGACTCAACCAATGGTGCCTTATATGGTGCCATTTGCAGGAGTGTGTTGGAGCCAGTTCAAACTTATTTGAGAGAGCAGATTGTTAAATTTTCAGTAACAACATTTACACTTTGGAAATTGGCAAATACTAAAAAGAATGACTTGATTTATTGTTTTATTGATTATCTAGAATTAGAAAGTGATGGAGAAAATATTAATGTAGATTGAATTTTAAAAAAGTTTTTGTGTATACTTTTTTCCCTTTGGGGACAGATTGTTAAGTATTTATCAACATGTCCCTGCATAAGTGGATCATTTGAATCAATGGATGATGGTTAACTTGAAGAAGACTTGTGTATGTTTGAGGGATATTATAGCTTTCTTCAGTATGTGAGGGACTGGCATTAGCAAACTTTATATCATAGACTCATAGATTTAGAGGCAGAAGAACTTTAGAGGCCATTAGCAGAATGCACTTATTTTATAGGTAAGGATACCTAGGCCCAGAAAACTGCAGAGATTCGCCCAGGATGAATAGAAAGAAGTACCAGAGCCAGGATTCAAATCCATACACTGAGACTCCAAAAATATTTCCCTTTCCACTACATCAGATCTGCTTGACTTCAGAGGGCAAAATTTGGAAAATGCAAAAAGGAAAATTTATGCTAGGCAATTAGAGTTACTCCAAAGTAATTGACTATCTTGGGAATACTGTCAATTTCCTAAGGTCTTCAACAGAAGGATTATTACTTGCCGGGCATGATTGAGGGAAGATTGCTTTTCAGGTATGAGCTGGAGTGGAGGACTTCTGGAGTCCCTTCCAGCTGTAAAATTATATGATCAATCATGTCAAGACTCTTTCCTTTTCAGCCATATTTAATACAATATCTCCTCACATATTTTTATTTTAGCAAACTGAACAACTTTTTACCTCCGCAAATGACCATTCTTTATTTACTTATTTCTGTAATTCCCTGCACCTGAAATTCATCAGCCTCTCTTACTCTGACCCTGCCTATTGAATTCTATTCATCTTTAAAACCTTAACTCACATATCTTTGGTTGAATGAAGCACAATTGTTTAACCTTCAGAAGAGATGATTTGGTAATATAGGTGAGTATTCCTGGCCAGCTCCAAGTACTTACTTGGAGAGCTCATCTGTAGAAAAGGGATTAATGTATCCTAATTGGGCTGAACTAAGTAAAATGCACAAGTTCTATAGAAACTATTTAGCCTGGAGAAGAAAAAAAGCTTATAGGGGTTACAGGGATGGGGAACCTGTGGCCTCAAGGTCATATGTGGCCCGCAAGGTCCTCAAGCATGGTCCTTTGACTGAATCCCAATTTGGATTCCATCCATCTAATACACCCAAGGAAATGTATTCAAATACTTGAAGGTGTCTTGTATGGAAATTTTGGCCTTCCCAGAGGGCAGAATAAGGAACAATAAATAGAAATTTAGATTTGAAGTAAAAAAAAAAAAACTAGAAAAAATAAACCAACAAAAACCGTTTTCCTTACAATCAGAGCTATCCCTGATCAGAATGGACTGCTTGGGCCAATAAGGGATTATTTCTCATTCTCCCTCATCTAAGCAAAAGCCGGATGGATGGTGTGTGTGTGTGTGTGTGTGTGTGTGTGTGTGTGTGTGTGTGTGTTTTCTTCAGTAACACTTGAACTAAATGATCTCTGAGGAAACTTCTAACCTATGGATTCTATGGCCTTTGAGATAGAGAATGTATTTATTCCACTCTTCCCATTATTATTAATTGAACTTCTATAATTTATTTTTTTCATATTTTTAAATTAATTTGTTAGTTTAGTTTTAGTTAACAAGATTCAATTCCATAGTTCCTTGATTTTCAAATTTCCTTTCCCTCCCTTCCCCCATGCCCCACGACAGCATATAGTCCAGTATAGGATCTCCAAATACTTTCATATTAGACATTAGTCCAATTACAAAGGCGTATTTCTTAATATTATCAATTTCTTAATATTACCAATAGCTAACATTTATAAGGTGCTTTAAGGCTTGCAGAGCACTTTACAAATATTAGCGCTCTTTACCCTCACAATAACCCTGAGAGGTAGATGCTGTTATTATTCCCATTTTATAACAAGAATAATTAACATTTCTATAGTGCTTACTACATGCCAGGAATGCACTTTTACAATTATTATATCTTTGTTGCTCTTAACAACCCTGGTGGATAAGTGCTATTGTTGTCACCATTTTATAGATGGTGAAACTGAGTTAAACAAAGGTCAAATGATTTGTCCAGGGTTTCATAATGAAGACATGTCTGAGATTGGATTTGAACTCATGTCTTTCTGACTCCAGACCAATTGCACTGTGCACTGTGGCACCACCTAGCTACCTCTGAATTCCAAACACGTAGGCGAATTTTCAGGTCTTCTCATTGTCATATTCATGTCAGTTTTGATTCTTTCATTTTTTTTCCTTTCAACAGTTTATTGGGTATCTACTGCAGCCAAGACCATGAGGTCATTGCTGGGGATGCTAAAAAAAATTAAGCCATAGTTGACATTAGACAAGTTTGCAACCAATCAATCAGTAAGCAGTTTCCTCATCTATAAAACGGAGGGTTGGGGAAGGTGGCCCAGTAGGACATTCCATATAGGACATCACCCTATAAGACATTCCTTTTTCAGATTTTCTGCACCTCATCCCCATTCAACCCTCCATCAAGCTCTGGTGTCCTGCACAATAAAAGAAGCCTTTTAGCAAATCCACTTAGGGAACCCTAAATGTAATCAGAACTCCCAAGACTGATTCCCTAGTAGAGACAAGATGTAATAATCCCCAACAGTGTCTATGGTTTCAGGCCAAGAAGGGGTGAGTGCATCCATGGCCTTGAGCCTCACTGAACTAGGTTAGGGCAAATCTGAACAATGTTTTATAGAATATGGAGACTGGGGGACAGCGATTATCTTGGCTATCTGATAAAACCTGCTTGGAAAATATCAGCTCCTTTGGGGGAAAACTTGATTTAGGAAAAATAAAAAAAGAACTGATTATATCCTTCCCCTGGTGGATCTAGCTAGCCAGTTGGGATTTCAATTTTGAAAAGGGTCCCAAGTAGCCCTACATCTTTACTTTATGCAGGAGGAAACTGAGTGTAGGAAGACATATTCAAAGTCACACAGCTAGGAAGTACTAAAGGTGGGATTTGAATTCAAATCTTCTAACTCTAAACAATAGTAATAAAAACCATAATCTTAGCTAGAATTCATAGAGCACCTTAAGATTAGCTAAATTCTTTGCATATGTTATCTTATTTAATTCTCCCAAGAGCCTTGAGAGGTAGGTGTTGTTATAATTCTCATTTTATAGATGATGAAACTGAGGAATACAGAGGTTAAGTGTCTTACACAGGGTCACACAGCTAATAAATGTCAGTGGCTGGATTTGAACTCAGGTTTTCCTGGCTCTAAGTATAGCAATCTATGCATTATTCTACCTTGTTGACGACAACAATCTTTCCATAATTAATAAAAACTAGCAATTTGTTTATAAAAATAATTTTTGCCAAAAGAAAATGATATCTCTTGTTTTTGTATTACATTTCACATTTATATTCAATTCCTAATACATTCTCCTTCCTTCTCCAAAGACTCATTCCTCATAACAAAGAACTGGAAAGAAGAATAGAAAAAAAAATAACTCAGTTCAGCAAAATTAGTCAACACATAACTGGATATGATAGTTTATCTAATGTTCAATGCTCATGGGTCTCCATCTCTACAAAGAAAGGAGGGAATATGTTATATGGGCCAAGCTTGATCATTGTAATTACACAAGGTTCAGTTTGAAGAGGTATTTTTTTCACTTGTTCTATTCATTCACCTTGTTCTCATTGTTTATGTGTTACTATTTACTTCACTTTGTATTCATTCATTTAATTCTTCCTAATCTTTTTTATCTTCATATTCATTATTTCTTATGGTGTCATTGCCTTGGTATTAAACTACATTCATGCATCACAATTTTTTGAGTTATCTCTCAGGCAATGTAAACTTTGTTTACTTTTGATCTTGTTTATTACAGATTAATCAATCAACAAGCATTTATTAACCTACTTCTGTATAGCAGGCATTCTGCTAAGAGCTGGGGCTACAGAGATAAAAGTGGAGCAGGTCCTGTCCTCAAAGAGCATACATTCTTACATTGGTGCTTTTCGGCCTTTTAGCCCATCTGCTTAGGGAACCCTAATGTAATCAGGACTTCCAAGACATTCCCCAGCAGAGACAAAAAGTAATCATTCCCAGCAGTATCTATGGTACAGCATCAACATATACACATATAAATATAAAATACACATAAAATCAATAGTTTTGTGAAGGAGGGCACCAATAAAAAAGTGACAATGTAAATATTTTGGTATGTATGGGACATTTCTTTCTACCTTTCACCACCTTGGGGTATATATGACAAGCAACATAACCTCCAAGTGAAAAGCTATGGACATTTTAGTTAATCTTAGTATAATTCCAAGTTGCTTTCCAGGATGATTGGACAGCTCATCATGAGAAGGTTTGTCGACTTAGTGAAGGCTTTCTAAATGGTAGGCAGGGGGTGTTACTAAGTTGCTGGTTTGATTAATAATTGCTTACATTTCAGGAATTTTTTCTTCCAAAACACTTTTTAATTTATTCTTTTATTTGATTATCTTAACATCCCTAGAGTTTATATGTATGTGCATATGTATATGTACATGTATGTGTACGTGTATATGTATGTATGCATGTATATACATGTGTATGTATATATACACACATATACATATATATTTCCTCTCTATAATCTTTATATACATACATACATATACGTATATGTGTATATATATAACTGTATCTGTGTGTGTATATAATGCATTCATGCATATATGTATGTATGTATGTATGTATGTATGTATAGTCAGTGTTACTTGCAGATATCCCTGGACTTGGTGTCAGGATAATAATAGTAGCCATCAATTATGTAAAACTTCCAGGTTTACAAAGTGGTTTGTACATCTCATTTGATTCTCATGCTAACTCTGTGAGGTAGGTACCATCATTATTTCCATTTTATAGATAAAGAGCCTGAAGAAGATAGTAGTTAGGTGATTTGCACAGGTGCACACAGCTAGCAAGTATCAGAAGCAAGATTTCAATTTCACTCTTCCAGCCTCCAAATCCAGCACTGAAAGCATTGTGCCACTTAGCCACCTGGTTTGAATCCTGTCTCTGATGCTTATAATCTCTACAAGTCCCTTGGATTATCTTGTTTCCTCAAATACAAAAAGAGAAGATTGGAAAAGATGACTTACACAATCAAAGTGAAGGGAGAAGAACCAGAAGAAACATGTGTATGCTGATAACAATATTCTAAAGAAAAACAGCTTTCATCAATGTTGTGACCAGCCATACTAGCAGGGGACTGATGATGTAATATACATCACATCACATCACTCCTGATAGAGGAGTGATGAATTTAATGTGAATAATTAGACCGATATTTTTGGACATGGCCACTGTGGGAATTTGTTTTGTTTGACTGAAATATATACCACAAGGTTTATATTGTTTATCTTCCTTTCTACTGTATTGAGGAGCATGGAAATGTTGGAAGAATGGTGCTTTCAACAGAAATAAAGAATTTTGAAGGACAAATAGATTTAGAAAAAAAAGATAATGAGTTCTGTTTTGAATATGTTGAATTTGAAATTCTAAGGACATTTCCCCCATCAGGCAGGTGATGATGCTAGATGCTAAGTAGCTATGAATCATCTAATAGCACAATCTCAAAGAATCAAAATTACAGGTGACCCTACGGTCATAGGAAAGATGCATCATGGGCATAAGCGGGCAGCAACTTGTGACCAATGATGACTTGCTCACAAGAACAGGTATAAAAGAATGAATCTAGGAAATGTACAGAAAATCAGGGTATGCAGCAATCTACAGAATGCTGAAATATCTTGAAGAAAGTCTTCCACTTCTTGGAACACTCCTTGGTACAAGAGAGATTAGACTTGGTCTTCTTGACCTTACTGGGAGGAAGATCTAGGAGCAAAGTTACCTAGAGACAGATTACAGCTAGATGAAAGGAATAATTTTCTAAAAATCAGCTGTCCAAATTGAAATTGGTGGTCCTTGGAGAAAGTGGATTTCTTCTCACTGAAAGTCTTTAAGTGAAACTTGGGATGATCGCTTGCTAGAGATGAAATAATTTTTCAGGTGTATGTTAGACCAAATGGTATCTGAGGTCCCTTCTAACTCAGAGATTCTGTGATGTTGGGAATGACATAAACAAGAACCATATTGGGTGTGGGGGTGAGAGTGGCCAGGTGGGAATGAATTATAGCCTCTGCTTCAGGAAGAACTATCTAAATGGATGAGATCACAGTCATTGACATATTCAGGAATTCGAGCTTGTTGGGGGAAAGAACAGGTTTTTTTTTTTTAATTTTTATTTTCATAGCAGGTGTTGAGCAAATACTTCTTAAATGACTAGCTATGTAGCAAACTATCCAGAACTAATACCCCAACTTCTTGGATTTAGTCTCCAGGGAGCAGCTGTTACTTTTCCCCTCAGGGCTCTAAGGGTATCTCTGGAGGGTTGTGGCTTTTAACAGTATTGCTCATAAGCCCCCATTCAGAATCCTTTCTATTGATTATCAGTCAGACTTGATTTATTTTTAGAAAACATATTTATGAATATAATGTGAGAGCAGCTAGTATGAAATATACTCCCCTCCCAAACATCAAGTTCAAAGTCTCCTACAGGTACACAGGGTCTATGGGAAGACTGGGTTCAGACTTAGGGCACGATGGTGGTGAAACACACTTATAAGCTTACATGCATGGTAAAGAGGTAGCTTACATCTCCTACTTACTATACATCTTTTCTTAAATCTTTAGGCACTAGTCTTTTCCTGTGCAAATAGCTCATGCTTCTTGAAGCTTTTTCCCTTTTCAATAACTATCTTTCTGCATCCTTGATGGTTTTCAATGTGTTCTTAGTGTGACTCTCCCTACTCCTGACTGTGTTGGTTATTAAACATCCAGTCTCTGATAATATGGTCAATGGTATGGATGAATAAAGAGGAAGAGTGTCATACTTTCTCTGAGTGAGGGGTTACTATCATCACCTTCTTTGGTTCCCTCCAATATAGATACTAAAAAGAGTGGGCTAGTAAATATTTAACAACCAGCTTTCTTTAAAAAATGTACACATGACACATTTTGAAATTTGATCTACATCATGAGCATTTTCTCCACTTTTTTTAAGTCTAGATAATAAAAAAATAATAAATCAAGCCATGATTTGTAACATTTTCAGATTTCCAAAGTATAAATGATCACTGAAAATTTAATCAGCTCTCCAAAGCCAATTCCATTTGGCTCCAACCCAATACAGGGTCTGCCTCCTCAAGATACTCTGAAGTCTGGAAGTTCCCAAAGACTTCATTGCTTTATTGATGGATTGCAGAGCTTATAAAATTGGCATGGTATGTCATCTTGCCTCCCAAAATGTGATTGAATCTTTTCAACCAATGGTAAAATATTTCCCGTGTGACTTTCCTTTAATGATCAAAGCATTTCACTTTTCCCAAATTGATTTAGGATTTGCTTGCACCTAGTTGATAACTTGGATTGACAGTGTAATTCAATTAAGATTTTGGGTTCTTTTGTGTTTATATTAATTGGAGTTGGTATGAAAGCACTCACAGTCACAAATGAAGGAATGAAAAATGAATGAATGAATGAATGAATGAATGACAAAAAGCCATTCTCATAGAATGTAAGTAGATTACTTTCCTGGGATTCACATTTATTTGTTAAGTACATTTAATAAATATTTATTAAATATTCCATATTTAAGGGAAAACTGAGGCTAAAGCAATAGTCACAGACTATTAAAAACTTAGAGAGATCTCAGATATCACCAAATTCAACCTCATTTCACAAATAAAGGAACCAAGTTTCAGATAGGGCAAGGGACCATTCCAGAGTCACACAGCTAATTGGAGGAAGAGCTGAGAACCCTTCCTTTGTGCTTCTCTGTTAGGAACCAAATTACCTAAGTCTTATTCCTTGTCTGTGGGAGGCCATGTTCAGTCATTCTGATCTATATCTTGCCATTTGACCCAGATGGCTCCAGAAGAGAAAGTGAACTTAGTAATGTTGTATAACCTTCCTTCACTTAAATCCAATTCACTTGCAAGTCATGACATCATATTCCTGAGGTCACAGTCCTCTTTGAGAGTAAAGTACAAACAACAACAATCTTGTCTGCTAGAGTTTTGGGGATTAAAGATATCTGGATAGTGTCTTGGAATCCCTATTATTTTTATTGACCTTATTTTAGTAGTATAAAGGCAGTGCAGGATATTAGAGAAATAGGTGGCTCTCCTTGGAGTAAGGAATATTTGGATTCAACTCCTGTTTCTGATAAGCAGTAGGTGATGGACCATGGGAAAGTTTGTGAACTTCTCACTGACCTAAGCAACTTTCTGTGACTCTAGTCCCAAGACTTGCCACTGATTAATTGTGTGACCTTAGGTAAGTCACTTTTTTCTGAGTTAGAGTTCCTGAAAGGTAGTGGAAGGAATTTCTACACTGGAAATTTCCTATGCCCATTAAATCACAGACCCAAACCAAAAACAACAATAAAAAAATATTGGTTAAGTGATGATGATTGATGGCAACAATGACAGGGTTGACGATGATGATAACTTTTCCCTCTAAAGTTCAGGTCTTCCCCCATCACCACCCTACTCAATAAACTCCAGGGAATCAAATAAAAAATATTCTGTTTAGTGCTTAAAGCCCTTCACAATCATGTACCTTCTTACATTTCACTTTACTCTTCTCTCCATAATTTCCAATCCAACTATACCAGCCTACCTGCTATTCCTCAGACATTACAGTTCATTTGCCAACTCCATGTCTTAGCCCTGGTAGTCTCTACATGAGTGGGATGCTCTCCATCCTTACTTCCTTGAGCTCCTTCAAACTCTTATAATGTATTTTTCACATAACATTCCTTGGTGACAAACATAAAATTGTAAGATAGAAAAAAACAAAAGAAAAAGATTATGGTCAAATCTCATTTTCTACAAGAGACCTTTTCTGTCTTCCCCCCTCTCCAAAATTCTAGTGCCTTTCTTTATTATCTTCTATTTACACTGTATATAATGTGTAAATAACGTTATTTACATGTTGTCTCTTCCTTTGGGATGTAAACTCCTTGAGGGCAGGGGTTGTGTTTTTACCTTTCTTTATATCTCAAGCACTTAGTATGTTGCCTGGCACAAAGAAAATGCTTAATTTTCTGACCAATTGGGCATGTTTTAGGCGCTATATTAAGCACTATAGATACAAAGGAAAACCAAAACCAATCCCCATCCTCAAAGAACTTGACATTCTAATGGTGGGGGTGACAAATGTAAGTACTGCACTTCTTTTAACCCTTTGCCCACCAAGAATGGAAAATGCCCAAAGACAGCTCCATGGAGAAATTACACAGATAATATGATACGTCACATTCTTCTTTTTTTTTTTTTTAAGCAACGGAATGTCTCTACCAATGCTTTTGCCAACAGCTTTGTTTTCAAAGAGCCTGGAAATATTATTCTCATTCATTGCAATTGTTATCTGGGGGACTTGAAAATTAGTTCCTGGCTGAACCATGCAGAATACACAGGCTTAACATGCAGGAAAACCTTTGAGATGGAGTTTCACCCACAGTTGTCTTCATCTGCTCAGTGACAAGTAGATCCGATTAAAATCTTTGTTCTCCGGAGAGCAATAGTATTTTCCGGAACCTCACTCCTTCTTGAGCCAGCGGCTGCAATTTTGATTTATGACCCTATCTTCCATGTGCTCAAGTTACAGTATTTTGCCACAAAGCTGACAACAGCCATTGAGGGGCTTTTTTTAAAAATACATTTTCTTTTCTACCTGTTCATTCTAAAACTGCCTACATTATTTTCCTGTGTGCCTCTTTTTGGCATCGAGATCTCAGTCAGTATTCCCTACTTATAGATCATTTTTATTTCCCTCTGTCCAGATACTAGCCTGTGGTGGTAAAACTTCAGGATGGATGCTAGAGATAACTCTCCAATAATGATGACGATGGTGGTTGTCAGACAACCCAGTGTTTTAAGCAAATAAGCTAATAAAGCTCTCTCCATATATATTTCATTCAATCTTCCCAACAACTTTGTGAAGTAGGTGCTATAATTAAACCCACTTTACAGATGAGGAAACTGAGACTCAGAGAACTTAATTGATATACCTAGGGTCACACAGCTGGAAAACATCAGAGGCAGGATCTGAACTCAAGTCTTTCAGACTCTGCCGTGGGCTGCTCAGTATCCAGCACTAAGCATGGTTAGAGATGTGAATAGGAAATGACCAGGCCATGTGGGTAGTTCAAGGAAGAACTATGAACTCCATTTATTGATTCTTAGGACAAGGGTTTTTTTTTATTATTATTGTTCTGGAAAACTTTTTATTGTAGGTGGAATGGGACACAGCTGGACACAGTAAGTTAGATGATTCCAATTTTGTTGGCAAAGTAGTCTGGAGCAAGACTGACATAGGCCTTCTTCTCTCCATCAGGCTGGATCAGTGTATTGACCTTGGCCACGTCGATGTCATACAGTTTCCTTACAGCCTGCTTGATCTGATGCTTGTTGGCCTTGACATCCACAATGAAGACTAGTGCATTGTTGCCCTCAATCTTCTTCATAGCAGACTCAGTGGTCAAAGGAAACTTAATGATGGCATAGTGATCGAGCTTGTTTCACAGAGGGGCCTTCGAAGCCTCAGAGTCTTGGGTCTCCGGAAGGTGGGGGATGTTCAGATCTTCTTTTTGTGGCTATGGACACCCTTCAGCACTGTCTTCTTGGCCTTCAAAGCCTTGGACTTGGCTTCTGTCTTGCGGGGTACAACGGCTTCCTTCTTCGCCTTTGGCGCCATCTTGGGGGAAAGGAAGGACAAGATTTTTATAGAACAAATGAGACAAAGGAAGAGGACTCAAGTTTTCTTATCATTACCTTAGTCTGTTATATCCTGGAAGTAGCATAGAATGGATAATTTGATAAGGATTAGTTATCTAGGAGACTAAAGTCTTAGGGTAGAGTCTTTGATCTCAAAATTCAAACAGCATCCTTTTAAGTGTAACCCATATCAAAAGACCGAAGGAGGAAGCTAAACAAAAAGGCCCTGCAAAGGGCCTTCTATAGAGCACATTGTGAGATTTTTATTTGAGTCCTAAATCAGGCTTCCTTGGCTCCCCACAAGACTCTTTGTGCAACACTTTGCCATCTAGATGCCCATATCCTATAATAATAATGTTCTTAATAATAATGATAATAATAATAATAATAATACTTTCAAAAATAATATCCTCAAATAATAACAATCCTTTCAATAATAATATCCTCAAAATTACAATGGTAATAATATAGTAGCAATAATGTTATTCTAAAATAATAATGTAGATATTTTATCTTCAGATAGCATTTTAAATTCAGCAAAGTATTTTACATATATTATCTCATTTGTTTCTCACAACAATTCTTGAATATAAGTATTAATATTATTTCCATCTTACAAATGAGGAAACTGAGGCTGATCTCTTTGACCAGGGTTATACAGTGATAATGTGTCTGAGGCAAAATTTGCATTCTGGTCTCTCTGCTCTGTCCCTGTCTCCAGCCTCCATGTGAATAAGTCCACCTCCTATCTAAGCAGACCATTGACTCCATTACATCCAACATAAGAGTATAGTTGATGCCATGGCTTGAAGTGAATTGGATGTAAGTCAGGGAGGGCTTGTGCAGTTATTTGGATGGGGGCATTCAAATCCAGTGGAATCAGGAAAAGGCCTATTGAAAATAGTTGTTCTTGAACTGAATCTTGAAATGGGGAGCTTTTCTAATAAGTGAGAGTGGGTACGGAGAACACCCAGGCATGGGAACCAACCTGTGCAGCAGTGGAGAAAAGATAGAGTGCTCTGTGGAAGGAAGAGTAGTTTTGCCATTTTCCTAGAGGGTAGCTTGTCTGTCCTGATTTTAGGAGGATCATGGAGAAACAGAGAAGTACTATAGAACTAGAAAACCGAAAAGTTTTCATTATTTTTTTTGGAAGGGGTAAGGCAAGGCAATTGGGATAAGTGACTTGCCCAAGGTCACACAGCTGGTAAGTGTCAAGTGTCTGAGGCTGAATTTGAACGCAGGTTCTCCTGGCTCCAGGGCTGGTGCTCTATTCACTTCAGTTTCTACCCCAGTTTCCATTTTTCAAGAAAGAGAAGAGAGTTTACATACTATATAACAGGGACAACTTACATTCTTATTTATAGAATTGAAGGCTTACAGCAAGAAGGTGTCTAAGAGTTCACCTTGTCC
This sequence comes from Gymnobelideus leadbeateri, assembly GCA_011680675.1. Classification (NCBI taxonomy): domain Eukaryota; kingdom Metazoa; phylum Chordata; class Mammalia; order Diprotodontia; family Petauridae; genus Gymnobelideus; species Gymnobelideus leadbeateri. The sequence goes on along the minus strand of WOXC01008386.1, from coordinate 53,483 downwards.
AACCCCCTCTCTCTATGGATGAGGAAACTGGTCAGTTCTACAGTTACCTAAAATAAGAAGACATTATTAAGTAACTTTCCTAAGGTCACAGTGCTAACAAAATTAGACATGGGATTTGAACCAAGCCTTCCTGACTCCAAGCCCAGCATTCTAGCAATTATTCAACAATGCTTCTTTAGATTGTTCATCTATGAAGTAATTTAATGCAACCTATTCAGAATGTATTAGGAATTTTGCTGTCATGTCTGATTTTTTGTGACCTCATTTAGGACTTTCTTGGCAAAGATACTAGAGTGGTTTGCCATTTCCTTCTTCAGCTCATTTTTACAGGAAGGAAACTGAGCTAAACAAGGTGACTTGTCCAGGGTCTCACAGGTAACATGTGTCTGAGATCAGATTTGAACTCAGGGAGGTGAGTCTTCCAGACTCCAGGCCCAGCTCTGTATCCATGATACCACCTAGCTGCCCCTGCCAAGAACCGAAACTGACATTTTGATGCTTTCAGATTTGCCTCCATTATCTTATTTGAAGCTTAGGCCATCTCAGGGGAGGAATGTCTACATAGATTTTTATTTCATCTAGGTTGTACAGTGGATAGAAAACTGGACCTAGAGTCAGGAGAACCTGGGTTCATATTCAACTTCCAACATGCAAGACTTTGCGACTGGCTATGTGACCCTGTATAAGTCATTTAACCCTTCTTTACCTCAGTTTCTTCATCTGTAAATAAGGATAATAATAGCACTTACTTCCCATGACTGCTGCGAGTATAAAATGAGATAACAATTAAAAGTGCATAGGCCACTGCCTAGCATACAGTAAGACCTCTGTAAATGTTGTTGGTTAGTCATTTCAGTCATGTCCAACTCTGTGACCCCATTTGTTTTTTTCTTGGCAAAGATACTGGAGTAGTCTGCCATTTCCTTCTCCAGCTCATTTTACAGATGAGTAGACTGAGACAAGCTAGGTTAAGTGACCTACCCAGGGTCACATAGCTAATAAGTGTCTGAAGCAGGATTTGAACCCAGGTCTTTCTGACTCCAGACCTGGTGCTCTAATATACCACCTAATTTCCCTTATATAAACCTTTGGTGGTAGTAGTAGTAGTAGTAGTAGTAGTAGTAGTAGCAGCAGCAGCAGCAGCAGCAGCAGCAGCAACAGCAGCAACAGCAGCAGCAGTAGTAGCAGTAATAGTAGAAGTAGTATAGCAGCAGTAGCAGTGGAAGAAGAAGGAGGAGGAGGAGGAAAAGGAGGAGAAGGAAGAGAAGAAGGAGTAGGAGGAGGAGAGGAGGAAAATGGAGATAATGGTAACTCCTCCCAGGGTCTTGTGAAGATCAAATGAGAATATTTATAAAGGGCTTTGGAAATCATAAAGTGATATAACAATGCCATTATCTACATTTAATAGAATTCAAGCTAAGAGAGGTTAAATGTTTACTCATAGTCCCATAGGTGTCATAAGCAGGATTTGCACCTAGGTCTTTCCCTGACTCCAAGTTCATCACATACTGAAAACAAATGCCTGGTGATTTGGAGGGGAGTGCTAGTACCTGGAAGGATGGCTCTTGAGCTGAGCCTTGAAGGGTGATAGACGTTCCGCTGCTTGATGCCACCTCTCACACTTGTAATGTACACAGATGGCTGCCTCCCAGTGCTTTGATGGACAACCTATGTGTGATTCATTTGCATTTACCATCTTCACATGCCCAAACCACTGGCATCATGCGCCATTAGTGGAAGGCTCATTTTCCATTTACTAAGCCTCTTGGTCATACAAAAGGCCCAATTGACTGGTCTAATAAAATTGAGACAGATGTGAATTGATTAACTCCAGTCTTTGATTGCATTAGACACATTAGATTGCCGACTTTTTCAAGGCCCTCTTAACAGGAAAAGTCATTTATCCCCCCTCCCCACTCCCATTTCACCCCACCCCCTGCCAGGGGACACACCACAGTAAGCTCATATAACAGGGAAGTACAGCTGTCCACTAATTAGCCAGCCTACGGTAGGCTAAGCATGACACCATCATTAACAGGTGCCCAGCAGGAATCAATTGAACAATTGATAATTAAAAACCAAGTGCCTCTGATCCTAAACCAAGAAGGTTTTTAATGAGGCCCAACTGGAAACAAGGACAAGGATATAGCCAGGGCTCTCCTTTAATCCCAGGAAAGGTTGGGCAGATAATAGACACTCCAAGGTCATTGTTCTGTTTCCTGCTGCCTTAACCAAAACCACCAAAATAACAAAAGTGAATTTATGTTGCTTTGAGTTCACAAAACTAGATTTAAATCCCAGATATGTCATTGCTGCCTGTGTGACCTTGGGTAAGTCAGTTCACTTCTCTGAACCTGAGTTTCTCAATATGTAAAAATGAGAAGGCTGAACTAAATAACTTCTAGGATCTTTCAGCTCAAAAAATCTGTTGTCTGATTCTGTGATCAGTTTCTCTAATTAGTGGTTCTCCAGTAAATACCCTCACATTGCCAGCGTGCTAAGGTCTGCTGGGTTTAAGTAATAGTAACTATTACATGGTATCAGAGGCATATCACTTGGTGACTGATAACACCTGAAGCATGACGTCATTATCCATTGGGGTGCTCCCTGTAGACAAATTTATGCCTTATGGCAATAAATGAAATAGCACAGTGGAAAGCACATAATTCAAACCCAGTTGTTGTTAACTTATTAACTCTATGATCATGAAGTTATTTAACTTCTAAATAACTCAGTTTCCTTACGTGTAAAACGGGATTAAATAATTCCAATAGTTACTACTTCACAGGGTTGTAACAAGGCTCAAATGAGATGATAGATACAAAGCACCATTCAAAACTTAAAGTCCTATGTAAATGTCAATTATTAGAATTTTAGCTGCTAAGTGGGATGCACTTTCAGGCTCACTTAGACAATTTATCTTAGAACTGCCTTTGTTTTAAACAAGCCCTCTTGAACTGATAAGGTAAAATGGATAGTGGAATCTGACCCTCTCTAGGGGACATGATCACTTTGATAAGGTCATTTTGATCATTTGTGATCTCTTCTTCCTTTTCTAGCTTTAAACCTTCCATCTTTTTTTTTAAACAAATGCTTTATTAACTTCTGTTTTACATCATTCATTTCTGCCAGATTTTGAGTTACAATCATTTTCCCCCCATTATTCCCCTACCCAACCTCCCAGAATAGCAGTCCCACAAGATATCGCTTCCTCCAATCTGCTCTCTCCCATACCTTCTCCTATACCCCCATCGACTTTTCCATTAGAGGAAGATGAATCTTTGTGTCCCAATGCCTGCACATCTTATCTCCCAATTATAGGCAAAAGAGTATTAATAATAGTATTTACATATATTTGAAACATTTAATGTTACGACCTCGAATTTCAGATCCATTTCCTTCCTCCCTTGTCACCCATTCCTTCTTGGGAGATAAGTAATTCAGTATATGTTGTACATGTCTAGCTATGCAAAACATTATCATGGTAGATATATTGTACAAGGCTGCTTATAATTCCCTCCCACTCATCCCACCCCCCACCTGGTCAATTCCCTACATGATCCTGTCCCTCTTCTATAGTGGGTACTTCCAACCTCCCCTCACCCCAAGGATGCCCTCCCATCCATCATCCCTCCTCTCATCCCCCTTCCCCCTATCCTGCTGCAGGTTGAGACATCCCATTTAGTATGTATGTCATTTTCTCCCTGAACCAAATTCAATGTGAATGTGGTTTTACCTTTTTAGCCTTCCTTATTCTCCCCCTCCTTTGCAACCACTTCCCCTACATGAGATAGTTTACCCTACCATGTCTCTCCCCATCTCCTCTTGCCACTTTCCTCTCTCACCTCATAATTTCATCCCTTGAGTATTCTCCCTTCCCAACAAATTCAACCTATGCCCTCTATCCATATATAACTGCAACCATATACACACACATTCACATATGTATTCATATGACCACACCCCCTTCTTCCATTATTTTCATAGTGAGAAAGATATCATCAGTCACAGTTATTGCTTTTCCATATAGGAATGTAAATAGTTCAACTTTGATAAGTTCCTTTTGATTTCTTTTCCCTGATTACCTTCTCAGGCATCTCTTGCTTCTTGTGTCTGGATGTCAAATTTTCTATTCAACTCTGGTTTTTTCCTCAAGAATGCTTGAAAGTCCTCTATTCCACTGAATGACCATATTTTCCCCTGAAACAAAATACTCAGTTTTGCTGGGTAGGTGACCCTTGGGTTCATTCCCAGTTCTTTTGCCCTCTGGAATATCATATTCCATGCCCTTCGATCCCTCAGTGTAGAAGCTGCCAGGTCCTGGGCTATTCTGATTGTGTTTCCACAATATTGAAATTGTTTCTTCCTGGCTGCTTGTAGTATTTTCTCCTTGATCTGGGGATTCTGGAACCTGGCTATAATATTCCTGGGAGTTTTCTTTTTGGGATCTTTTTCAGGAGGTGATCTGTGGATTCTTTCAACCTCTATTTTGCCCTCTGGATCTAAGACATCAGGGCAGTTTTCCTTGAGAATTTCTTGAAGGGTGATTTCTAGGTTCTTTCTTTGATCATGGCTTTCAGGTAGTCCAATAATTTTTAAATTGTCTCTCCTGGATCTATTTTCCAGGTCAGTGGTTTTTCCCATGAGATATTTCACATTGCCTTCTAATCTTTCGTTTGTTTGGATCTGCTTAACAGCATCTTGATTTCTCATAAAGTCATTAGCTTCCATTTGCTCCAGTCTAACTCTGAAGGAATGAATCTCCTCAGCGAACTTTTGAGATTCTTTTTCCATCTGGCAAATTCGACTTTTTAAGGCATTCTTCTCCTCATTGCCCTTTTGGGCCTCCTTTGCCATTTGAGTTAGTCTATTTTTTAAGGTGTTGTTTTCCTCAGTCAGGCTGTTGACCCTCATTTCATACTTTTCCTGCATCCTTCTCATTTCTCTTTCTAATTTTTCCTCCACTTCTCTTATTTGATTTTTAAAGTCCTTCTTAAGGTCCTCTATGGCCTGCAACCCGCTCATGTTTTCCCCTGGGGCTTTTGGAGCAGGACTTCTGACCTCACAGTCCTTTTCCCGCTCTATGCCCCCAAAATAGGAGTCTAGGGTTGCATTTTTCTGTTTCCTTTGCCTTGGCATGTTGCCACTTAATTGCTTGACTTTTGGGCTTGTTGCCACACTATGGCTTTAAGGCCAGCTAGAGGAATTTTCGTCCCGAACGTGTGGGGGGCAACTTCCGTTTCTGGCAAGCTGTAAACCCACCCACAACTTCCACCCTAGATCACAATCCAGATCCAGGGAGGTTAAAGCAAGAGCGATTACCCCCCAAGACTGATCGCTGGATCTCCCCACGATTTGTAGGCTGGGAGCCGGAAATGCCTCTGAAAACTACAAAATGGCGTGTCTCCTCAGCGGCTTCTAGCCCCCAGGGGAGGGAGCTGACGCATTCCCCAAATACAGGTCCCAAAGTCCATAGGACACTAACCTCTTACTTTGTCCTAGGCATGTCTATGTTGATAATTCTGGAGTTGCCACCGCTCCTGGTGTTCTGGGGTTCCTCCAGCTGGCTGCTGGCCCTGCCGCCCTGGGGCTAAAACCTCGGCTCATGCTGACCTGGTCTCGGCTCGGCTCCTGAGCTCTGCGCTCTGCGCGCTGCCGGCTTCCTGCAGGGTGCTGGGCTGTCTTCAGCGGGAGGTTAGCTTCTCTGCGTCGTTCTGTGGGTGCTGGGGCTCCTGAAGTTGTTCAGAGTCCTTTTTTACATAGTTTGTGGGAAATCTGGGGGCAGAGAGGTTTGGATGAGCTGTTTCTACTCCGCCATCTTGGCTCCGCCCCCCCCTTCCATCTTTTTAATAATAACTTTAGGAAGGCTGATTATCCACACTATTATATATAATGCAATAGTGTCATTTGGGGATGGCTGCTCTAAGGGACGGGAGAACATTGAATCACAGGGCTAGAGCTTAAGGGACCTTTAGATATTCATCATTTTACAGATAAGGAAACTGAGGCCCAGGGAAGTTAAGGAAACTCATCGAGTTAATACAGATAATAAATGGCATAACTGAGATTTGAACCCTTGACCATTTGATTCTAGAACCAATGTTTCTGAGTTATCCCAATTACTTCCCTATAGAAATGGTTTTAAATTACCTAGGGTACAGACATGAATATGAAATAACTCTTGACTCTGTTTTTTAAAGATTGTTTCTTGCCCAATGGGGATGAGCAGGTTTGTAGAACTCTTTAATTAACACTGACCTGGGATTTGGGACACCTGCATTCTAATCCCAGCTCTGCTATTTCATAATTGTGTGGTCTTGGGTAAGCTAAACCCCTCTGAGTCTCATTTTCCTTATCTCTAAAATGGGGGCGATGAAGCCAGCCCTGAGTATCTCACAGGGATATTGGAAGGATCTCATGGTGTAAACTATAAAGTTTACTTATAAATTTATAAAACTTTATACATTTATAAAAAAACTTATAACTTATAAAACTTTATAAACTTATAAAACCTTACTTATAAACTGATAAAACTATAAACTATTGTAAACTATAAAGTTTTCTATGAAATAAAATGTGCTGTTTAATTATAAATTTAGAGCTGGAAGGGACTTCAGAGCCGTCTAAACCAGTTTCCTACTTTTGTATATGAAAAACTAAGGTCCAGAGCGGTTGTGACTTACCAATGATCACACTGATTTAAAATGCTTAGAACTCAGGGCTCTTTCTAATGAGAAAGAGGGGAAGAAGGAGGGAAGGGGGAAGAAAAGAAGAGAGGATGAAATAGAGGGAAAGAAGAAGGAATTAAGGAAGGTAAGAAGGAAGGAAGGAAGGAAGGAAGGAAGGAAGGAAGGAAGGAAGGAAGGAAGGAAGGAAGGAAGGAGCGAGGGAGCGAGGGAAGGAAAGAAGAAGAGAGGGCAGGGAGGGTGGTTGTCCTCATTTTAAAGGAAATACTCAACCCCATCCTTTCTCAGCTTGAATTCGTGCTGGCAGTTCATAGTGGTTTCTCATATGGATTCATAACGCCAATTCTGTTTACTTTTAGTTTCCTAAATGCATGAAGGGTAATGCAAGTCTACATTTCCCACTAGATCTACTGAGAACTCCCCCCCTACTTATGTGTTTCCCATTTACTCAAATTAGCCAAAATAACACTGTGTGTGTGTGCGCTTGTATGTGAGAGAGGATATTCTGGAACCAGTTCCTCCAGGTCTCAGATATCAGCAAATGCTACAAACCAGACCCCAATCTGTTGTTTTGTTGATTGTCTAGACTTAAAAAGGTCATGTTAAGATGTTAAAGATGTGGCTCTAACTTAGCTTGCATGTTGTACGTTTTCAGAGAGCTGGTTGTTGAACATTTAGCAATATACTTCTGCCATTAACTCTTAAAATATGGGATATTTACTAATTAAGAGGGCAAAAACAAGCATAATCATAGCATACAATTTAATAAACAGAAAGCAAAACCAGCAAAACCAGCAAAACCAAAACAAGATAGTCCATCCATAAACACACAAATGCACATAGCCTGGGAGGGTGGACGGAGAAGAGCAGGCATGAAAAATTGAAGAAATGTATCAGGGAGGCATAATAATAATAACAACAACAACAACAATAATAATAATAATAATAATAAAACACAACCAAAAGCTCCAACGTGCTATGTGGATCGATGGGTATTCATGTCTTCTGCTGTTTGGACTTTTCTAAACATCTTCTCTTAGCATTTTCTCTCTCTCTTTCTCTGTCTCTCTCTCTCTCTCTCTCTCTCTCTGTCTCTCCTCTCTCTCTGTCTCTCTGTCTCACTTTGTCTCTCTGTCTCTGTCTGTCTCTGTCTCTGTCTCTCTGTCTCTGTCTCTGTCTGTCTCTGTCTCTCTGTCTCTCTGTCTCTCTGTCTCTCTGTCTCTCTCTCTCTCTCTCTCTCTCTCTCTGTCTCTCTGTCTCTCTCTCTCTCTCTCTCTCTCTCTCCTGTATTCTATTTTTGGCTGTTCTTGTTTTTGGTTTCTTGTTTTGTTTTGTTTTTCATCTCTACTGATTCTCTGCTCTTACTTCTGTACCTCAAATTAGGTCCTCCCCTAAAAATGATACAACTCTAATTTAGGTTAAAAAAACAAACAAACAAATTGAGTTTCTGTCAGCTGTGAAACAAGTAGTACCTATACCATAATCCTTTAGTGCCCAAGATATACTTTGATACAGAATTTCCTAGCAATAAACTTCCAACTGCTGGGAAATAAATGTCAGAGCCATTTTTTTAAAAAATCAGCATTTTTGCCTCTGAGGGGCATGGCTTTATTCTGAACCTTTAAGAATATTCTGTATCCTTTCTCAAGCACTTTCATTGGAGGGACAACTTTTCTTTTACATTCTCACAGCATTACCTATTTTTTCTTTCCATTGGTCTTTATGTTTCACACAAAACGTCTCTTTTCTGTCCTTCTCAGCAAATAAATTCTTTATTTAAGAAAGGGGCAGTACTTTAATTTGCACCAGTGAGATCACACATTTGCACACAAAAGATATTATCTAAAACTTACATAGTATCAGATAATAAAATATCATTTGATATTCAATATTATCTGATTCATACATACAGTTTTCAGAGAGCACTTTGCACATCATCTTATTTTAGACTCACAGATATTATACCCATTTTAGAAATATAATGGCAGAATTGTATAGGGGATGGAATACTGAGCTTGAGAGGCAAAGACCTGAGCTTGAATGCCTCTTTGATACTAGCTATGTGACTAAAGGCATATCACTTAACCTTTTGCAGCCTCAGGCAAGTGCCTAGGATTTATCTACTGTTTTATAGAAAGGTTGCAATTTGTCTTGGTGGAAAGAGTCCTGACAGTGGAAGTTTTCTGCATTGATCATTTTAGAGGTCCATGGTGCCTTTATAGATGGGGAAACTGAGGCTCAGAAGATTTCCCAGGTTCATCTAGATAATGTCCATTTTTATTACTGTTTTACATTAAAGTGAAAATGTACCATGACCCAAATACTGTAAAAGAAATCAGCTGACTGTAATCAGCACATATAATATTCCTATCAGTAATCAGTGTCTTTGAAGGTTGGGATTTGAGTTAAGGGAAAGTGATGTTAATAATGGAACTGAAAGTGTCAAGGTATCACCTGCCCCCATGGGTGACAAGCTTGCCATCTGAGCCTCAAAGAGCCTCATGAGCCTTCATCTGTGAGAAAGGTAGGAGTGAGAGGAGATCTAAATTTAATGAAGGAGCAGAAAGGATGAGCTTCTGAAGGGCTGGCTGTAGGAAGCAGGAGAAGGTGCTGTCCACTGCCAAGAAGTTAAAGGAGACGGTTGGAAAATTCTCTGTGACACCTGTCAGTGGCTGAGAACAGCAACCTTGGCAGTCATTCAGCACAAGCAAAATCGCCCTTGTCAGCTAGTGGGAAAGCCACATTAAGGGGCAGCACAGTGCCAATACTCCATCTGGGGAGGGGACAGTCCTCCAGAACAAGCAATGAATATCTCTATGTGATCTTGAGAGGAAGGATTCTGTCCTCCAGTTCTATGCCCAATGTCACTTAATGTCACTTCCCCATCTAGAAGCCCATTGTTATTGCTCAAGAGGGAGGGCAATGCTGACCTGTTAACAAGTTAATTTGTGGGGTTCATTAAGCCCTTCCCTGATGGTGAAGGTCAGCCCTTCTGTCAAGCAAAGACTCTTTCCCTGAGTGTTAGCTGATTTTCCACTCTCAAATTGAAGCACTACAATGGGGCTAATTTTCTAATTCACCTGGCACCAGCTCAAGGCCCCATGTACAGCCTCCTTAATAAGGGGAAATCCAGTGACTTGGAACTTCAGGTAGTTCCATGGTTCCATGGATAGAGTACAGGACTTAGAGGCAGGAATGCCTGGGTTCCAATCCTCTCAAAGAAATCTATTAGCTATGGTGACTCTGGGTAAATAATCTACCAGCCTTCAAGTTCAATTTCTTTATTTGTAAAATGGGGATGTTGGTGTTGTTGGTGTTCATTCATGACTGACTCTTCTTGATCCCATTTGGGACATTCTTGGCAAAGATACTGGAGTGATTTGCCATTTCCTACTCCAACTTATTTCACAGATAAGGAAACTGAGGCTAACAAAGTTAAGTGATTTGCCCAGTGTCACACAGCTAAGAAATTTCTGAGGCTGGATTGGAATTCACAGAGACTGATCTTCTTGACTCCAAGTCCAGAGTTCTATCCACTGTACCACCTTGCTGCCCTTGGAGGTACTTCATGTATTTTTGTGAAAGATTATTGCAAAGTTGGAAGAGAGGCAAATTTGTGAAACATCTTATTGGAGGAAAGAAAGAAAGGAAGAAAGAAGGAAAGGAGAAATGGAAGAAGGCAGAAAGGAAGGGAAGATTTACTTAGCACCTGAATACATATACAAGTCCCTATCTTCAAAGACTTTACATAAAACGAAGACTAACAAAGGAGGATGTGGATACAAAGGCACAGGGTAGCAGGGGGTGATAGATGGAATCCAACCTGGGGAGGAATGGAAACATGTCTAACAAGGATGGAGGGTACATACCTCCAATGTGTGAATTATAGAGCCAGAGTGAACTGTTAGAATGAAGAGCTGGGGCAGTACATCCAGAGTGCAACTGAGAGGAATGAGATGAATGTTAATGTGTGTTACTTTTTATATTGACATCAAAGTGTACAAGTATCAATCCTCCCCTCCCATAGAAAAAGAGAAGCTTCTTGAGGTCCAGAAATTGAGTGTTTATACTCCTAGCACCTAAACCATTTTTGGCACTTACTCAGAGCTTAATAAATGTTTAATGAGTCAATATGACTGAAATGATAACATATGGGAATCCAATAGGGTGCAGACCTTTGTGGAATGGGTTAATACTATATCTCTCCTGTAGAGTATGTTTCCTCAAAAGAGCACTTCTATTCAAAAGGAGTTGGTCAGGATTACTAAAATTTGTTTCCTTTCACTCATCTTTCATGTCCCTAGGAAAGAATTTTGCAATTTAGAAGCAGTATTTCCCCTCATTGGACATCCCTACTCTCCCTCAGACACTGAACTTGCCACCCACGTCAAAAAACTAATCTTTATAAGCAGTCTGAGGCTAATAGCTCAGATTGGCAGATGGAGACCAAGAAAGGAGACTGACAGGTCACCTGTTTCCACCAGCCAGAGGCTCTTAAGATCTGGTGTCCTGAGGGCTTAGAATATCTCACCTTGATTAGGTAGAGAAGTTTCCTTAGCAAATTTATTTTTATAAACAGCTAATCACCTTGGCCTCAAAATAAACCAAAGGCCTTAACAAACCAAAGTTATTGATAGAAGTTACTCCCTAGTTTCTGCACTCTAAATCAGGGATTTGCAAACTATTGCTGGAGGACCAAATCCAGGTCAACTGTTTTTGTACAGCCTGTGAGCTAGGAATGGTATTTACATTTTTAAATATACCTTTATTTAAAAATTGAAAAAGAAAATCATATTGCAGGCCACACAAAATAGTCAACAGGTCAGATGTGGTCCTCCTGTAAAACTATAGACTCTTTCTAAAACTGTGATTTTGGAAAAACTATAGCGATTGTACAAACTACACCAAATGTACACAAATTCTCTAGTGACAGGTGGAAAAGATGAGTGGTAATAGCAATAGAAGCAAAAAAATAAAATAAAATAAAATAAAATAAAATGAAATAAAATAAAATAAAATAGGGGTGCTAGGTGGTGCAGTGAATAGAGCACCGGCCCTGGAATCAGGAGGACCTGAGTTCAAATCCGGCCTCAGACACTTAACAGAAAAACTAGTTATGTGACCTTAGGCAAGTCACTTAACCCCAATTGCCCTGCAAAGAAATAAAATAGCTAGCATTTATACAATGCCTGGCACTGTGTTAAGTGTTGTTTTGCTTTGCTTTTTTGCAAAGCAATCAGGGTTAAGTGACTTGCCCAAGGTTACACAGTTAGTTTCATTGTTAAGTATCTGAGGCTGGATTTGATCTCAGGTCTTCATGACTCCAGGGCTGGTGCTCTATTCACTGAGCCACCTAGCCACCCTGCTAAGTGTTTTAACAAACATCGTGTCATTTGGTCCTCACAACAACCTAGTGATATAGATGCTATTATTATCCCAATTTTACAGATGGGTAAGCTGAGGTAGACAAATGAAGTGAATTATGCAGGGTTACACAGCTGGTAAGTATCTGAGGCTGAATTTGAACACAGGCTTTCCTGACTCTAAAGTTCAGTGCTCTATTTACTTCTCCACTGACCTTCAGCAGCAGGACATTACCTTATTTCATCTTCACAAATACTTATGTTCTGGCTCTGTATTTGCTATTTATTTATACTTTTCCTGATGAATTTATTATATCTATGGATTTATTTCATTTATCTTCATTTTACTAATGAAGAAACTGAACCCAGGAAAGGATAGTTGATTTGCCCCTACTCATATGACTAGTAAATGTCATTTCTGAGCGGAGTGATAACTAGGATTAAGTAAGTAGTGCTTGTTCCTAGGGCAGTAAAATTTGGATGGGGCTGCCATTTGTATTCTATTAGCAGGCGATCCTCCCAGTCCACTTATGGATTTGAACAATGGGATTGAATTCATCTAGATAAGATCGTCTTTACCCTTTAATCAGAACTAAGCTTTCCTAATTTGGTGAGGTTCTACCCCAAGATGGAACCCAATCTCATCATCAGCCCTGTCTTTCAGAGCTCGCCTTGACCTAGTAACTAAATGAGGGAATAGAAAGGTTAAAAAAAGAAACCTGGATTCCACTGGTATTAATTGGTTATTAATGATGATTTCTCTCACTCCTTAGGGGCATACCTCAAAATTATAATGTAGTTACAATTAGGGTAGATTTTCTTTTATGTTTTTATTGAATAAATTAGCCTTAAGTGGAAATATGGTTCCACTTAATGAGGCCATTCTTTGCTTCATTTTTTACCTATCCTTAATCACTGAATGGATATTGCCTCAGACAAACTGAGACCTGGGAAAGACCTTAGCTTAAAAAGGTCAAGGTTTCCACTGCATCTTCAATCATCTCTCGTCATCTAGATCTATATCTTGCCACTGGATCCAGATTGCTCTAAGAAGAGTGAAGAGGATGACATTGCACAGCCCTCCCTCACTTAAATCCAATTATGTTGCAAGTCAAGACATTACCTCCCTGATATCATGTTCCTTTTCAAGAATGAAGGACTGACAACAACCTGTGAGTAATAGTAACTGGTCCACTCAGGACCCAACTAGCCATTTCCAGTTGGGCAACATAGCTCTCTTCATCCTTCCTTTCCACTCTTTCTTCATCTTTCCCCCCCCTTCTTCTTCTTCCTCTCTTCTCTCCCTCTATCCACATAGTAAATCACAGGCTTGCTTCAGATGTTCTGCCCAAAGGAATGTAAATTTTGATTGCTGAAACCTCACAAGTTACTTTGGGGTTTATTTGCTAGATTTATTCTGTAAGGACTATGCCTTAAACCCAAATCACTATGGTTCTCATTAATTAAGCAATAATCTGCCCCAGACCAAATCTCAATTGGTCATTGTTTGGGCCCTGATAGTTCAGGGTAAGTGTAAATAGGAATTGTTTCTGTTTTGGCCAGAAACCCTGAGAGTCTTCTCCTCTCAGACTGATTTTTTAAACTAGGTAAAAGAGGTCATTCTTTGTCTTATTTCTTACCTAGCCTTGATCACTAAATGAGCATTTCCTCAGTCAAACTGAGACCTGGACAAGATCTTAACTGAAAAAGGACAAGCTTTCCTACCACATCCAGGGCTATCACCAGTCATCCTTATCTATATTTTGCCACTGGACCCAGATGACTCTGGATGAGAGGGCAAAGAGTAGGACTTTGCATAGCCCTCCCTCTCTGAAATCCAATTCTCTTGCAATGGAATTACCTTCCTAATGGCATGGTCCTCTTTGAGAATGAAGGACAAACAACAGCAGGAGAAGCAACACACTTTAACACCTAGATAAATAGCAAGAGTCAATGATTAAAATTGGAAGTAGTTTGGTTTTTGTTGTCATCCTGTGAGCTCTAGCTTAACCTTATCTCGTTCCTGACCCCAGTAGCAACAACTAGAGAGTGTTCAATTCCTTCCTCTCTCTCTCTCTCTCTCTCTCTCTCTCTCTCTCTCTCTCTCTCTCTCTCAAACTTGAATCCAAATGGCTTAGGTCTTTCCTATCTGACCAGTATAATCTCCTTGAAGCCAGTAATTATTAATTTTTGACTCTAATGTTTAGCACAGTGTTTAGCACACAGCAGGGTCTTAATACATACTTATTGATTGATTGAATGTTTGGTAGTTTCATCGATTTACAGATGGGAGGGGACTCAGGAGGGGTCATCTAGTCCCTCAAATCTTTTCCTTACACATACTGCTTCAAGTGCTTGTCTGTTTGGGTTATCATGTTCACCCCCAAGCCAAAATGTACACTTATGGCTCCAGTTAGAAGTCACATTAGAATGCATGTGTTTTCTGACTCCAGTTCTAGAGGTTTTGCTACTACTTATAATTTCAATTTTAATTAATTGTTCCATAATACTTTTAATTAAAGATCTAGTTAGTAATGTTACTTACTGATTTCTGCCCAGAGTGACAGAGAGAGAGAAAGGGAGAGAGAGAAACAGAATCAGGCAGAGAGACAGATAGAGACAGAAACATAGAAGCAAAGACAAATATCTATATAGAGATATAGAGAGGAAAAAGAGGAGGAGGAAGAGAAGGAGGAGGAGGAGAGGAAAGAAAGTTAGCTTTGAAAAGGAACCTGTATATATTCAGCTCTTTAAATTGTCTGGAATAAAAGTGACCCAACATCTGTGCACAGCTTCAAAGTCTCTTGAAGGACTTCTCAGAAGGAGGTTAAATAGAACTGGCCAAGGTGGGGAGGGGGAGGGGGGTAGTGTTGGTGTTCACTGTGGGTGGCGAGCAGGGTGAGATATTTATTTTGTTTTTCTAACCATAAAAGGAGCTCAAACATCCAGGGATGGAACTTGAAAACGGCTGCTTGACAGTTTAACATAAACAATCTCCATGATGAAAGCACAATATGGAGATAATTATCTGCTCAAATAGATCTGCTGGATGCTAATGAGTGCTTGTCCGATCCATTAAACAGTCAGTTTTCCTGTGCAGTTCTCTTTAGTAAGCACAAATGACACATCTGAAATTTGAGTCAGTGTACACTTTCTTCCGACCCCTTTTCCTGTTCTAGCATCTTTCAGCCTAGATCAGAAATAGGAGCTCAGTATGGTTGCCACACCAATAACATTGGACACCAAGTCATGAAATCTCTGAGCTAGAAAGGAGCCCAGACAATGCCTAATCTAATTTGAAACTGAACAGGAATCTTCTCAGTAACACCCTCTAAAAATGATCACCTAACTGGGAACCCACTCCCTGACAACCTAGCCCCCTCTACTTTTCGACTCTCATTATTGGGAAATTTATTTTTGTTTTAAAATTTCTCCATCCTGCATCCGCCTTTTGGAAATTTCCACCCATTACTCCGAGACATTGGACTATATATACTCAAGTCATCTCTACAGGAACACTTGTTATGTCCCCTTTCCAAGGTCCAACTCGATGAAAACTTAGCACACCAAAAGCTTAGACTCCGCACCTTACTCCCCTGACTATGTGAGGTGAACCCTTAGCCTTATCTTGCTGGAAGAAGGCTTCTATGGCATGCCTACTTCTAGCAGTCTCCTGCTATGCCCCTGAAATGTGAACTCTTCCCTCCTCTTTTACCCTTGTGGTTATCAAAAAGGACCGTGACATTGGAAAGGTGACCTCATGACTTGAAAGTGAATTGGATTTAAGTGAGGCAGGTTGTGTAAAGTCACCAGCCTCACTTTTTACCTACAGAGCCATCTGGGTCCAGTGGCAAGATATGGATCAGAATAATTGTAGATGGCCCTTACTTTTCCCCTTCTTTTCCTTAACACTTTATATGTTGTCCCCCATTAGAACATACTTCTAGAGGGATTATTATATCACTAGGATTTAATAAAGTACCTGGAATATAGTAAGCACTTTATAAATTCTCTATCTATATACCTATGTATGTGTCTATCATCTATCAATCATGTGTCTGTAATCATCTATCTATGTTTATCATCTCTATCTGTCATGTATCTATTTCTTTACTGTTTGGTCACCTCAGTCACATCCAATTCTTTGTGAGCCTATTTGGGGTTATCTTGGCAAACATAATGGAATGAATTGCCATTTACTTCACCAGCTCATTTTACAAATGAGGAAACTGAGGCAAACAAGGTTAAGTAATTCTACCAGGGTCAGACAGCTAGTAAGTATCTGAGGCCAGATTTCAACTCAGGAAGATGAGTCTACCTAATTCCAAGTACAGTGCCTAGCCACTGTAAAATGTAGTTGTCTCTTTCTATCTGTCTATCTGTCTATCTATCTATCTACCTGGCTGTCTGCCTAACTATCTCTCTGTCTCAGGGGTAGAGAACCAGTGGCCTCAAGGCCACATGTGACCCTCCAGGTCCTCAAATGGTCAAAGGGTTGCACTTGAGGACCTAGATGGTCAACTGTGGCCTCTAGGGTGCAGGCCCCACACCCCTGGCACTATCTCTGTCTATCTGTCATCAATCATGTATATGTCTCTATCTATCTATCTATCTATCTATCTATCTATCTATCTATCTATCTAACTATAATCTATATGCCAAGACTTATGTGAGGGATAATTTTGTGGTTGTTCAGTCATTTAGTTGTGTCCTACTCTTTGTGACCCCACTTGATTTTTTTTTTGCACAGATAATCAAGTGTTTTGCTATTTCCTTCTCTTACTAATTTTACAGATGAGGAAACTGAGGCAAATAGGGTTAAGTGAAGGGCATACAGATAGTGAGTGTCTGAGGTCAGATTTGAACTCAGTAAAATGAGTCTTCCTGACTCTAGGCCTAGTACTCTCTCAAAGAATCAGAGAATTACAGAATGTTAGCTCTGAAAGAACATATATAAAGCCTAACACAAATCCCTGATACAAACACTGGGCAAGTCACCATGGAGTCTGTGTTTAAAGATTTGTTCTAAAGAGGGACCCTCTGTTTCTTGAGATAGGTCATTCTACTCTAAAATTGCTCAAACTTTTTTTGAAGATTTTCCTGAAATCAAATCTGACTTTGCCTCTTAACAACTTCCATATGTTACTACTAATTCTTCCCTCTGCCCTGATCTATAGGAGTTTATAATCCTGGTTGTGAGAAGAGAATAATTTGCATAAGGGAATGTTGGATGTCTTCAAGCATTCACAAGACTGTCCTGTGATAGAGAGATTATACTAGAGGTAGCTAAATGGTGGAGGTTGGTGGATCTTGGAGTCAGGAAGACCTGAGTTTAAATTCAGCCTCAGACACAGTGGTGTGACCCTGGGCAAGTAACCTGCTCTTTGCCTCAGTTTCCTAATCTGAAAAACGGGGATAAAAATAGCATCTACTTCCAATGTTGTTGTGAAGATCAAAAGACACATTTGTAAAGTGCTTACATTAATAGATGGCACATAGTACATACTTAATAACTTCTTGTTTCCTTCCTTACTTCCTAGATTTGTTCTATATGTTGCAAAGGGCTCTGGGCTTTTCTTGACTTGCAGTTGAAACCTCCTAGACTGCTTTTCTCCTCCATTAGAATGTGAGCTGCTTAAAAGCAGGGGCTATCCTCCTTTTCTGTTTGCATCTCTCAGGTCAAGTTTAGTGCTTGGGAAAAAAACCAAGTCATTCCTAAGTGTTTTTGAATCCATTCATCCATCCATCCATCCAATCATTCAACCAAAAACAATGCATGACAGTTGCAGGGTGTCAGATTTGAGCAAGATGCAAAGTAATTAAAGAAATGTCCAAAAGTCAAAAGACTGCTACCATCAATCAGTTATTGATTTTTAGGCACCCTCTGCTTACCAGGCATTGAATTAAGTGTCATGGAAACAAAGCAAACAAAACAAAACAAAACAAAACTACTACATTGTTCCTGACCTCAAGCAACTTAAATTCTAATGGAATATGAGTGCCAGGGAGGAATGGATTTTCCTTCACTTGAGCTCTTTAAGCTCTGTATTTGGTTTGTGTCATACAAGAGAATTGTTTTTCTTTTTGCTCTAAGATGGATTAGATGGCCTCTGGTGTCTCTACCAACTCTTATATTTCATGATTATGTGTTCCTGATGGAAAGGTAAGAGATCCAGGGAAAGCACTTAGCAAACCAACTTTATTAAGTACTTATTATGTATCAAGTACTACACTATATATTTTACAAGTATAATCTCATTTATCCTCACAATAACCCTACGAGGTAGGTGCTATGGTTATCCCCATTTTACAGTTGAGGAGACTGAGGCAGACAGAGGTTAAGTTATTTACCCAGGGCCACACAACTAGTAAGGGTCTTAGTGCAGATTTGAACACTGAATTTTGTATCCTTAATGCCTAGCTTAGTAAGTTTCACATTATATCTATATCCATATATACACATATGGATATGTACACACATAAACATATACACACATATTTATATACACTTATATGCATATATATACACACATACACATGCCTATATGTGCACACATATGTATGTGTTTATATTTTTATATATGCACAAGCATAAATGTGTTTTGTGTGCCTTGTGTACATGTGCATATATAGACATACATGTATGCCTATATATACACATGTGTATGTATGTGTCTGTGTGTGTGACCTAACTTATGATTTGCATTGTTAAGGTGAACTTTAAATGAAGAAATTTCCTTTCTCAATACATATTGACATCTTCTAGTTTTATGGATTAAAATCTTAGTCTCTTGAAACATTGAAAGAATGAGTGACTTGTCCAGGGTTACACAGTCCATATACCTCAAAGGCAGGATTTGAATACATACATTCCTGACTCTCTCTCTTGTATGTATAAGAATAGGAGGAAGGAAAGAAACAAATATTCATTAAGTGTGGTTCTTCCTGATTCCAGGCTCTACTGTTTTATCCACTGTGTCACCTTGGACTGGACATGTGAATTGATTAATATAAGGGACTTTCTGATTAATAAATTCCCTCTATCACTGTAGGCTGGTACCTTCTTTGCCACTTGAGAATTGCTTAGAACATTGAGAGGTGAAGTGACTTATCCAGGGTAACATAGCAAATAGAAATCAGAGGCAGAATTTGAACTCAGGTCTTCCCAGATCTGATGTTAGCTTCTCCCTTACACATAGTAGGTTCTTAATATTTGTTGCACGAATGAATGAATGAGTGAGTGAGAATTAATGGGTGAATAAATGAGTGATTGAATAAAGGAGTATTTAGGATAGTGAATAAAAGAGTGAATGAGTGAGTGAGTAAATAAATGAATGAATAAGTGAATGAGACTGAAAGGAAGTAAGTAGTAAGTGAGTGGGCAAAGGAGTGAATGACTGAGTGAGTGAATGAACAGGTGGGTGAGAAGGGGAAGTTCAATAGGAAAACCATGTTTGAATGTCAAAGCTCTGTTTAGGGCTCATCCTCATCAAAGAAGGCTTTCTCACTCAGGGAATGTCAGTCAGTCCATAATAAACACTGCTGAAATGTCAGCTATTGATCGGGAAGAAGCTCGAATGATAACTTGATGAGACTTTGTGACCACTTATGATGCTTACCTTCAGGGGGAGCGTGCGTGACCAGGCAGGCAACCTAGAAAAGGAATTGTTGATTCCCTTTGTGTTACTAAATGAGAAAATCGATGGAAAAGGCATCAGCACAATTAATAAAGCCTTCATGAGGAAAACAAGATGTGAAAAATACCACTCTGTAAGCTGTGTCCATTTGGAAATAGCTGAAATGATGCTTGGCTGATAAGGATGTTAGTGATTGAGTCCTATAAAATCCTACATAAGAAGACTGTGGGCGATGGATTCACTTCCCTTCCACTCACATTAATTCAATTCCATACAGTCTGGTTGAAGGAACTAGAGGTGTTTAATTTGGAGGGGAGAAGACTGAGGGGCTCTCAGAGTAAGGGCATGGTCAGTGTTTCAGAGAAATTAAAGGATGAGATTTGTATTATTTGGCCACAGAAGGCAGATCTAAAAACAAATGATTAAAGTGACTAAAAGTAAAATTTAGACTTGATAGAAGGAAAAAATTCCTAAGCATTAAAGCTGCCAATCATTAGAAGGATGGAATCTACTCAGGAATTAGCTGAGAAGGGGGATTATTCTGTCAATGAAGGGAAATTATAAGAAGGTAGATTTCAGGAGAATACCTGTCTAATGATGCAGTGGGTTGTCTTGAAGAGTAGTGAGGTTCCCATCCTTACAAGTGTCTAAAAAGGGGATGGAGTACTATCTGTCAGGAGTATTAAGGAAGAGAATGGTTTCCCATGTTGTACTAAATGACCTTTGAGGTTCTTTCCAACTCTGAGATTCTAAATAGTGCTTTGTATACCATTAGTGCTTAATAAATATATATAGAGTTATGATTCTACATTTTTCCTCCTATCAAGAATGTGTTCTTACTCCCTCCTAATAGTATTCCTCTCTTCTGTAAAATACACTCAGGTGTTACTTCCTATCTAAAGTCTCACATTTCCTTATATTCCAAGTTGTCACTTTTCTCTCCCTCCCAAAATACTTTATCTGTATTTTGGTTTTATTTGCTTTGGCAAACATCACCCCCACACACACACCCAACATAAGCTCATTAAGGGTAGGAATGGTCTTAGAAGCGGAAGAGACATAAGAGGTTACTTAGTCCAAACTTCTTATTTTATGGATGAGGAAACTGAGGCCTAAAAGACTTGGCCCAGGTGACATAGCTAGTAAGTGCCAAAATTGAATGAAATTGTATTATTTACATGTTCCTATGGCAAGATTCCCCCTGGAAGAACACAGGTTGTCACTCAGGGAGAGGTGGGGACCTGGAAGATGGATCTGGCCTGAGGCTGATCTTGGTTTCATTTTCTAAATTTATTAAAGTCTGATGCTAGCTTTACAACATCTTTTTTAAGTATTAGTATTAAAGAAATATCAAACATCAATAGCTTTGTGCTCTCACCATATAACACTCTCTTTCTCAGACTCAAAACCAGATATTTTTAGTTTTCCTGTAAAAGATTTCCTTTAAAAAAAATGAAATGATGGATTTGGGAGGGCAGAGTCAAGATGGAGGAGTAGAAACAGCTCTTCCAAACAGCTCCAACTCCCATAATTTCCAAAATTCATGTAAAAGGGACTCTAAACAACCTCTGGAGCTCCAGAACCCACAAAATCACACAGAGAAGCTAACCTCCTGCTGAGGACAGCCCAGCAGCCCAGCAGGGAATGGCTGGCACAGCACTCTAGGAGCCCAGCCCAGGCCCTCATGAGTCAGAGGATTTAGCCCCAGGGTGCCTGACCAGCAGCCACCTGGAGAGATTCCAGAACAGTAGCAGCTGTGGCATTTCCAGAATTGCCAACACATAGATACCATGGACAAAGTGAGAGGTTAGTGCCCTATGGACTTTAGGACTGGTTGGGAGAGCAGGTGGCCTCTATCCCTGGGGGTGAGAAGATGCTGAGGAGCTTCAGCACAGAAATGGAAAATGTGGCAGCTTCAGTTCCTGCCCTGCTAACTGTCGGGGTATCCGATGATCAGTCTGGGGGGCAATCGCTCTTGATTTAACCTTCTTGGATCTGGATTGCAGTCTAGGGTGGAGGTCTTGGGCTGTGTGACCAGCTTGCCAGAGCATGGGGAGGTTTCAGAGAGGGCACCCAACTAATACCTCCAGCAGTTGGGAAAGCCCCAGCATTTGGGACGGAAGCTCCCCTCGCTGGTGGCAAAGTCCTACTGTGGCAATAAGCCCCAAAGTCAAGTAATTGAGTGGCAACATGCCTAGAAAAAGGAAACAAAATAAACAGAAAGATGCAACATTAGACTCCTATTTGGGGGGCAAAAAGGATTGAAGCACCAAAAGCCCCAGATGAAAATACGAGCTGGTTACAGGCCATAGAGGACCTTAAGAAGGATTTTGAAAATCAAATAAGAGAAGTGGAGGAAAAATTGGAAAGAGAAATGAAAATGATGCAAGAAAATTATGAAAGAATAGTCAACATCCTTACTGATGAAAATAACGCCCCCCAAAATATACTAACTCAAATCGCAAAAGAAGCTGAAAAAGGCAATGAGGAGAGGAATGCCTTAAAAAGCCAAATTTGCCAGATGGAAAAAGAATCTCAAAAGCTCACTGAGGAGAATCTTTCCTTCCGATTTAGAATGCACCAAAGGGAAGCTAGTGCTGTTAAGCAGATCCAAACAAATGAAAGAATAGAAGGCAATGTGAAATATCTCATGGGAAAAACCACTGACCTAGAAAATAGATCCAGGAGAGATGATTTAAAAATTATTGGACTACCTGAAAACCATGATCAAAGAAAGAACCTAGAAATCACCCTTCAAGAAATTCTTAAGGAAAATTGCCCTGATGTTTTAGAACCAGAGGGCAAAATAGAAGTTGAAAGAATCCACAGATCACCTCCTGAAAATGATCCCAAAAAGAAACATCCTAGGAATATTATAGTCAGGTTCCAGAATTCCCAAATCAAGGAGAGAATATTACAAGCAGTCAGGAAGAAACAATTTGAATACTGTGGAAATGTAATCAGGATAGTGCAGGATCTGGCATCTTCTATACTGAGGGACTGAATATGATATTCTGGAGGGCAAAGGAGCTGGGATTAAAACCAAGAATCACCTACCCAGCAAAACTGAGTATAAAGTTTTAGGGGAAAATTTGGTCATTCAGTGGAATAGAGGACTTTAAAGCATGCTTGATGAAAAAAACAGAGTTGAATAGAAAATTTGACATTCAGATACAAGAAGCAAGAGATGCTTGAGAAGGTAAACAGGGAAAAGAAATCACAATGTACTTATCAAAGTTGAACTATATACATTCCTACATGGAAAAACAATAACTGTAACTGATGAAACTTTTCTTAGTATGAAAATAGTTGAAGAAGGGTAAATGAGCATGTGAATACATATGTGAATGTGTGTATATATGTTTACAGGTATACATAGATAGAGGGCACAGATCGAATTTAATAGGAAGAGATGATACTTAAAAGGTGAAATTAAGAGGTGAGAGGAATATAATGATAGGAGAGGGGGAGAGATAGAATGGGGGTAAACTCTCTTGTAGAGAAGAGGCAAGGGAAAATGGTTACAAGAGAAGGGAAGAACTTGAAGGCAAAAAGAGAAAACCTTATTCTCATTGAATTTGGATCAGGGAGAGAATGACATACACACTAAATAGAATATCTCACCCTATAGGAGAGTATGGGGGAAAGGGTTGAGAGGTGGAGATGATGGAAGGGAGGGCGGGAGGGAAGGGGGGCAGGGAATTTGGAAGTATCCACTTGTGAAAAGGGATAGTATCAACGTAGGGAATAGACCAAGTGGGAGGTGGGATAGGAGGGAGGGAAATATAGTCAGTCTTTTACAATATATCTACTATTGTAATGTTTTGCATAGCTACACATGCACAACATATACTGAATTGCTTATTTTCCCAGTAAGGGTGGGTGACAAGGGAGGAAGGGAATGAATCTGGGATTCAAAGTTTTAAAATCAAGTGTGTAAAAATGTATAAATACTATTATTTAAACTATTTTTCATATAATTGTGGAATAAGATGTACAGGCATTGGGGCATGGAGATTCACCTTGCCCCACTGGGAGAGTCAAGTGGGGTATGGGAGAAAATATGGGAGAGAGCATATTTGATGTGGGGATACCCTGTGGGACTGCTATTCTGGGGTGGGTGGTAGGGAAAAATGGGAAAAAATGTTTTAACTCAAAATCCGGCAGAAATGAATGATGTAAGCCACAATTTAATAAAGCATTTGGGGAAAAAATCAAATGGGTGAAAATATTTTTGCAAACACACATGATCAACTGTTTAAATATATGAACTCACATATAACACACACACACACACACACACACACACACACACACACACTCACACACCAGCTTCCCTATTCTAGAACACCAGGCACATCCCTTGCCCTAACCCTGGTCTTTGGGGACATTACTTATTCAGGAAGCACACCACTATTAAATGTGTCACTGTCCATCAGCAGCCGCTTGTATCTTTTCTTTCCACTCAGCTTCTGAAATGCCTAATATGATTAAGAGTTTGGAAAAGATGTTTCCAAGCCTCCAGTCTGGATGAATCTTTCTGAATGTTAATTACTCCCACTTTTGACATGTGCCCTTGAACTGAAGTGTTTTAATTTTTTTTTAAATCCCCATCATTTATTGACAGAAAATAATTAGTATGAAGAAGTAGATGGCTGCTTTGTTTTTGGACTATCATGAGGAGTGCAGAGAAAGCTTCTCTATACTGTGCTCTCTTCAAATCTGGAATAGCCCACCCATGACAGCCCAGATCACCTCTCCTCCTCTTTCCCAAAAGCTGTCTTCTCTCTGGCCATATCTCTACTCCAAAGGATTCTTCCTTGGGTTAGTGAGTTCTGTTCCTAAATTCCATTTGAGAACGTACTCATAGTAGCTACCATGTGCCCTTAAAACCTGGACCAGCCTTTGCCACTCCAGATCCACAAATTCATGCTGCTTAGGCACATGTACCTTCCCTAACTCTCTCTTTCTTTTTTTTTTTTTAAGTATACTAAAACTTTATTTTTATTTTTTTTAAACAAATGCTTTATTAACTTCTGTTTTACATCATTCATTTCTGCCAGATTTTGAGTTACAATCATTTTCCCCCTGTTATTCCCCTACCCAACCTCCCAGAATAGTAATCCCTCAAGATATTGCTTTCCTCCAATCTGCTCTCTCCCATACCTTCTCCCATACCCCCATCGACTTTTCCATTAGAGGAAGATGAATCTTTGTGTCCCAATGCCTGCATATCTTATCTCCCAATTATAGGCAAAAGAGTATTAATAATAGTATTTACATATATTTGAAACATTTAATGTTACGACCTCAAATTTCAGATCCATTTCCTTCCTCCCTTGTCACCCATTCCCTCTGGGGAGATAAGTAATTCAGTATATGTTGTACATGTCTAGCTATGCAAAACATTATCATAGTAGATATATTGTACAAGGCTGCTTATAATTCCCTCCCACTCATCCCACCCCCCACCTAGTCCATTCCCTACTTGATCCTGTCCCTCTTTTATAGTGGGTACTTCCAACCTCCCCTCACCCCAAGGATGCCCTCCTATCCATCATCCCTCCTCCCATCCCCCTTCCCCCTATCCTGCTGCAGGTTGAGATATCCCATTTAGTTTGTATGTCATTTTCTCCCTGAACCAAATTCAATGTGAATGTGGTTTTGCCTTTTTAGCCTTCCTTATTCTCTCCCTCTTTTGCAACCACTTCCCCTTGCTTCTTCTGCATGGGATAGTTTACACTACCCTGTCTCTCCCCATCTCCTCTTGCCACTTTCCTCTCTCACCTCATAATTTCATCCCTTGAGTATTCTCCCTTCCCAACAAATTCAACTTATGCCCTCTATCCATATATAACTGTAACCATATACACACACATTCACATATGTATTCATATGACCACACACCCTTCTTCCATTATTTTCATAGTGAGAAAGATATCATCAGTCACCGTTATTGCTTTTCCATATAGGAATGTAAATAGTTCAACTTTGATAAGTTCCTTTTGATTTCTTTTCCCTGATTACCTTCTCAGGCATCTCTTCCTTCTTGTGTCTGGGTGTCAAATTTTCTATTCAATTCTGGTTTTTTCCTCAAGAATGCTTGAAAGTCCTCTATTCCACTGAATGACCATATTTTCCCCTGAAACAAAATACTCAGTTTTGCTGGGTAGGTGACCCGTGGGTTCATTCCCAGTTCTCTTGCCCTCTGGAATATCATATTCCATGCCCTTCGATCCCTCAGTGTAGAAGCCGCCAGGTCCTGGGCTATTCTGAATGGGTTTTCACAATATTGAAATTGTTTCTTCCTGGCTACTTGGAGTATTTTCTCCTTGATCTGGGGATTCTGGAACCTGGCTATAATATTCCTGGGAGTTTTCTTTTTGGGATCTTTTTCAGGAGGTGATCAGTGGATTCTTTCAACCTCTATTTTTCCCTCTGTATCTAAAACATCAGGGCAGTTTTCCTTGAGAATTTCTTGAAGGGTGATTTCTAGGTTCTTTCCTTGATCATGGCTTTCAGGTAGTCCAATAATTTTTAAATTGTCTCTCCTGGATCTATTTTCCAGGTCAGTGGTTTTTCCCATGAGATATTTCACATTGCCTTCTAATCTTTCATTTGTTTGGATCTGCTTAACAGCATCTTGATTTCTCATAAAGTCATTAGCTTCCATTTGCTCCAGTCTAACTCTGAAGGAATGAATCTCCTCAGTGAACTTCTGAGATTCTTTTTCCATCTGGCAAATTCGACTTTTTAAGGCATTCTTCTCCTCATTGCCCTTTTGGGCCTCCTTTGCCATTTGAGTTAGTCTATTTCTTAAGGTGTTGTTTCCCTCAGTCAGGCTGTTGACCCTCATTTCATACTTTTCCTGCATCCTTCTCATTTCTCTTTCCAATTTTTCCTCCACATCTCTTATTTGATTTTTAAAGTCCTTCTTAAGGTCCTCTATGGCCTGCAACCCGCTCATGTTTTCCCCTGGGGCTTTTGGAGCAGGACTTCTGACCTCACAGTCCTTTTCCTGCTCTATGCCCCCAAAATAGGAGTCTAGGGTTGCATTTTTCTGTTTCCTTTGCCTTGGCATGTTGCCACTTAATTGCTTGACTTTTGTGCTTGTTGCCACACTATGGCTTTAAGGCCAGATAGAGGAATTTTCGTCCCGAACGTGTGGGGGGCAACTTCTGTTTCTGGCAAGCTGTAAACCCACCCACGACTTCCACCCTAGATCACAATCCAGATCCACGGAGGTTAAAGCAAGAGCGATTACCCCCCAAGACTGATCGCTGGATCTCCCTACAAATTTGCAGGCTGGGAGCGGGAGCCGACACATTCCCTAATACCAGTCCCAAAGTCCATAGGACACTAACCTCTTACTTTGTCCTAGGCAAGTCTATGTTGATAATTCTGGGGTCGCCACAGCTCCTGGTGTTCTGGGGTTCCTCGAGCTGGCTGCTGGCCCTGCCACCCTGGGGCTAAAACCTCGGCTCACGTGGACCTGGGCTCGGCTCGGCTCCTGCGCTCTGCGCGCTGCACGTTGCCAGGTCCCAAACCGCTGCGCTGGTCCTTCCTGCAGGGCTGCTGGGCTGTCCTCAGCGGGAGTTTAGCTTCCCTGTGTCGTTCTGTGGGTTCTGGGGCTCCAGAAGTTGTTCAGAGTCCCCTTTTACATCGTTTGGGGGGAATCTGGGGGCAGAGTGGCTTGGATGAGCTGTTTCTACTCCGCCATCTTGGCTCCGCCCCCTCTCTCTTTCTTTTAATTGATATCTTCTTTCACTGGAATATAAACTCCTTAAGGGCAGGTATTGTTTCTCTTTTTGCTTGTATTTATTCTCTGTGTTTAGTTCAAGATGTGGCCCTTAAGAAGAGCTTAATAAATTATCTATCTATCCATTTATGTATGTATGTATGTATGTATCTATGTATCTATGTATCTATCTATCTATTCCTCTCCTGTCTCCAGTCTATATCTATCCTCTTGTCCATCTACATGTGGAACTATCAGTTACAGCAAATGGAGAAGTTTTGAATGCTGTGGATAAGTTCACTTACCTTGGTACTGTACTTTCCAGGGATGTACACATTGATAATGAAGTTGGTACATGAATTGCCAGGGCTAGCCAAGTGTTTGGGAGACTCCAAAGGCAAGTATGGGAGAGAAGAAGTATTACACTGACAACCAAACTGAAGGTCTACAGAGTCACTGTGCTGACCTCATTGTCATATGCCTGTGAGACCTGGACATTCTACCAGTGCCATGCCAGGACATAGAATCACTTCTATTTGAATTGTCTTAGGAAGATTCTGAACATCACCTGGCAGGATAAGGTAGCAGACACTAAGTTCCTTTCTCAAACTAAACTTCTAAGCATTCAGACTCTATTTCAGAGAGTGAAACCCCAAAGGACTGACCACGTTCTTCAAATGCAAAATGTAGACTTGGCAAAAAGACTATTTTTTTTGCTTTTTTTTTTTTTTTTGGAGAGCAATTGGGGTTAAGTAACTTGCCCAAGGTCACATGGATAGGATTTTTGTTTGTGTGTGCATTAAGTGTCTGAGGCTGGATCCGAACTCAGGTCCTTCTGACTCCAGGGCCGACGCTCTACTCACTGCGCCACCTAGCCCCCCCCCCCCAAAAAAAAATACTATTTTATGGAGAACTCACACAGGACAAGCACTCATATGGTGGTCACAAGAAGCGATACAAGGACACTCTCAAGGTGTCTCTTAAGTACTTCATATTTGTTTGTGGGACATGGGAGACAGTAGCACAGGGCCATTCAGCATTGTGCACCCTCATTAGAGAAGGTGCTGTTTTCTATAACAAAGCAGAATTGAAACGCCTCTAAGGAAACACAGGATGTGCAAATTTAGGGAATCCACCCCAAATGTTCACATGGAATATTTGTGTATGACTTGTGGAGCATACCGAGTTCTTATTGGTCTGATCAACCACAGCTGGACACACTGAAACTTGACTCGCATAGTGATATCATTTTGTTCCTTTTCAAGAATGAAGGACAACAACCTAACCTAATCCTCTTATCCATATCGTGTATTAAGATACACAATATCTTGAATATAGGGGCAGAGCCAAGATGGCAGAGTAGAAACAGCATATCCAAGGCATTCTCCCCCCAGATCACCTTCAAACTATGTAAAAGGGGACTCTGAACAACTTCTGGAGCCCCAGCACCCAAAGAACAACACAGAGAAGCTAACCTCCTGCTGAGGACAACCCAGCAGCCCTGAAGGAAGGACCAGTGCAGTGCTCTGGGAGCCAGCAGCGCGGCGCACAGAGAGCCGAGCCCAGGTCCGCTTGAGCTGCAGTTTTAGCCCCAGGACGGCCCAGGCCAGCAGCCAGCTGGAGGGACGCCAGAACACCAGCAGCTATGGTGAGTCCAGAATTATTAACATGCCTAGGATAAAATGAGTGGTTAGTGCCCTATGGACTTTGGGACCAGTATTTGGGGAACGTGTCAGCTTCCTCCCCTGTGGGCTAGAAGCCTCTGAGGAGACATGCCATTTTGTAGTTTTCAGTGGCAGCTCCAGCTCCTGGCCTGCAAACTGTAGGGAGATCCAGTGATCAGTCTTGGGGGGTAATTGATCTTGCTTTAACCTCCCTGGATCTGGATTGTGGTCTGAGGTGGAGGTTGTGGGGTGGGTATCCAGCTTGCCAGAAACGGAAGTTGTGAAGACCCCACACGTTCGGGACAAAAGTTCCCCTGTCTGGTGGAAGAGTCCTACTGTGGCAACAAGCCCAAAAGTCAAGTAATTAAGTGGCAAAATACCAAGGCAAAGGAAACAAAATAAACAGAAAAATGAAACATTAGACTCCTATTTTGGGGGCAAAGAGGAGCAAAGCATGGAACAGGAAGAGGACTGTGACGTCAGAAATCCTGCTCCAAAAGCCCCAAAGGAAAATATGAATGGGTTACAGGCCATAGAGGACCTTAAGAAGGACTTTAAAAATCAAATAAGAGAAGTGGAGGAAAACTTGGGAAGAGAAATGAGAAGGATGAAGGAAAAGTATGAAATTAGGGTCAACAGCCTGACTGAGGAAAACAACACCTTAAAAAATAAACTAACTCAAATGGCAAAGGAGGCCCAAAAGGGCAATGAGGAGAAGAATGCCTTAAAAAAGCTGAATTTGCCAGATGGAAAAAGAATCTCAAAAGCTCACTGAGGAGATTCATTCCTTCAGAGTTAGACTAGAGCAAATGGAAGCTAATGACTTTATGAGAAATCAAGATGCTGTTAAGCAGGTCCAAACAAATGAAAGAATAGAAGGCAATGTGAAATATCTCATGGGAAAAACCACTGACCTGGAAAATATATCCAGGAGAGACAATTTAAAAATTATTGGGCTACCTGAAAGTTATGATCAAAGAAAGAACCTAGAAATCACCCTTCAAGAAATTCTCAAGGAAAATTGCCCTGATGTTTTAGATACAGAGGGAAAAATAGAGGTTGAAAGAATCCACAGATCACCTCCTGAAAAAGATCCCAAAAAGAAAACTCCCAGGAATATTATAGTCAGGTTCCAGAATCCCCAGATCAAGGAGAAAATACCACAAGCAGCCAGGAAGAAACAATATCAATATTGTGGAAACACAATCAGAATAGCACAGGACCTGGCAGTTTCTACACTGAGGGATTGAAGGGCAAGGAATATAATATTCCAGAGGGCAAAAGAGCTGGGATTGAACCCAAGGGTCACCTACCCAGCAAAACTGAGTATTTTGTTTCAGGGGAAAATATGGTCATTCAGTGGAATAGAGGACTTTCAAGCATTCTTGAGGAAAAAACCAGAATTGAATAGAAAATTTGACAGCCAAACACAAGAAGCAAGAGATGCCTGAGAAGGTAATCAGGGAAAAGAAATCAAAAGGAACTTATCAAAGTTGACCTATTTACGTTGCTACATGGAAAAACAATAACTGTGACTGATGAAACCTTTCTCAGTATGAAATAATGGAAGAAGGGTGTATGGTCATATAAATACATATGTGAATGTGTGTATATATGTTTACAATTTTACATGTATAACTGTTTACAGTTATACATGGATAGAGGACATAGGTTGAATTTGTTGGGAAGGGATGTTACTTAAGGGGTGAAGTTAGGAGGTGAGAAAGGAAAGTGGCAAGAGGAAAAGGGGAGAGAGAGGGTAGGGTAAACTATCTCATGTAGAAGAAGCAAGGGGAAGTGGTTGCAAGGGAGGGGAAGAATAGGAAGGCAAAAAGGCAAAATCACATTCTCATTGAATTTGGTTCAGGGAGAGAATGACATGCATACTAAATGAGATATTTCAACCTGCAGCAGAATAGGGGGAAGGGGGAGTAGAGGATGGATGATGGATGGGAGGGTATTCTTGAGGGGAGGGGAGTTTGGAAGTACCCACTATAGAAGAGGGACAGTATCAATTAGGGAATGGACCAGGTGGCGGGTGGGATGGGTGGGAGGGTATTTTAAGCAGCCATGTACAATATATCTACTATATAAAGTTTTGCATAGCTAGACATGTACAACATATACTGAATTACTTATCTTCCCAGAGGAAATGGGTGACAAGGGAGGACGGGAATGCATCTGAAATTCGAGGTCTTAAAATTAAATGTTTCAAATATATATAAATTCTCTTATTAATTCTTTTTTGCATGTAATTGGGAAATAAGATGTGCAGGCATTGGGGCACAGAGATTCACCTTGCTCTAATGGAAAAGTCGAAGGGGGTATGGGAGAAGATATGGGAGAGAACAGATTGGTGGAAGTGATATCTTGTGGGACTGCTATTCTGGGATGGTGGGTAGGGGAAAAAGGGGAAAAAATTGTAACTCAAAATCTGGCGGAAATGAATGATGTAAAACAGAAGTTAATAAAGCATTTGTTTAAAAAAGAGATACACAATATCTTAATAAGTCTCATTTTTGTCATCTTTTTTTTTTGCTGCCTTGTTTATTATTTTTTTTAATTAATTTATTAGTTTAGTTTCAGTTGACAAGATTCAATTCCATAGTTCCTTGATTTTCAAATTTCCTTTACTTCCCTCCCCCTCCCCTCATGACATCATATAGTACAGTATAGGGTCTGCAAATGCATTCATATTAAACATTATTCCAATTACAAAGGCATATTGTACTAGGTGGGATGAAGATGGTAAGGAAGAAGTACAACCAAACAATGAGAAGAACAAGATCATTTAGTTTGCTTCCATCAGGATTCAGGCTCAGTTCTTTCTAGTTATATCTCTGGATGGCATTTCTCACTTTCTTGAGTCATTCGGGATTAACTTATATCACTGCATTGTGAAAAGAGTCCAGTCTGTCATAGTTGGTCTCACAGATATGGTATGTCTGTGATTGTATACAAATTTCTTCTGATTCTACTCTTCTCGCTCAGCATCAGTTTGTATAAGTCTCTCCAGGTAATTATGAAATCCGTCACCTCGTTTCTTATAGCACAATAAAATTCCATTACATTCATATACCACAACTTGTTTAGCCATTCCCCAATTGATGGGCACCCTTTAGTTTCCAATTTTTGCACCACAAAAAGGGCTGCTAAAAATATTTTTGTACATATGGTTCTTCCTCCCACTACTATGATCTCTTTGGGATATAACCTAGGAGTGGTATGGCTGGGTCAAAGGGTATGAAATTATTTATAATCTTTGGGCATAATTCCAGATTGCTCTCCAGAATGGTTGGATAAGTTCACAACTCCACCAGCAATGTATTAGGTTCCAATTTGCCACATCCTCTCCAGCATTTGTCACTTTCTTGTTTTGTCATCTTAGCCAATCTGACTGAGGTGTGGTATCTCAGAGTTGTTTTGATTTGCATTTCTCTAATTAATAGTGATTTAGAGATTTCTTCATATGCTTATAGATATCTTAATTTCTTTCTCTGAAAATTCCTTTCATATCCTTTGACATTTTCAATTGGGGAATGACTTGTATTCATATAGATTTGGCTCAATTCTCTTAAATTTTAGAATGAGTCCTTTATCAGAGACACAGGTTGTAAAAATTCTTTCCCAATTTCCCACCTCCTCTTGATCTTTTACATTGGCTTTGTTTGTGCAGAAGCTTTTCAATTTAATGTAATCAAAATTATCCATTTTGCATTTTATAATGCTCTCTAATTTTGTTTGGTCCTAAAATCTTCTCTCCACAGATCTGTCAGGTAAACTATTCCTTGCTTTCCAAATTGCTTACAGTATCATCCTTTACACCTAGATATGACCCATTTAGACTTGATTTTGGTTTGGTGTTAGATAGTGATCTATGCCCAGTTTCTGCCATACTGTATTCCAGTTTTCCCAGAGTTTTTGTCAAATAGTGCATTCTTATCTGGGGTTTTGGGTTTTGTGTTTTTTTTTGTGGGTTTGTTTTTTTGTTTTTTGGTGGTTTTGTGTGTGTGTTTGTGGTTGGTGTGTTTTGTTTTTTTTTTTTTGTTTTGTTTTGTCATCTTTTAAAATGAAGGGTCTATATTGAATGACTTCTAAGATACCTTATGTGATCTTTTCCTATTTCAGAAACTCCCTGATAGAAGGAGAAAGCCCATTCTGGTCCCTCTGGGGATGGGAGACTCTTCTCTGCTATCCCTATCCCTATGCTGAGAGCATCAGTGTTATAGGCAGGACCTTGGACCTTTGTCATGATCCTCTGAATAATTTTGCTAGGAAAGTTAAATATTTAAAAACTTTGGGAATGCTAGCATCAAGAACAGCTTGTGGTTTTCTATTCTAGCTTTGTGTACTTGCTTTACCTGTGAATTTAACTACTCCAGGGTCAATTCCTGGCTTTCATTTCAATTCAGCTGTCAGTAAGCATTTATCAAGGCTTACTAAGTGCCTGGGCAGTTAGGTGGCAGCTAGGTGGCATAGCACATAAAGTGCTGGGGCTGGAGTCAGAAAGACTCAGATTCCTGAGTTAAAATCTAGCCTCAGTCATTTACTAACTGTGAGAGCCTAGGCAAGTCACTTAACCCTGCTTACCTCAGTTTCCTCATCTGTAAAATGAACTGGAAAAGAAATGGAAAATCCCTCTAGTGTCTCTGTAAAGAAAACTCTAAATAGGGACATCGAGAGTTGGAAACAAGTGAAAAATGAGTCAGCAAAAACAAACAAAAAAAATGGGTTTAAATCACAGCTCTTCTGCTTAGTACCTGCATGACCTTGGGCCAGTTATTAGCTTCTGAACTTCAGTTTTCTTAGCTATAACATGAGAGGGTTTGATTAGATTAACTCTAAGGTAGTTCCAGCTCCAAACTCTCTGATACTGAAACTTTTAGCCTAGAGAGAGTAACTGATTTGCCAAAGGTAATGAGAACTCGTGTCTGAGGGACACGTGAGTCAGGTGTCCTCACTCTTCCTCTAGAGCACTTCCCAATCTTCTAATAATTCTGTGGGTTAGCACATTCCCTTCTACTGTGGTCTTAATTTTTGCTTCCTCATTTACTGCCCCCTTTTGGCGAATATGTGTGTGTGTGTGTGTGTGTGCGTGTGTGTGTGTGTGTGTGTGTGTGTGTGTGTGTGTGTGTGTGTATGAAACAGAATCCATTGCTGGTTGATGTTAATCCCAAGAACATTTTCTGTTGATATGTCTCTTTCCCACTTTCCAATGAATAGACTCACCTGATTCATACTCAGCTGCCATACTAGCTACTTCTGGTGAATGCCACTCTCCTTCTTTGCTTTCTTTTGTGGATTGAACACAATTTCCCATATCCATTTCACTCCATTCCCTTAGCACTTCTTCCTGACATAAGGATACAGCCTTCTAAAAGTTTCCTTCTTTCCTTTCTTCCTTCTTCCTTCCTTCCTTGGCACTTTGTAGGATGAAGCATTTTCTCTCTTTTTCTCTCTTGTTAAGATTCTTCAAATAGGCACACAATTCATCGTCCTGCTCATCATCATTATCTACTTTACTGTACACCCTAATGACATCTGTCCAGATTAGCGTTACTTCACAACCAAGTCACACAGATGATTGGGTGGACATCAAGCATTGAGAGAATGCTGTGAAAGCAGTCAACTTCCTGCCAGACCCTTGGGGTTGTGTTGAATAGAAGCCAACTCAAAAGGCAGGAGTCCAGCAGAAACACCACTGGGGCTCATCCAACCTTCTGTTTCCTTCAAGGAGCTGACATCTTGTTTCTGATGGGCATGGAAGAGCACAGCTGAAATGTCATTAATTTACATAGGGGGACTTGCATGGGCTATCATGTATGCCATCCCCTGTTGTGATGAAACTGGATAGAGTTTGGAAGATTCTTTCACCAAACCTCTCTAGCTCATGTCCACAGTCAACAAAACATTGGGAACATTGATATTTGGCTCATTTTCCTCTACCCAAATGGGCCCTCAGCTCTTCTACAAGCACTTTATGATAGCTCCTGTGGACGGCTCTCACCACAGGCATCAAGGGCTAAGCCAGTTGGATTTTGCCTAGGGTAGATATTTTTTCCAGTAGCTTGGCTGGGGCACTAATGTCTCCTAAACCACCCTGTTTAATAGAAAGCTGCTGGATCCATACATCCAAAGGGGACATTCAAGGGCAGAGGGTACTCCCAATGTATAGAGTAAAATGTTCAAGTGAGCTTCTAGGGTGAAGAGGTTTCTGGAGCATTGTGTTGTAGAGAAAATCCAGGAATTTGGCCTGGAAAAGGATGAAGCCATAGCTGGCTTTATTTAGCAATTCTATCAGGAAGATAATGTTGACATAAATTAGTATATATAACATGTAGGATGAAGATTGGACTTCTGATTTCATTGCTTCAGAGAACTTAGGGGGAGAGGACCCCTCTATCAATACAAATCAGTACTTTCTCTGCAATGTATTGTCTTAGAGACTTTCCTAGAGTCCTGAGACATTAAGGGATTTCCCCAGAGTCACACAGTCAGTATGTGTCACAGGCATGTGTCACCAATTCAAAAAGAATGAAATTGGTGTGTGTGTGTCTGTGTCTGTGTGTGTGTGTGTGTGTGAGAGAGAGAGAGAGAGAGAGAGAGAGAGAGAGAGAGAGAGAGAGAGTGTGTGTGTGTGTGTGTGTGTGTGTGTGTGTGTGTGTGTGTGTGTGACATTTTTAGGAGGGCCAAGGGGGAAGGTGAGGTACGAGAAGATTGGGGGATTAGGAATGACCTCAAGTAGAAGGAAGAGCTGAGCTTGGCAGGAATTCAGGGATTATAAACTATAGGAATTAAGAGAGAATGAGGGAAGCAATGGAAATTCTCCTGGCCTGTCCAAAGACCTGAAGGCTGAAATAGAACATCAGAGGGACAGCCAGAAGGCCAGTTTAGCTAGCCTATAGTTTTCATGAATGGTACTAAGGTATAATAAGGCCTATCTCACCTCCCTTTTCAGAATCTGTATCTTTTACCAAGGCTAAACTCAGATGTCCCCAGAGGTGAACATTTCTTGATCTTCTCAGTCCTTAGCATCCTTTCATCCTCAAATTATATTACATTTATATATATATATATATATATATATATATATATTTACTTAACTGTGTATAATGTATATATATATATTATATATGTATATATATATACATTTACTTAACTGTGTATAATCTGTGTTGGCTTAGCCCATGCAAGTGCCCCTATGTAAATTAAATTCTATGAATACAGTGACTATTTCATCTTAATCTTCATATCCCCAGCACCAGTAGTAGAGTCTTGAATATAGAACAAGGGAAGAGATCTGAATTTATTATCTTGATGATCTAAGGAAACTCCCGATGAAGAAGCTACCTTTACCAATGCAGGTTGGAAATACATAGTCTCTGAGAATGTCTTAGAACAACAAGACATTAAGTGACTTGCCCAGGAAACCCCAGTCAGTATGTGTTCACGATTAGTGGTGGCAGAACAACCTTGAACATAATAGGGACTTGAGGGGAATGATTATTAATAGCCCATGATTTTGTGAGATCAAGAGTTCCCATTTTTCTAAAGACCTCATTTCAAAGCTCATTCTCTCAAGGTTGAAATAACTTTTTCCTCAATCTTGGTGAGACCCTACTTAGGCTTAGAAAGAATTTAATCTAAGGTGAATTCCTATCCACTGTGTTCCATTCTACCATGTCTGGGTGAAGGTCGATCCTTTAACTAGATTGTCCAAGCCTGTAGGTGGTTTGGGTGCAGAGATAGGCTCTTTGTCCAGAGTTCACATGATGTTATTCTCTCACTCTCTTAGTCTCTCGTTGGAATGAACCCACTTCTCGTTGTAATATTCATTCTCTCATTAATTGGTAACCAATAAAAGTTGACTGCCACCCTCTGGAAAACCCACTTTTCTTTCTTTTCTTCCCCTCCTTCCAGTTAATAGTATTTTATTTTTTTCAATTACATTCAAAGATAGTTTTCAACATTCACTGTTACAAGATTTTGAGTTCCAAATTTTTTTCTATCTTCCTCCCCACCCCCACCCTTTCAAGATGGCAAGCAATCTGATATAGGCTATACATATACAATCATATTAAACACATTCCCACATTAGACAAGTTGTAAAAGAAGTATGAGGACAAAAGGGAAAAACTATGAGAAAGAAAGAAAAGACAAAATAGTATGTCTCAATCTGCATTGACTCCATAGTTTTCTCTGGATATACACAGCATTTTCAATCATGAGTCCTTTGTAATTTTTTAGATCATTGAATTTCTGAAAACATCAAAATCTATCAAATTTGGTCATCACAGAATGTTGCTGTTAAATGTATACAATGTTATCCTGCTTCTGCTCACTTCACTCAGCAACAGTTCATGTAAGTCTTTCCAGGAACACCCACTTTTCCAAGGGCATATAAACTGTAAGCCCACCACCATAAGGGTCATGGCATTCAAGAGTGCCACTGACCTCTTTTTTATTAATAAAATGCTTGCATTATTAATAAAATGACTAATTACACAGAAATCATGTCTCTTGAACTTCTAAATTCATAGTCTTAATGATTTCTTGCTGACTCAAGTTGTGAAATACTCTGGATTTTGTAGGAAAGTTCCTGGCCTACTTAATATGATCATGGAACCAAGGCATAGATATGTCCTTAAACTATTAAATATAATCTGTTATTGCTATTAATATTATTAACCACAACAAGAATACTTTGCTAGCATTTACATAGCATTGTAAAGTTTGCTAAGAATTGTATACATGTCATTTCTTTTGATCTGTCATGTAATTTCTATTATTTGTCCCCATTACATAGATATAAGCTGAGGAGAAGAAAGGTTAAATATAGAGCAATACACGGGATTTCAGTATAGGCATTTGCTAAAAGTTCTTTGCCGTGGTGGGTATCAATATTTCATTGGTCTTTAGTCACAACATTCACATGAATAAACTATATCCAAGGTGTCTATGGATGGTGGTTATTATTTGTCCTTCATTCTCAAAGAGGATCATGATATCAGGAAGGTGATGTCATGACTTGCAAGTGAATTGGATTTAAGAGAGGCAGGGCTGTGAATAGTCACCAGCCTCACTCTCTTCTCCAGAACCATCTGGGTCCAGTGACAAGATATAGAGTACACAACTGGAGATGGCCCCTGAGTGGTTAGGATAAATAAGAAAGAAGAAAGAAAAAGAAAGGGAAGGAAAGGAAGGGAGGAAGGAAAGGAAGGAAGGAAGGAAGGAAGGAAGGAGAGAGAGAGTAAGAGAGGGGGGGAAGGGAGAAAGAGAGAAAAGGAGGGAGGGAGAGAGGGAAAGAAGAAATCATTTCATTTCTTCCAGGCCCTCTCCTGTAGTAGTGGAATCTTTCCGGTTGTTTGCTGGTGAGAAGGGACAAGTGTTGAAAATATGCAAGAAACCAGCCAAATGTACTATTGTGTTTCAATCAGTCTAGTGCCCACAACTGGAAATATTAAAGTGTTACTGTCTAAGCAGATGGGAAAGTGTTTATTTCTCAGCCTAAGCCGGGGCAAGGGCTCTAGGCAGCCTTTTGTTTTTAGAAAGAGATTATCATTTTCAAAAAGAGCTTGGCAAATTTAATTACAGACTTTGTAGTCCCCTTTTCTTAAGGAGAAGATATTATTCTATATACAGGCTGCATTAGGAGGGAATGTTTCTTTTAGATGGAGAATTAAAGGCGGATTTTAAAATGCAAATTTGCTTTACATGAGCATCCACTAAATCAATTGTCAATTGTCTATCCCAGAAGAGGGGACTAGAAGCATAGAAACACAGATTCTCAGAGCTGGCAGGGGCCTCAGAGACCATTGGATCCAACTCCCTTAAATGTCAGTTAAGGCTCTGAGAAACTTCCAGTCACAGCAGCTTCATGGCTTTCTCCTCCTCCTTTCTTCTCTCTCTGTACATGTTAGACCCTTGGCTACAGTATCTCAGGTCCACAATAAACAATTAAGCCCATTTCACAATCTGCACCAGGCCCTGTGGTAGCAGGATCCAGGAATGCAGAGATAAAGGAGGTTATATTCTGCAGGAGGGGGAGGGGATTGAAACAAGGACCCAGAAAGGCACTGGGATTGGGCTTGCCACGTCATTGAGATAAGGAATTCCGAAAGGAGGAAATTCCCTCTGCCAATGCAGTTCAATATTTTCCCTGCAGCTTAGTGACTTATAGATACTTAGATCAGCACCCTGAGAAGTTAAGTGAGCTGTCGAGGATGGCTTAGAGAACAGGTGTCAAACACAATGAGAACCTGCTACAAATTACCTAAGTGACCTTCACTTTTCTGGGCCTCAGTTCTCTTATCTATAAAGTGAAAGAATAAAAGTAGACACATGCCTCTGACCCCCTCTCTAGGTCTTATCACCCAGTGAATTCGTGTGTTGAACAAAACTGCACTGCAACCAAGGTTCAGAACAGACAACGTAATTTTGGCAAATATTGAAATCAAACATAGGTTATGAGAGGCAGTTTGGCATAGTAGATAGGGTCCCAAATTTGGGGTCAGGAGGACCTGGATTCAAATCCCATATCTGATAGCTATGTGACTTTAGGGAAGTCATTTGACCTCTCTGTGCCTCAGTTTCCTTACCTGTAAAATGTGCTTTAGTGGGTAATGCATTGGTCCTGAGGTCAAGATAGGCCTAGATAGGAATTTTGCCTCTGAGACTTATTAGCTCTGTGAACATATCAAGTCATTTAAATTGCCTGAGCCTTAGTTACTGATCTAACAAACATTTGCATTTACTGAATCAGGGCTGTTATCTCATAAAATGGATTTAATCAATGAGCATTCATTAAGTATCAGCTAAGCACCAAGAGGAACTGTGTTAGATTTGGACTTACAAGTACAAAGAATGAAACATTCTATGTGAATGAAACTACTCCTATTCTAAAGGGAGAACCAGATACACAAAATGCACTTGCATGCATGTACACATACACACACAGATATGTATCTATCTGTATCTAACTCTATCTATCTTTCAATCTCCATATATATCTACCTCTCTCTATCATCTGTCTATCTATCTATCTATCTATCTATCTATCTATCTATCTATCTATCTGTCTATTTACATCTCTCTCTCTCTCTCTCTCTCTCTCTCTCTCTCTCTCTCTCTCTCCCTCTCCCTCCCCTCTCTCTTTTTCTCTCTCTCTCCCTCTCTTTCCCTCTCTCTCTATATATATCTTGCTTCCCCCACCCTTTAAGATATTCTTCTTGGATTAGGAGTCTGCAACACACATTCTTTATACCTATTTCTATATCTATATATCTTGTTCTCCTATATATGTATATTGCATATATACATATGTATATACATATACTTAATCCATATATACACATATGTATATATATATATATAA
The DNA here is from genome assembly GCA_011680675.1 of Gymnobelideus leadbeateri. Taxonomy (NCBI): domain Eukaryota; kingdom Metazoa; phylum Chordata; class Mammalia; order Diprotodontia; family Petauridae; genus Gymnobelideus; species Gymnobelideus leadbeateri. The sequence continues at coordinate 13,021 of WOXC01008386.1, read as the reverse complement.
ACATATACATATACATGTGAATGAGAAATCAGGAAAGCCCATGCAGAAGATGGTTCCTGAGCTGCATTTGAGAGAGAGGAATTCTATGACACAGTGATAGGTAGGGAGCTCATTTGAGACATGAGAGTCAGCTAGTGCAAGGAGTAATAGTATACCACTGGAGCTGATTGAGTAGCTAATAATAATAGTGATATCTAATATTTACATCATTCCATATATATTATATATGTATGTATGTGAATATATATTCATATATATAAATATATATATATATATATATATATATATATATGCACCCACACATAGTGCCAGGTACTATACTAAGTGCTTCATAATTATTGTCCTATTTGACCCTCACAACAAGCAGGGAGAGAAGACTATCACCATCCCCATTTTACAGATGAGGAAATAGTCAGACAGAAGTTAGGTCACTTTACGTGGGAGTCACCCAGCTAGGAAATGTCTGAGATCTGATTTAAACTCAGATCTTCCTGACTCCAGACAAGATACTTCTTGAAATAGCTTATCCTACTGCTAGATGCCTACAATTATTAAGAAACTCTCTGATATATTGAGTCAAAATTGGTTTCCTTGTAATTCAAGTTATTAATAAAATTTTTTTAAAACTTGACAGTAACAGGTTTAGGAGTAGAGTCAAAGTAGTGCTCTTTCTTCCCTGTGTGACCTTGGGTAAATTATTTCTCTTCCTCTGATACTTATGACCTGTGTGACCTTGAACAAGTTTTTTCATTTCTCTTGGCCTCAGTTTCCTCATATGTAAAATGAAGGTGTTTTGGCTAGATGGTTTAAGGTCCCTTCAGTTCAATTCACCAAGGATTTATTAATCATTTGCTATGTGCCAAACACTGCTCTAGGTACTAGGTATACAAAGTGAAAAAATCCCTGATCTTATGGAATTTACTTGCTTACATTGTACTCTGAAACAGGAGAAGGTCCTTATAGGCAATGACTATTATATTTTGGTCTTACTGTACCCAGAGAATGTAATAATCCCTATTTAAAATGAGCTTCTATTATAGTGAGGGAATTACATAGTGCCTGTCACTTATTGAATGTTCATTGATTTTTTTAACTACTAGGAAGATATATCATGTGCATAAAACATAAGATATAATGCCTAGTAATACAGCAACATTTCAACAGGGAGATGGGGGAATCCAGAAAGTGCTTTTATAGAAGATAGGACCTGAGTTGGGCTTTGAAGGAAGCTTAGGGATCCTATGAGGTCATGGTGAGAAAGGAACATATTCCAGGTATGAAAGACAGACTGCAGAAAATTGATCCTTGCTTATAAGGAATGAAAAGCAGTTTGGTTTGACTTGAATGAAGAGCCCTTGATGCAGAATGATATGAAATAAGCCTTGATTCCTATGAACCCAGGGCCTCCATCTCCCAAGACCTGTGCTTTCTACTTTATCAAACAAACATGACGCCCTACGAATTCTAACTACTCAATAAATATTTGTAGATGTTATTTTCCCCATTGGATCTTGAGGATTTCCTCCATCCTATTCCAGTGGGTCTGTAAGGGCTTTCTTCCCTTAATCTCTCAGCACCCCCTTCTCTTGATCCAGCTCTGCCTTCTAAACCTCAGTTCTGTACACACAATTTAATGCTCTATGCTGAGAAAAAAAAATGTGGTTATGTAAAAGAGCAAACCAACATCCTGAAGTCTATTCATTGTGTAGCTGCTGAAGTGATGCCTGGAGGGACAGTAGCATCTGCTGTGAAAATTAAAAATAAAAGCCCTCTTCTCTTTGCACAGAGAGAGACTGAACATTTCAGTCCATGCTTCATTGCCCTTAAGGGGAACAGATCTGCTTGCAAAGTTTGTCTTAGCATGGAAACACCCTGATTTCATGTGCTTTACTTGCCCTGTGTTCCAGCCCAACTGGACCACAGACTGTCCCCTGAACTTGCCATTCCTTTTCCTGCCTACATTCATTTCCATAAGCCAGGTTTCATGCTTAGAATGGACTGGCTCTTCCCTTTTGCCTCTGATAATCCTTATTTTGTTTTGTGTCTTGCGGAGAAGGCTGGCAAAGATTACAAATGCCATTCCACAAAATGGCATCTTGTGCCACCATTTTTGCCCTGTTTCATGCCAGAAAACATCCCATTCAGTGGCTGATTATCCAAGCAAGGAAAGGGGAAATGAATAAGCATTTATGAAGGCCCTACTGTGTGCTAGGCACCTTGCAACCAACAGTCTCCAAAAGATGGCACCTATAGCCAGCTGGCATCCCTCACCTGTTTTTCATTTTTTTTTTTATTTAAGAGGATGCCCATTAAAGTTGAAGAAGTTCAGATTAATTTACTAGCAGGTGGCATTAAAAGCCCTCCATAGTTTAACTTCAAAGTCCCTGTAGTAGGAGATGTAGGGTACCCCCTATCTATGTTCCTCTGTGAAAAGTTAGGACCAAGAATAGGCCTGATCAACTCAACACCTCTCCTAATTATTATAGAAACCTTCCAGTTGGATCGTTTCTTCTCTATGACAATAATTCTTTTCATTTCTGACTTGTGCCCCCAGATACTTGATGAAATGCCTCTCTTTACTTCCCAATATTTGGGATCAATCAAGCTTCAAGGAAAGCATCATTAGGTTGGTAAACAGTTCAATTAGATTAAACAAAGGAGGGATAAAATTGAAACAATAGGCATCTGTCTCTTAGCAAAGGCAACCATCAATTTCTCCCTCCATCCCCTCTGTAGTGAGGAAGATCCTCATTCTTGCTGGTTCTTTTCAAAGAGCAAGACAAAAAAAAAGATTGTAATGCAGTACAAACCTTCCAGCCTCTGCCAAACACAGGAAGTAGGGTAAATTCATAGAGGTCTGTGCTGTCTGGGGGGTAGGTTTCTTACTTGGTCTAGTGTCTACAGAAACCTTAATCCCTGCAAGTTCTTAAAAGACATAGGTCTTATCCAATCTATTAATTTCATCATTTCATAGTATTTTGCACACAGTAGGTGCTTAAAAACTGGGTCTTCTTGTCAATAAAAATTATATTTTCTTAAAAAAAAAGCAATCTTAATCCCAACACCCCCTCATTGCTTGTTCATGGGCTTGATTAGACAGAAATTACTTTTCCCCTTACAGTAATCATTGCTGTGGTGTTTATACTTGTGGGCCTCTGCTGTTAGTAGAGAAGCAGAATGATTTCCACGCCCAACATAGAGGTTGCATGGAGAGGGAGCCTCTCTGATTCTACTACGCTCCTGTAAGGCAAAAGAGCCCCTACCCTTTAATTTAAAACCTGGGACCAATGATGTCTCAGCACTGTCTTGTTTGAGGCCATTGGAAAATTACTTTCAGGACTCAATCTTGGCTTCAAATCCTGGAAGTTACTGTCCATAGGGAAAACCAAGCCATTTCTCAATCATAGGTCTACAATATACCTCTCCATGTATAGCTCATATTAGTCTTCTTCCTGTACTCTGTAGTTTAATGAGTCTATTAGAATCATAGTATTTTAGATTAATATGTTTAATATAAATATATAAATTTTATATAAACCTCACATTTTACATCAAGGAAGGACTGTGAACTTGAAGTCAAAAGGCCTGGTCTCAAGTTCTAATTCTATTATTTAGTACTAGTGTGACCTTGGGTGAGTCACATGCTCTTTTAGGGCCTTCTTGTACGCATTTATGAAATGATTAGAGTGAAAAGTCCCTTCTAATGTTTAATCTATCATTCTATTATTAGATCTTTGGGGTCATTTAGTCCAACTCCCTCCTTTTAGACATAGGGAAACTGAGGAACAGAAAGATTAAATGAATTAATTACACAAGGGTCACAGTGGAGGTAAATAGCATAGTTAAGCTTTGTACCTCTTCCTCCAATATTATTGTCCTTTCTATCTCCTGAATTTGATGTGTCTTCTTTCCTCTTCATGCCCAAATACAAGCCATTTTCTAAATATGGAATGTGGAAAAAAATTAAAAAGAAAAGAAAAAAAGAATAAAAAAGGAAAAAGAAAAAAAAGAGAAAGGGACGTACGTCTTCCTCACTTCTATCTCTCTGGATCCTTAGCTCAGATCACCTTTTGCAAGAAGTTTTCTCTCACATCTTCCAATTGAGCACTGTCTCCTTGAAGTTCTGTTTAGTTTACTTCTCTCTGTGTATTTTGCATGTCTTTCTCAGATGAATGCAAGGTCCTTGAGGACAGGGATTGGTTCATCTTTTTATCTTTTTTTGCTTAGCATAATGTTATTCCAATGGCAGTTATGTAATAAATGTTTTTTTGAGTTGCTGAACTTAATTGAATTGGAAATTGGAGAGGATACTCCGTATTTAGCCTAGTAGCTCTGCCCAGCTGGATAACCATCATCATTTTCATCAATTTGTTGGTTTTTAGTGAGCTGTCTCCTCCTCCATGAGTTTGGCAAGGTATTTGTTTGGCTGCTCAGGGAAAGAATCTCATCACTGGATTTGAGGGACTTAGAAACTGGGCCATCTTGGGAAAAAGAAGGCTGCCAACAGAAGGGGAAATGAGGATAAGGGAAATGTAATCATAAAAAATAAAATAAGAATTAAAAAAAAATAACCTGAAGGCTATGGGCTTCTTAGATACCCATAAAGTTCAGTTTGGACAAGCTCCCTCTGCCCTGGATATTGGATATGCCCCTTCTTCCTGCCTACTTCTGAAGACTTCCATATTCTATTCTTGTATTCTCCTATTCACCCAGGTCCTTTTGAATTAGATAATTTGACTAGATGAAGGTCCTTTCTAATACTGCATTTCTGGGATTCTGAAATATCTAGCTGTTTCTTGCCTATGACATAAGAGTCTGTTGTTGTTTGTCCTTTGTTATGGAAGAGGACCAATGACATCAGGGAGTGGTGTCTTGATTTGCAAGTGAATCAGATTTAAGTGAGGGAAGGCTGTGAAGAGTCACCAGCCTCCCTCTCTACTCTAGAGTCATCTGGACCCAGTGGTAAGATAAAGATCAGAAAAAATGGAGATGACTCCAGGTGCTGTGGGAGACCTTGGCCCTTTTAAACTAAGGTCTTTCCCAGACCTCAGTTTATCTGAGGTAATGCTCATTTAGTGATTTAGCTAGGTAAGAAATGAGGCAAAAAATGACCTCTTTTACCAAGTCAAAATAAATAAATAAATAAATGAATAAATAAATAAATCATCCTTGGAGGTGTAGACCCTCAGAGTTCCTAACCAAAAACAGAAACAACTGCTATTTACATTCACTCTGAGCCTAGGGGACCCAAACAAAGACCAGCTGGGGCTTGGGCTGGGACCTACTGTTGGCCAATCACTGAGAGACAGAGTGATTTGTGTTTAATATAATAAATTTGAAATGAACCAGGCTACCACAAAACAACAACAACAACAACAACAAAGCCAGAACAAAACACCCAAGTAACACATTGACCACATCTGACAATATAACAACATTCTATATCCATATTCCTTTCCCCATCCACCACACCTCTGGAGCAAAAGGAGGATGGTATGTTTTCTTACCTCTTCTCTGAGGCCAAGCTTGGTCATTATAATTATACAATCTGATTTTCTTTTATTGTTCCTGCCTTCTGTCTTATTATAATTCTTTTACGTTTCATTATTCCTGTGGTCTTTTTATTTGTAATAGGAACATAATAAATTTGTTGTTCTTTTGTTTCTGACAAAGAAATATCTGACTCTTTGTGACCCCCTTTGGGGTTATCTTGGATGAGATACTGGATTTTCTTCTCAAGTTCATTCTACAAATGAGGAAACTGAGGCAAACATTATTAAGTGACTTTCCCAAGGTCACATAGCTAGTTAGTATCTGAAACCAGAGTCAACATGTTCAAGGCTAAATTTGAACTCAGAACTTCCTGACTCCAGGTCCAGTGCTCTATCCAGTGAGCTACCTACCTACCCAAGCATAATTGCTGATAAATTAATTGATGATTTATTGTTCTATTTACTTAATTTTTCATTAATCATTCAAATCTCCCCATCTTTCTCAGAATTCTTTACATTTCTCATTTCCTACTGCATGCTAATATTCCATTAGATATCACAATTATTTTAGCTATTCTCTAATCAATTGGTTTTCATTTGTTTCTAATTCTTTGCTACACCCCCCAAATCACTATGAATATTTTTATAGTATTTGAGATTTCTTTTTCTATATGTGAGGAAGATACTGAGCAAATATACTATAATTTCTTAGGGTCAGAGAACAGAAAAATTACCCTTTGAAACTGAAATGGTTTTCATGTCAAGAGAAAGCAGGGCAAAAGAGATCTTTGCCTTCAGCCCAGAGCTTTCACCTTTTCTAAAATTCCCTGATCCCTGACCCTACCTCAAGGCACTGAGTCTCTCAAATTTACCCTTTTTATACCCAGTACTTAGCATGTAGTAAGTGTTTTACAAATGCAGAGAGAGAGACAGACAGACAGACAGAGAGACAGAGAGAGACAGGCAAGCATAGATAGACAGAGACAAAGAAACAGACACAGAGGGAAACAGAGACAGAGGGAGAAATAGAGAAAGACCGAGACAGAGAGACAAGATGGACAGTGAGAGAGGGAAAGACAGAGAGATGGAAAAAAAGAAAAAGAGACAGAGACAGTGACAGAGAATCTCACCCTAAAGGCAAGAGAGTAGGATCACAGTTCTAAGGTGACACACCTTGGAGACCTTTGACTCAAGATTTTTCACTGTCCACACATCTGAGACTCCAGAAACAATTTAGCAGTGAAGGGAGATGGCAAGGATGGGGGCAGCACCAGAGCTATGGCTCAATGGTTTGGGGATTCCTTTATCTTTTCAACTTGGCAGGCTACCAGTGAGCGTCACTATGGTCTTGAGTATAGAAGAACTTCAGAAATGAAGATGGCAGGCAACAGAGGGCATAAGGAGGGTGGGGAAGAGAGAGTGAGAGAGAGAGAAAACGAAGATCAAAAAGCCTGTGTGTCATTTCTATGGTACCTGTAATTGGATTCAGCTCACCCTGAGGCCTAAGTGCCAGCCTGCTTGCATCTTTTAACAGCAGAAGGCTTCGTTGCTCATCTATACTAATCCCTGCACTTCAGAGGATTCTTAATTGGGGGGATTGAGGGCTAAGCCCTAATGATGGGGGTCTGCTGCTTCTTCTTCTTCTTAATGAGTGGAGTGGCATTCCTGGCATGGCTTCCTGTCTAAGTCTGATGGAGAGAAGCTAATTTGTAAAGTTTTTTTTTTTCCTCCCATCAATAGATTAGTTTTCTGCACTTCCCCAGATACCAAACCCATAACAAGCTCAAAGGAAAGGCAGCAAACCTAGAAACACAAATGAATACATCTGCCCTCAATGATGTGCACAAACACTTCAATCCAAAGACCACCACAGATACTTTTTTACATCAGGAAAAAGAAGTATTCAAATGGAAATTGGCTTTGGGAATGGGAAAGGTCAAGGTACCATCTTGCTATTGGGCCATTGGATCAAATGATCCTTTCAAATCAAGAAAGAGCCCTGATTCTCAACTTAGAGGAACTGGATTCAAATCCTGTCTCTTGTATTAACTATCTTTGTGACCGTCAACATTGCTTCTGTTTCATAGAGCATCGAATTTAGTTTAGGAAAATTTGTTAAATAATGCCCTAGTCCCTGAAAAGAGTTGTCTAACTAAATTTCTTAGTGACTTCCAATATCTCATCTTGGTTCTCCTTGCAGAAAGATCACAGCTACACTTAACTTTTGGTTTAACTATTCAAAAGGTTTCATAAACAATTTGCCACAGAGATGTAATCTAAGTCCTCACTCCACCAATCAATCAACTGCAAATTAAAAAGCAATGATTAAGTGCCTGTTATGTATCAAACCCTGTCTTAGGCTAGGGATAAAAAGAAGTGAAATAGTCCATGTGGAAGACAATACGTATATGTAGGTGCATATGTCTATGCATATGTCATTCAATAAACATTAATTAAGTACCTCCTATGTGCCAGGCATTGTGCCTTAAAGAACTAGAGGTACATGCATGACAAAGACACAGCCCCTGCCCTCAAGGAGCTTACAGTCTAATGGGCAAAAACAACATACAATTGACTAAAATTATTGGAGGGGAAAGTGAAAAATATTTGAGGGGATGTGGAAAACCTAGGACAATAATTCATTGTTGATGGAATTGTGAACTGATCCAACCATTTTGGAGAGCAATCTGGAATTATGCCCAAAGAATTATTAAACTGCCCTTTGACCCAGCAACACCTCTTTTAGGTCTATTTCCAAAGATGATTAGGAAAAAAAAAACTATGTGTTCTAAAATATTTGTAGCAGTTCTTTGTGGTGGCAAAGAACTGGAAATTGTGAAGATACCCATCAGCTGGCTAATGTCTGAACAAATTGTGACTTATTATTGTGATGGAATACTAATGTGATGATGAACTCAATGATTTTAGAAAAAACATGAAAGACTTGAATGAAATGATGAAGAGTAAAGTGAGTAGAACCAAGAGGATGTAACAGCAATATTGTTTTTAAGAACAACTTTGAGCAAGTAAGTCATTTTGACTATTATAAAAACCCAAATTAACTACAAAGGACATATGAAGGAAGACACTATCTGCCTCTAGAGAAAGAAGTAATAAATAGAAGTATATATAGAATGATTTCACACACAGGTATATGCATACACATATGTGTGTATATATACATATATGCATATAAATATACACATATATGCACATATTTCTGTATGCATTTGTGTAGAGATAGTAACCATCTCTAAGGCAGGAGGGAAAGGAGAAAAAAAGAAATTTACATGATAATTTTATACATTAGGATAGCACAGTGTACATAATAGGTTTGCAGGTTCTTTTTATTATACTATATTGTGAAAATGATTGTTTTATTCCTTTAATTAAACATAAAATAAAAAAAAAAGAATAGGGATGGAAGAGTACTTCCATGCATGCCCTGAATCAGAGGAATGATATACTGTAAAGTCAAGCAGAACAGGTGATGGAAAATAGTATTTTCAGTAAGGTTGTGAGTCCCTTATAAAGGAAGGTTTGGGGAGCTTAGTGTTCTGCATATGTATATGCATTTCTATTTGTGTATGTATGTATGTATTTACATATGAATGCATGTATACATATATGTGCACATATCTACACATATACATGTACACACACATTGACCAGGGGCCTGTATACACACACATACACACGTCCACATTTACATGTGTGTGCATATATACATGAACACATGTATATATACATATATGAGTGTGTATGTTCACACTCATATATGTATATACTGGTAACCAAAAAGATAGAGGGCCATATATAATGCATATGTTAATTCACCAGTAGGGTGTGTGTTAGGAGTTTTAGTACATTGTGTTGCAAACCTGTTCCTCCACCAATCATTCTTCCATTTTATTTCCACTGTCTCCATTGTCTCCTTGTATACTTTTTAAAAGAAAGCTCTTACTGACCCTTCTGTTGCTACGTGGTTATTTTTAAACAAAAGTGTCTCTCTATCTAGTCATCTCTCCCCTCCCCCATCTTTTCTGTGATAATTTATTTCTTCCCTTGTGCCATTATTGGTTGGGCTATATTTGTTTACCCTTATTTTATTTCTCTTGTCTGTGGTAGAGTGAGGACGGGTTATTGCAAAGCAAATAATCTACTCACAACTGGTTTTCTTTGAAAAAATATTTAAATTTTTTTCCCTTTTTGATTGTTCATCTTTTCTTATTAATGATTAAGGCTCAGGTTCAAAGAGTATGTCACCTTGGGTTGTATATTGGACTCCTTTGCCCAATGGAAGACATTATTCCAATCCCTTCAGCCATTTCTTCTGGGTACAAAATAGTCTTGTGTTATTTGAATATCCTTTCCTTTTATTCAATGTTCTTTCTCTTTGTAGTTTGCAGAATTTGTTATTTATCATTGGAATTGCTGCTATTATTTCTTGAATACTTGGGTTTGGGCCTTTTTATTTGTTATATTCTTCTGGGAAACCTTCAATCTTTAAGTTGTCTCTGGACAATTTTTCTTCAAGAGCAACATGTTTTATTTGTCTTAGGATCATGCTTTCTTTTAACAGTAATGCTTTTTGCTTCTCTTCTTCCTCATCGCCCTTCTCTTCTGTGTATTTCTACTTCCAATCAGTTTTTCTCTCTTTTATTTCTTTGGTGAGATTTGTCACCATGGATGCTTTCCCCCCAATTTTGCTGATTATTCTTTCCATTCAAGCCATAAATTCTCCTTTCACAATTCTTGTTTCTCTCTCTAACCTTCTGGGGAAATTCTGCCTGTAATTCTATGTTTTCTTGGGAATATACTAGATCCTCTGCCTCTTTAGGTACTGCTAATTCATTTTCCTTTTTTTTTTTTTTTACTATATTTATTTAGAGATGTTTGCAGGGGTGTGCTGGTAAATATTTAATAACTGACTTTCCAGGGGAAAACAATTTCACATGACACATTTTAAAGTTTAATATGTATTATTAGCAGTTTTTCTACCACTTTCTTAAGTCTAGAACAGTGGGGGAAAAATCTCTGGCCTTGAGACCATATGTTACCTTCCAGGTCTTTGGGTGTGGTCCTTTGATGGAATCCAAACTTCAGAAAACAAATTCCCATAATAAAAAGATTTTTTCCATAAAACTTGTACTGAGTCAAAAGGTTGCACACAAATACTTTAAGGTCGCTGGAGACAACCAACAAATCAATGAAAACAAACCATGGTTTTAACTTTTGCCAATTTGCAAGGTCTAAATGCTCACACTGGAGATTTCACAATCAGCTCTTTCCAGGGCTTGTTTACACTGGTTCCAACATACTACTGGATATCTCAATTTGTTTGAATGATCTGTTGTTAATATGCTACCTAATGACTTTTTTGCTTGTCTTCAAGGTTTTTCCACTGAGACTTCTTCATTCTGAGATCTTTGACAAGTTCAGCCTTTTTACCTTATATTAGTTTATCACTCATTTTCAGACTCCTTTTCCTTTGACATCAGTTTACCCAAACTTAGGGAGGGTTGCGCCTCAAAACTGTCTTTGCTTCCTCCTATATTTGGGGAATTCTCTTTTCATTGGCCTCAGTTTCTGCCCCAAGAGACTTCTGAGGGGATAGACCTCAGCAGTAAGCCACTCCCCTTTTCTACAGGTCTGATGCAGTACAATGCACACGCCTTGCCCTAGTTCTTTCAATTTCTTAGTTCTCTGGTAGAGCACTGATACATTGTATCAAGAATGCCTCTATCCCAAGAAAATCATGCTTTCCTGTACCTCTGAATCCTACACACAGATTGGGGGTAGAGTGGAAAGTAGACTTGAGCTTTGTTACCTAATGCTATGTGAGGGCAATGATGGGGAGGGGGTGGCTGCCAGGTTACCTATGGCAGCAGCAGCAACTATGGAATTACTTAATAGTTGCCAAAGCACAAGGCTGTGGACTGGATTGTGTTGCCCTGCATGAGCCTTGGGACTGATGTGGTAGGTGATGCTGAATGATTATATTAAGGAATAGGAATTAGCCTTCTCTCCTGTTGGTTCACTGAGTTATTACATTGTTGGGATTACTGGGGTGTTAGACTGTGGAGATAACTGCAATTGCTTTACTTCTCACGCACAACATTTATTTTGAAGAGATTTGAGAAATTCTGCGGGTAGGAGAAAAGACCCAGTTCCTTATCTTGTTAGTTATTGGTATGTGTGTGTATATATATATATGCGTAACAGAGTCCCTGGCTAGGAGAGCTCCATCCTCAGAGCATATGCATCATAGTAGCGGATGTGAGAAGGCCTGGGGACTTTGTTATTTTTTCCCCCCTTTGGGCACTCTTCTTCTTTTTTTTTAACTTAATTTATTAGTTTAGTTTTAGTTAACAAGATTCAATTCCATAGTTCCTTGATTTTCACATTTCCTTTACTTCCCTCCCCCCACCCCCCCACAACAGCATATAGTCCAGTATAAGATCTGCAGATGCATTCATATTAGACATTATTCCAATTACAAAGGCGTATTGTACTAGGTGGGATGAAAGATGGTAAGGAAGAAATAAAACCAAACAGCAAAAAGAAAAAGATCATTTAGTTTGCTTCCATCAGGATTCAGGCTCAGTTCTTTCTCACTTTCTTGAGCCTTTTGGGATTGACTTATATCACTGCATTGCTGTAAAGAGTCCAGTCTGTCATAGTTGGTCATCACAGATATGGTATGTCTGTGATTGTATACAAATTTCTTCTGATTTTACTCTTCTCGCTCAGCATCAGTTTGTATAAGCCTCTCCAGGTAATTGTGAAATCCATCACCTCCTTGTTTCTTATAGCACAATAATATTCCATTACATTCATATACCACAACTTGTTTAGCCATTCCCCAATTGATGGACACCCCTTTAGTTTCCAATTCTTTGCAACCACAAAAAGGGCTGCTAAAAATATTTTTGTACATATGGGTCTTCCTCCCACTTCTATGATCTCTTTGGGATATAACCCTAGAAGTGGTATGGCTGGGTCAAAGGGTATGAAATTATTTATAACCCTTTAGGCATAATTCCAGATTGCTCTCCAGAATAGTTGAATAAGTTCACAACTCCATCAGCAATGTATTAGTGTTCCAATTTGTCCACATTCTCTCCAGCATTTGTCATTTTCTTGTTTTGTCATCTTAGCCAATCTGACTGGAGGGATGTGGTATCTCAGAGTTGTTTTGATTTGCATTTCACTAATTAATAGTGATTTAGAGCATTTCTTCATATGCTTATAGTTATCTTTAATTTCTTTCTCTGAAAACTGCCTGTTCATATCTTTTGAGCATTTGTCAATTGGGGAGTGACTTGTATTCATATAGATTTGGCCCAATTCTCTATAAATTTTAGAAATGATTCCTTTATCAGAGACACAAGTTGTAAAAATTCTTTCCCAATTTCCCACCTCCCTCTTGATCTTGCTTACATCAGCTTTGTTTGTACAGAAGCTTTTCAATTTAATGTAATCAAAATTATCCATTTTGCATTTTATAATGCTCTCTAATTCTTGTT
>WOXC01008385.1:0-164706 GCA_011680675.1 Gymnobelideus leadbeateri | reverse complement strand
AAAAAGAACAAAGCAGAATAAACTTAAATAGAACAAAAACAAGTCGTGTATCCAATCCTCCCCCCGCACCCTCCCCAAAAAGCCGGTTGTTAAAACTTTTAGCAGCACCACCATAATTCACAAGCTGATTAAAAGACACCTAAAGCCCAGGAGTCTCGGGTTCAGGTCTAGAGGGACCCAGGAACCTCTCGAAGTGAAAACACTTGGGAGCAGGTGCCTGCGGGTGGGGGCGGGGGAGCTTTCGGGGGAATACTGGGAGATTCTCCCCCCCACCCCAGGGCAGGCGGACTTGAATTGTCACGTTACTCGTTGTACACATAAAGTTTTTTTTAAATGTTGACTCAAGCAGCTGCACGATGTGGCAGCCATCTTGGGAGAGGCACGAAGTGATGCCAGTCAAAGGAATCACCCAGAGGGAAGCCACCACAACCTTGACTCAGCATTCCTCCTCTTTGCTCCCTTTCATCAATTTATTAAAAGAAAATTTAAGAAGACCCCCCCCCCCTACTTCTCCAGGTTGGCTAAAGGGGCCACCATCTTGAATGTGGCATCACCCTTTCTCCCCGTAACCTTTCTCCGGCGCAGCTCGGCCGCTCCCCATTCGCCGGGGGCGACGGCGGCGCACGCCCTCCCGTGGCTCCGCCCCTAATTTAAATACGTGGCGGCGCCGGGTACGTCGAGGCTGCCGCGGACCCAAGATGGCGGCGTGTGGACGTGTACGGAGGATGTTCCCCTTGTCCGCGGCTTTGCCGCTGCTCCTGCTCGTGGCGGCCCGGGCCCAGCGGCCCCCAAACTCCCAGAACCTGGCAGTCCTCCACCAGCCTCCGGGGCTGGGCCACAGGGCCTTCGGCGAGGGCGTGGAGCAGCCGGCTCAGGCGCACCCTCAGCCGCCCCAGCAGCAGCAGCAGCCGCAGGCGCCGCAGCAGCCCCAGCAGCCCCAGCAGCCGCAGCAGCAGCAGCAGCAGCCCTTTCCTGCCGGAGCGGGGCCGGCCCGGCGGGGCGGCGCGGGGCCCGGCGGCGGCTGGAAGCTGGCGGAGGAGGAGACGTGTCGGGAGGACGTGACCCGGGTGTGCCCCAAGCACACCTGGAGCAACAACCTGGCGGTGCTCGAGTGCCTGCAGGACGTGCGGGAGGTGAGCGCCCGCGGGAGGGGCCAGGGCCCGGGCCCCAGCGGGAGGGGGCCGTGTGGAGGCCGGGGGCCGGGGAGCCGCGGGCCGGCCGGCCTTTTGTGTGGCCCAGGGCGCTCGCCCTCCTCAGTGACAGCCCCCGCCGGCCCTCCCCCCCTGCCCCGAGTCTGAGCACAGCCCCCGGGGGGTCGTGACAGTGACCAAGGGAGCGCCGGCCCCGCTTCCCAGAGCGCTTCGGCGATCTCGCGTGGCAGCCAGGGGGCGGGCTGGGGGGGGGGGCGGTCTTGTTACCCAGGCTTGTACAGACATGGAAACTGAGGCCGCCAGGGTTAGGGAACCCTAGCCGGCAGCTAAGGCAGCCCTGAAAGACTTCGGTCCCGCTAGCTGTGGCTCAGCGCGGCCGTCTCCGTGCACTTGGCTCTGGGATGCGTTGTTGGTAGTAAGCGTCACGTTTAAGGTCCGTTAGTATACAGCACAGAAGCGTGGTAAGTTTGTGCTGCCTTGGAGAACGCTGCTGATGGAGCCCTAAGAAGTCCTAGCATGGCCTGTCTTTCTGGTATCCACGTTTAGTTTTAGTTCTCTGGTGGTAACTTCATGAGGGTAGGCAGAAAACTATTTGGCGTGATTAAATTAGGGCCAATAAATTAGAGTAGTCAATTCTGAGCATTTTTCTCTTTCCTGTGGAGGTCACGGTGCAGACATAGAGATGCATGTTGGGTTTTTTAAACTATTTTTTACGGAGGCATAGCTACTAGGGGCGTTAGAATTTGTTGGAGCAGGCTGTTAGGGAGAGGAGAGCACGCTGGATGAATGGAGGTGTTTAATCACTCTATTCTTTCTGCGAGGCTTTAGGCTAAGGACCATTTTTAAAGTGCAGTCTGGGTGTGAGAGAAGAGGCAGCTAGCTGAGTGTAATGGATAACTGACCGGCTTTGGAGCCTAGAAAACCTGGATCCAAGTCCTTAACTTCTCTGTGCCTTGGGCAATGCTTTGGGTGGTGATGAGTTGATGACCTACATTAGTGAAGGGAGTTTCCCTTTTTTGAGTGGGGAGGATCCCTACACTAGTGAAATCACCGGTCCAGTTTTAAGTTGTTTTTTTTTTTTACATAGGAAAACAGCAGTTTTAGAGATAGCAAATTCTTCTCTAGATAAATTTTGTTCCTCCAACAGTTTTATAAGAATGATAGAAATTTACATTTATATAACACTTTAAGGTTTACAGAATACATTGCTTATATTTTCATTTGATCTTCCTAACAGTTGGCACTTGTAATTTTTTCCCCTTTCACTTTTCCCGGATTGTTTTTGTTTAGAGTTGCTGTGAGTGAATAATTGGGCTTCAGATGGAGATTAGTAGAACAATTAAATGTACTTTGGATTTTCGTTGATTCTCTGGATCCTAGGATTCTTTGAGTTTTTCTTTAGTAAGTAGATGGATAGTTGGTTTTCCTCAAACTGATCTTCACTCTGTGATTTCCATGTGTGTTAATGGTGTCATTTGCTGCTCCTCAGCAGGATCAGGGGATTTTATGTGTATACGCTTATAGGGTATGTTTAGCTTCCATCTTCATCCCCACCCTGGATATGCTAATCCCTTTCTTGGGCAATATTGCCAGGACTTGTGATTTTGTTGGTGTGTGAACTTCCTCCACCAAAGCAGATTGCAGTCTGTTTATAACTTTTATCATCTTAGAGAGATGTGTGAGGCTGTGGTGATCCCTCTGCTGACAGAGAGGGGGGTGTTTGAACTGAAGTTTGGGGCCTCCCAGGCCAGCAGTCTCTATACTCCTTTCCATGATATGCAGTAGGAATGTTTAAAACCCAGCAGTCGCTATTATAATCCCCATTAGCTTTGCTAGTGGAGGGCAGGCTATTTATATAGGACTAATTATAGGATCTGTTAAATAGGCATAGTAGATGAAATCCTGCTTTATTAAATGGAAAGAATCCCAGACCAATATTCTGGTCCCTGGCTCTTTTGGTGAAAAAAGGTTGGAGGTGACTTCATTTTGTTCCTCTTACAGGAGTGATATAAGCTGACCAAAGGAAGTTACTAGATAAGGCTTTCATTTATAATAATTCAGCGGACCATAGAGAACAGTTCTTTATACACAGAAGATGCTTAGTAAGTGCTGTTGATTGACTGATGAGGATCCATGAAATAGTGTGGAGATAGATGTCTTCTAAATGGAAGCTGCTGTATTTTTTAAAAAAATGAACAACCTGCTTTCTGTTTTCTGTTGAAGTCTTTCACATGGAATCTTATTTCATGTGACTCTGGAATTTATAAGCTCTGATGGATACATTTGAAAGATAGCAACTTGGTTAAGGAAATGTACTGTAGATGTAATGTGAAATTATGAACAGAGTGGAATGGAGAGTTTTTTGGGGAATAGGAATGTTTGACAAAAAACCTGATAGCCTTTTAAATTCTTTTGGACTTAAATCTGGAGGAAGTTTTATTTTTTTTATTCTTTCAAGGATTATGAAAATACCGGTAGAGGTGCTGAACCCATGGAGTATTTAAATGTAAAAGAATGCAAACGGCTCAACTTTGGTCATAAGCATGCTGATGAGTTGTGTGGTTGAGTCTTAAGTTTAAATAGTTTTTTAGTTTGTCTTTTTCCTGGTGAGGTATTAAAATATGTTGTTCACATTGCTAAGTGGACTTAGAGGTAATGATTACTCCTATATATTAATTACTTCTGTGCTTGCCCATGGTTATTTTCAGTCTGCCTGGTGAATTGTGTATGCCAGTACATTTTGAAATCTGTATGTGAACAGTATGAAGCTCTGCTTAATGTTCAGTCAGAATTGTTTAGTTTATGATCTTTTCATAGCTTCCATTTTGAAAGTTTTTAACGTGTGTTAAGTGGGAGACTTTTTAAGACTTTCTCAGATGATTAATATTTTTAAAATGGTTTAATCCACCAAAGGGTCAGTCAATTCAATGGTAATGACAGTGGTGACTGATTGGTAGCCTTGGAAAGTGAAGATGTCTTTTCAAAGCATGGTCATAAAGAACAAAGTGCACATTTCCTTCCTGCTATATATGGGAGCCTTGGAGATTTAGTCCTTCCTGTACAGGAAGGGCTTTTCTTTGAGAACTTAGTTGGGCAGCTAGCTAGGGGGTACCACAGTACATAGAGCACCAGGCCTAGAGCCAGGAAGAGCTAAGGTCAGATCTTGCCCCAAAGAAACTTACTAGCAGTATTATGGCAAGTCATTTAATCTCTGCTTCAGTTTCCTCATCTGTAAAAATGGGAATGGGAGCAGGGTGGTGAAGCGAATAGAGCACTGGCCCTGGAGGTAGGAGGACCTGAGTTCAAATTTGCCCTCAGACACATAACACAAAAAAACTAGCCTTGTGACCTTGGGCAAGTCATTTAACCCCAATTGCCCTACTTCTCCCCCCCCAACAAAAGGCAACAAAAAATTTTTTTTTTAATGGGGATGATAATGACACCTCCCTCCCAGGGTTTTTTTTGGGGTCAGATGAAACTAATGGTATCAAACATAAGTCAAAACAGACCCCCAAACCTCATGTATACACTTAGAAAACCACAAATTTTAATATTATCTGTTGTATTGTGCTTTTATTTTCTTAAACATTTCCTTTGGGGAATTTTGCCTGGCTGCAAGCGTGACACCTTTATTCTAACTCTGTAAGGTTAGAATAGGCCTCACCAGCCAGTCTCTAGACCCCATGAGCTGTGTTCAGAGAGCATACTCCATTTGTAGTAATCAGTTCATATGTATGTGCTGCTTGAAGGATTACACAGCACTTTTCCTCCTAAACTGCTGAGATAGAAATCACAAGTAACACCCCCATTTTACAGATGACCAGTTGAGGCCAGAGAGGCAGACTTGCTCATTGTCACCCCGAGATTATCTCCTTGGCCTGGAATGCCCAGAGACAGCTTTTGTCACCTCTGCCTTTAGCTGTCATTAGCTTCCTTCTAGGCTCAGATTTGTGGCCTCTTCCTTCTCAAAATCCTTATCAAACCCCAGCAGAATGTACACTTCCTAGTGCCTGGAGAGAGACAGAGAGAAACACAGAGGTGTGTGTGTGTGTCTGTGTGTGTGTGTGTGTGTCTCTCTCTCTGTCTCTGTCTGTCTTTGTGTGTGTGTCTGTATGTGTGTCTCTGTGTGTGTCTGTGTGTGTGTCTGTCTGTGTGTTTTCCTATTGCCTTGTAAACGATAGTCCCCTTCTTAGATGTTTGTGATAGCTGGGACTTGAACCCAGATCTCTTGAGAAGACAGGTGTTCTCTCCACTGTTTCATCTAGAATTGAACATAAATGAATGGATCATCCCTAAACCAAAAACATGCACAAAACAAAAAGACTGTTTCAGACTCCTTCTGCATATACTTAATCTACATAAAATAGAGCTGCTTCTCCAAAGGGAAGTGGGGAGCAGCTGGACCTATTGTGGCAGTTGCTGGAGGCGCATGCGCATGCGTGGGGCCGGCAATCGGCATCCTTCACTGGCCTGGTCCTCCCTGAAGGAACAACTGTCTGTGATAATGATCCTGACATTTGCAGAGCAATTGAAAGTTTGCCAAGCACTTACAAGCATTATGGCAGTTGTGCCTCATCCCACCCCTTGGAGGCTGCTTTTCCAGGCATTGCTCTCCATTTTTAAAGGTGAGGAAACTGAGGTGCTGAGAGGTAAATGATTTGCCTGTGATGAAAAAAAAATACACCGGACACTGGAGTGGTCTGCCATTTCCTTCTCCAATTCATTTTACAGATGAGGAAACTGAGGCAAACAGGGTTAAGTGACTTGTCATACAGCTAGTGAGTATCTGGAGCCAGATTTGCACTCATAGTTTACGACATTCCAGGCACTGATTGCTTTACAAATACCATCTCGGTTAAACGTCATGACAACACTGGGGGGTGGCTGCTGTTCTTATCCCCATTTATAGATGAGGAAACTCATGTAAATAAAAGTGGGGTGACTTGCTAGGATCACCCAGCTACTAAGTGCCTGAGGTGGGATTTGAACTCAAGTCTTCCTGACTCCAGGCCCAGTGCCTAGAGTCTATCTGCTATACTTCCACGTTGCTCAGAAGTCAGTCAATAACTACTGAGTTCCTGAGACAGAATTGGAATTCCAGTTCTTTCTGATATCCAACACAAAACTAAAAACTGTAGAATTTCCTTCTTTCTGCTGCTTAAAAAATAATCCCTACAATAGTGTGGGAGAAATAGCTTGGTGTCCTGGCTATGGGGTCTTAAAGACCTACCTCTGCCATCTACTACCTGTATGACCCTGTGGGAGTCACTTAACCTCAGTGCTCCAGAGACAAACATTCAGAATTCCTCTGTGGGGATGGAACTAGATTACAATGTCATTGGGAAATGTTTAACAAAATAAATAAAAATAAAAAGCAAGATACTTGTACAATATATACAAAATAAGATACAATGTAAGATAATGTTAATTTATGGTTTTAGACATCAATACTTCTATTTTATTTTGATACTGATGCTCAGGCAACTTTCTTTGATTGTGTGTTGAAAGGAAGGGACCCACATACCTTGGTGGGAAGAGTTTCTGGAATTTGCTTGCATGAATGAAAATACAGATTTAGCCCCTAGCCCCTTCCTTACTACTGAATACTTGACACTCCAGTGAGTGGGAACCTGGAACAATCTATTTAATTTGGGGAGAGAGGCTTGGGACTGAGTATGTGAAGACAAAAACAAAGCAGCCTCTGCCCCCAAGGAACTTGTATTCTGATGGTGGAGGAAGAACCTCGGATGAACCAAAAACTAAAGACAAGCAATGTTCCAAATAGACACCCAGGGGAGAAGGAAAGGGGTGGGGAACAATGAGTGGTCTCCTGTAGGAGATGCCGCTTGAGCTTTGGAGGAAATGCTGTTCTGCACATAGGGAGAGAGGAAATGGAATGGGGTCCATCTTGGATGCAGGGGAAGAGAGTGCTGTGCATCGAGGAGTGAAGGAGAGGCTGGTAAAGTTTGAGAAGCTGAAGAGAGGAGTCTGAACTTGGACCTAGAGGCTGCTGGGTGGAGCAGAGACGCTGGGCAGGGGGCCAACCAGAGCCCCTCCTGCAGAGCTTTTCCTTCAGTTGAGCCTGGTCCCTTCTTTACTGCCCTCCAGGTGACATCTATCTTAACCCTCCCCTCTTCCCCTAGGTCTTCCTTTTAGCTGCTCTGTTAACAGTAGGCCCTTCGCTAACCTGATTGCTGCTCTGCATACTCCCCTGCCCTTCGCTGTCCTAAAATGTGGTGCCTGAAACTGGACTCTGTTATGGTAGTGATGGGAAAAATAAGTGTTCGATTAAAAAATAACTGTGTGAGGATGATGTAGGGAGAGATACCTTGGACTGGGAGTTAGGAAAGCTAGTTCTGTTATTGACTGCTGTTGTTTGGTCATTTCAGTCGTGACTGACTCTTGGTGACCCTATTTGGGGTTTTCTGGGCAAAGATACTGGAATGGTTTGCCATTTCCTTCTCCAGTTCATTTTACAGATGAGGAAACTGAGGCAAATAAGGTTAAGTAACTTGTCCAGGGTCACACAGCTAGTAAATCTGGAGCCAGATTTACACCCATAAAGCTGGTCTTCCTGATTCTAGGCCCAGCAGTCAATGCACCAGTGCTGCCCAGTATGGCTGCTGATAACCACCCCTGACCTCTGTGACCTCAACTATCAAAGGAAGCTGGCCGTTAAACCACATGATCTTTAAGGTTTGCTAGTGCTGCCATTGTGTAGGACGAAAAAGAACCTCATTCCCAGTAGGAGCATGACTGGCATTTTTGAGGGGGATGGCAATGAGGAGTCCTATCTATGGTATCATTGGTATAAGGAACTCCTGTTAAGGAGAGTATTTGGGTCTGTGGAGAAGAAGGAGAAGTTTTATCATTGGAGTGTATACACGGTATAGGTCAGCTGGGCAGAAATAGGATATAGACGAGTTTGGGAAACAGGTCCTAAGATTGCCCTATAGGCTTGATAGTAGTAGCAATGAAATGGCTCCGGGTATCTAGATATCTGCTGGAGCTCTCTCTACGGAAAGGAGAGTAGCTAATCACTTCTTGACTTACCTTAATGATCCTTCATTCAGCTAACAAAGTGATTTTCCTAAAAGTATACTCTGACTAGGTCACTCCCTTTCTCTGTAAATTCCAAGGGCTCCCTGTCCCCTACAGTATCAAATCAGAGATGCTGTTTGGCCTTCAAAGTCCTTGATAACCTCCTCCCCTCCTACCTTTCCAGTCTTCCCATACCAACTTCCCTGGCTTCCTTTAAGTCCCCACTAAAGTCCCATCTTCTACCGGCCACCTTTCCCTACCTCTCTTTTTTTTGGGGGGGGGGTGCAGGGCAGTTGGGGTTAAGTGATTTGCCCAAGGTCACACGGCTAGTAAGTGTTAAGTGTCTGAGGTAAGATTTGAACTCAGGTCCTCCTGACTCCAGGGTCGGTGCTCGATTCACTGAGCCACCTAGCCAGCCCTCCCTACCTCTCTTATTTCCAGTGCCTTCTTTGTCAATTGTTTCCTTTCTGTCCTAGATAGCTTGCTTTGGGTATATTTGTTTGCCTTTTGTCAACTGCATTAGATTGTGAGCTCCTTGAGAATAGGGTTTGTCTTTTGTTTCTTTTTGTATCTAGTGCTTAGTCCAATGCCTGGCACATGGTAGATGCTGAATAAATATCTAATTCTCATTTGGGGGTGGAAATAATGGAGGGGTGGGGCAGTGACCAGTTTGTGATAGAGGAGAATTGTGGGGATACTCTGTCAGGTACACTACATGTAAGATTTCATCAGGTCAGTACCAACCATAACATGAGCATGAACAGAGGTAGAAATAAAAATATTACTTGGTGACTAAGGAAAGCAATAATAGTTCATAGTCATAGTTCATAGTTCATTAGAATGTTTTCCACACTTTTTTAAGTTAAGAAACTGAACTGAATAGAGTAGAGACTTTGAGTCTTTGGGAGGAGCAAGACTTAGGAAGACCTTGATACATCATTGAGAATTTTAGGCATGATTTAATAGGCAAAGCCATATGCTTGATGAATAACCTGGCTTATGAAGTAGCCTGAGGTTAAAATTTTGCTGTAGCTTGAGTTAAATAATATTTACAAATGTCTATTTTGTGTCAATGAATAGAGTATTTATTGATAGAAAATTGTTGCATTCTGATTTATTGTGCAGTAATGAGAAGTAGAACATTTGGACAACCAAAAATTGAGACATGTTTCTCTTTCATTTGGGTCACTAAAGTCCCAGTATGTCTAATCCTAGTAGTCTAAAAGATTATTCTTGTTTACTATGAGAAATTTAAAAAGTTTTAAAGCTTCCTTTACTTCTGTTCTCATTAAGTTAGTTGTCCAGACTGAAAATTCTGATTTTTAAAAACTTCATATGACCTTCTGAGTTCTTTGTACACGGCAAGATAATTCATCTTGTCTCCAACATTGTTAGCCTATGTGAGTTGGCAAATGGAGCCTATTAAACTGTACTAGATAAATTTCAAAATTAAGAAAAAAAAATCCTGTGTAGCTTTAGTAGTATACCAATAGTAATTACTGAAAGTGAATAAAAATTAGATATTGAGAAGGCTTTTACAAATGTTAGCAGCCATTCAGAGACATTAGATTGAGAGCATAAGGCATATTGGTAGAGTGATGGGATTTCAGAAATAGAAGGGGCCTACCTTAAAGATTATAGAGCATAGGGACTAAAGAGGCTGTGCTGTCCAACACTCCCGCCCCCCCCCCCCACAATTATGAAGATAAAGACACAGAAGATTGAGGGACTTGCCCACAATCATACTGGTAGTAAGTATAAACTGGGCTTGGAACTCAGTTCCTATGACTCATAAGTCCAGAACTCCCTTCCCTTCCACCATCCGCTACCCCATTTGACAGAAGAGGACACTGAGATGTTTAGGATCCTAGAGATAAATGGGACCTTCGAAATCATCCAGTCTGATTCCCTTATTTTACAAGAATGAGAAAACTGAAGCCCACAGAACTTGTGACTTGCTTAATGTTATACAGGTGCCAAATAATAGCCAAGAAGTGACACCGTGCTGCCTTAATGTATAATTTATAATATATGTTATATGTGTGTGTGTGTGTGTGTGTGTGTGTGTGTGTGTGTATGTAAAATGTATAATAATATAAGCAGAATCACACACAGAGTGAGCCTAGGGGTGGCAGGGTGTGCCCTGAGCACCGCCAGGACCCTGCTGTCCTGGTTCATGGGTAGTTGCCTGACTTGTTCATTTTGCTTAGCCCTGGCTCCAGGTCCCTGGGCACCTGCACTCCTCCTAGACCCACAGTCCTTACTCTGCTTCTTTATCACCAGACGTTCCTAGAGCACCAAGAGCCAGGTGAGTTTGGACTTGCTGCCAGAGTATGTCAGGGGTAGGACTCGGCTTTGAACCATAGACACACAACAACTATTTATGCAAGCTGAGGTTAGGAAGAGAAATGTTTTCCAAAGGGAAAAGAGGTTGACTTAACCAGCTCTTGTAGCTTTGAGGCAGGTTTTATATCCACTATGCTGTGATGTCTCTGACACTGGTTCCAATTTTGGAATAAAACTCTGTTATTGTTCCTGGAAAGGGTATGTCAATTTACTCTCCTATGGCACCACTCACCATCTTCGTAATTTTCCAAACCAAAATATCCTTCCAAAATCATGCTCCCTTATCATAGGAGGTTTCCTTCTATTAAAATGTCAGCTCTTTGGGGCAGTGACTAAGGTAAGCTTTTGTATTTGTATTTCTAGTGCTTGACACATAGGAAACATTTAACAAATGTTTTTTCATTCCTGCTTACACAGGCCAGCACCTCTGCCACATGCAGACTCGGAACAGTCACATAGTAATATGTATTGAGGCCAGGCTTACACCTAGGCCTTGTGAACTCCAAGGAGAACTGTCTTCTTTTTCCTTCACACTACCTCCCCTACCTCAGGCTCCTTTTACATTTCCCAGTTGATAAGATGAATAAGTTGTATAGGTTTTTGTGAGTTCTAGGTCTATGAGTTCTCGACACATTCATCCTATTTAAGATTTTTATTTTTGCTTTCTGGAGGGGGGAAGGTAGGGCAGTTGGGGTTAAGTGACTTGCCCAAGGTCACATGGCTAATTTTTGTGTTAAGTGTCTGATTCCAGATTTGAACTTGGGTCCTCTTGACTCCAGGGCCAGTGCTCTATTCACTGCAACATCTAGCTGCCCCACATTTAGCCTATTTAAAAGAGGCGTAGAGACAGACACACCACTTTCAGTTTTCCTCTCTTTCTGAGGAGGTTCCCTCAACAAAACATTTTTTTCTTCTGAATTTTTTTAATTTTTTAATTTTTTTAAAGCAATTGGGGTTAAGTAACTTGCTCAGGGTTACACGGCTAGTCATTATTTATGTGTGGGTGCTCATTTTCTGAGGCTGTATTCGATCCCGGGTCATCCCAACTCCGAGGCCTGCACTCTTACTCACTGCGCCACCTAGCTGCCCCTCTTCTGAATTTTTAAAACTGAATGTCAGATTTTAGTCTTTTTTTTTAGCTTTCCTTTTTCACTTTTTCATGTGGTTATCCATTTACAGTAGTAATAATTTATATAACACTTAAGGGTTTACAAAACACTTTGATATGTTATTTCCTTAGGATGTTGTTAAGGTTGTAGAGTTGAGTTAATTTGCATAAGAATTTCTGAGGTTCTGTTTCTAAGAGATATTTACAGGTTTACATTTAAATTACAAATGGGCTTTTCTATGCCATTGTCTATGGAACATTTTCATTTTCTTTTCTTTTTTTGTTAGATTCAGGTCTTTGTATTTAATTTAGAAACTTAGAAAGTCACCAACTTGATTGTTCTATTAGATATTTGGATTTACTTCATTTTTAGACTTCAAATTGTGAAAAAGATTTTTCTATAAATTTTAAATTTAGCATGACAACAGGCAATTATACTAAACTAAAAAAAACCCAACAAAATATTTTCTTGCTGCCTTTTGTCATTATATGTCATTTTAAAAGCTCACCTCTCCAGATTGAACCATCCTTTGTTATAGAAGAATACTCAATACAATGACTGCTCTTGGCAATGCTGATACAGTAAATTCTGGGTTTAGTACATTATTTACTTTCATACATACTTGCCTTCATCCCTGCTTCTAGTCTCATACACCATACCTCATTAGTCTTACTGGTTTCAGGTGCAGGAATCTGGCTGGACAACCTTAAGGGGGGGGGGGCGGCGGGGCGGCGGGCGGTGCGCAAGGGAAGAAGAGAAAGAGATAGCAAATGATTGCTTAACTTATGACATCCATAGGAGACAGTGATGATGATCTTTATTTTTCCACTTAGATCTTTAAAGTTAGAGTGGGTAGCTTAATTTCGAGAGTATTAGGGAATGAGTTGGAATGTCCTCTGGAGAGAAACTAAAGCAATTTTCTGAAGTAATATTGTATTTCATATTTTTTGCCCTCTCCCACAAAGTTTAAATCTAGGTGCTACTATTGATTCAACAACAAAACCTTCATTCCTATTTATAGGCAGGAGGTAGGTTCAGAGCTTAGATGGAGAAAGTAGGAAAATTTTTTATGTTCTGTACTTAGATTCTTAGAGCAAAAAGACCGATTTGACTTGATTGTACAGACTTAGATCCCCAAGTTAAACCAACCCATGTTGAAGTTTTTAAATGACATGATAATCTATAGAAAGAAGTAAAAAGTTTATTTTATTGGTTAAGAAACAAGGTATGCATTGGCATCTACGTGCCTGCTATAGGATGATAAATATAAAAATCACATCAGTTTTCCTGAAAGTCTTAGTTGTCTAGCCAGTAATAAGCATTTTTCTTTCTTCAAAGCTACTGTTAGCAGCTTAAAAAAAAACAAAACAAAACACCACTCGTCATTTTTTACTGTTCTTCCTACTTCAAGAAGCCTGTGCTATACCCTAGAGGAATCAAGAACAACTCCTTCAACTAGTAGGTTCCTTTGAAAGCCTTTGCTTATTTTCTGAGGATTAATTAGACAGATTTGCAGGAATAGTTTGTTCTTGCTGGTGTTTTTGTTTTTTGTTTTGTTTTTTCATTTTTGACCCCACTTTCCTTTCTTTGGTGCAGCTGATCCTCTTTGATTTTGGACATGGATGATGCTTAAAATAATTGACTTTTGGGGTGGTTAAGTGGCACAGTGAATAGAGCACTGGCCCTGGAGTTAGGAGAACCTGAGTTCAAATCCAGTCTCATACTTGACCTGCTTGCTAGCCATGTGACCTTGGGCAAATCAACCCCAATTGCCCTGCCTTCCCCCCTCCAAAAAACAAAAAAAAAATTTTTAAATTGACTTTACCTACAACAATAACTTTTATAATGCTACTAAGAGTCATTGAAGTGTGCTTTTAAGGAACCATAATTTTGCCTAATTCCTTATAGGAATCCATTCTTTAAAAGCACAGTGTTAAACACACCCAAAGAGAACTTATGGAATGCCTACGTACAGCATGAAATCCAGAACACAATTGACAGCGGTGTAAGTTAAGGTGGGAGACAAGTTTAGTGTGGTTTAGTGTATTCAAGGTCAGGTGTTCTGTGTCAGCCTAATGTTGGTTGGTTCAAACACATGACCATTGATATCACAATCAAAATTGTCTCAATTCACAAACCACTGTGGTTAGGGAGGGCACGTGGGGAATCCAGAAGGGCTTCCTGCATGAGGTGTTGAAGTACTTCTGGAACGGGGATAGGGATTCCATGAGAAGGAGATGAGGGGGGTGGAGGACAGGTAATGGCCAGTGCAAAGACTCAGAGAAGGGAGATATCATTTGTGAGGAAGAGCAAAAAGACCGATTTGACTTGATTGTACAGGAATGGGTTAGGTGGTTCATGCCTTAATAAGGTTGCAAAGTTATTTGGGGATAGGTTGTGAAGGACTTTAAAAGTCAAATGGAGGAGCTACTGTTTGGTTCTAGAGGTAGTAGAAAAATGCCACGGAAGCTTATTGAGTAGGGGAGTGCCATTGTTAGACCTATACCTCAGGAAATGCACTTTGATAGCTCTGTGGGGGGTGGACTGGAGGGATGGGACACTTGGAGTCAAGAAACCTTGTTGGGCATGATGGTGATGGTCATGCCTTAAAGGGGAGGTGGGATCCTTTGGACTCTTCTTGAAAGACTCCTAAGGAAAATGAAATAGGAGCAGTAGGTGGAAGTTGCAGCAAGGCAGATTTAGCCTTGATATGAGGGAAGAAAATCCTAGTAATTAGAAATATCCCAAAATTAGACTTCCTCAGTAGGTCTTGGGCACTGGGAGGTCAGCAGACAAATTCTGGATGACCACTTTTTGTTTATGTTGTAGAAAGGGTCACTGGTAGGCTAGTCAGTCTCTGAAGTCTTTTCCAGCTCTGAGATACTGTGATTCTAGGTTAGTCTTGATGTGAGGCAGAAGGGAACATTTAGATGACAGTGATAGGAGGATATGTTGTTTGTTGTTTTTTTTAAAAAACACATATTGGTTTTTTGTTTTTGTTTTTTTAGAAAGATTAGTACTGGGGCAACTAGGTGGCACAGTGAATAGAGCACCGGCCCTGGAGTCAGAAGGATCTGAGTTCAAATCCGACCTCAGACATTTAACACTTACTAACTGTGTGACCTTGGGCAAGTCACTTAACCCCAATTGCCCTGCCCTCCTCCTCCAAAAAGAAAGAAAGAAAGAAAGAAAGAAAGCTTAGTACAAAAGTAGTGTGTATGACTCGAGTCAGGGGGCCTGTGGGGAAGATGTTGGAGTGGGATCTTAAGTCATAAACGTAGGCCTTGAAGGGATCTTAGAGATCCTCTGATACCCCTTATTTTATTGATGAAAACCCTGAGACTCAGGGAAGGCGAGTCATGTGTCTGTGGTCCTATGGGACTTAGTGAGCAGAAATCCAGATGTGAAAAATTGTGTCTTGTGTCCTCTGGAGAGTCATTAGGTGGCACTCCTCTAAGAATTGGGGAAGAATTGAGAATGTTAACTTAAATCACTCTGTTGACATTTATAGACCATCTTGTATCTGTCTCGCCAGTGCTGCTGGGCTAGGGCAGGAGAGTATTGAGCCTGAGAGCTCTATCACACTTTACAAAGGTGGAAGGGGGGTGAGTGGAAGAAAATGTCAGAAAGCTTACTTTCAAAATAATAAATATTTGTTTTCCAATTTTGTTGAACTTGAAGATGGCAGAAAAGACTCATGAAAGAAACTTTATTGTACTTCCCAAGATAGACTATCAGTCCCCCTTTCTCACTACTGGTAAGAGAACAACATTATTTATAGAGGAAGATAAGATTATAACGTTGCTTATGTCTTACTGCTCAAATAAAACTGAGCCCCTTTCCATTAGTGAAAAATGTCCAGTATAACATAATAAAAGTGTCATTTTATTAAGACTATTTGACATTTTATAGGAAATTCCAATACTGTACGTAAATAATTGTGCCAAAAGTGCATCACAAATAGGTTCATTGTTGAGTGGACAGACTTGTGAAACATTTTTTGTGGCGAATATCTCCTTCAAAAGAATACATTGTATTTTCATCAGCATAGCAATTTGAAGTGCTGACATGTTTGCTGTAACAAGGAAATGGGTTTTTAAGTTAAAAGATGCTATGCTAGTATTTGTTTAAAAATAGGATTCTACTTTTAAAATAATGTTTTTCCCCAGTGCCTAGTCCAGTGCTCCATATATAACAGGGAGTCATTAAATGTTTGTTTATTTGATGAATGGTTACCCTAATTCTGAACACACATTCAAATGATGTGAAAGCAAGTAGTTCCATATGTAGCTCTGTTTTGTGGGGAACCTCGCTTAGGGAGACAGAAATGCTGCTGGCTTGACAGTGTTATATTATCCTCAGTTGATGCATGCTCCAGTGACTATAAAATTTAATGTGGAATTGTTTTCAAGTCTATATGTATGTTTGAAACTTTCTAGGAAGAAAGTGGTTAAAAAATTTGATACTTGTCAGTTTTTCAAAAGCATAGTCTTATTAGTTATATGTATGTCTTACTAGGATTAATTCGGATTTCCTTGAAACGTAGAGTGCATATGCTAATATTTAGTATATATGGCATATGTATATATAATATGTACATATGCAATATGTATACAATGCATTGTAAGCACATTGTATCTATATGTTATGTTTATGCTATATTTCATGTATACGATATGTGATACAGGCATAAATATATAACACATGTGTATATTATATGTAGATGTAGTATGTACACATAATGAAATATTTCATATGTAATACATATATATACTAAATATTAGTCTATATACATATATGTATATATTATACATACACCATGCCTTAATTGAAGGAATCACCATTGTTCAAGTTATTCAAGTTTTCCACCTTAGAGTCATTCTTAATTTTTTTCTTTTTCCTCCATCTCTTCTTGCCCAGCTGGCTACCACTGAGGGGCAGGCTAGCCAGCTTAGCTTAAGTAGCAGAGTGTCCCATGAGAGTCAAACCACTGCTGACTAAACTTAGTTCACTATACCTTCTCAGTAGATACAGTCCAGGATCCAAAGTCCACAAACTGTGAGATTTCAGTCCCCACCCCTGCCCACCCCCAGACCATTGGTCTTGCTTCTAAATGGACTTCTATAACCATCTTAAAGGGAAACAGGCCATGTGGAGAAAGGGTCCAATGTTCCTACTAACACCAGCAGCTGACCAACTGCTAACCAGCAGCATAAGCCCAAGAACCCCAGGAATAACCACCTCTTCCCTACTGCCACCCAAGTTCTGACCCAGCTGTTATCTTCCATGGTGGAAATGCTACTGAAGTCCCAGAAAAGAGTGTTATTGCCACCAAGATCCTTAGTAGTAGGTGCTTAGAAAAATGTTTGTTAAATTGAATTATTGAATTCATTTTATTGGGTTCTCAACCTTCTATTGTCAGTTATTGATTTGGAGAAGTGGTGTGATAAAACAATTTTCTTAACTCAAAGCAGTTCAGTTCAATTAACATTTATGGATATATTTGTTAATTATTTGGGGTAGTATGCTAGAGGTACAAAAAGGAAATCAACTTTTGAAATATGGCTAGCATATGTGATGGAGGTTAACCTGAAGTATACCCACCTAGATGAGCTCTGATGTTATTTTATTTTGTCTTTTTGAAGGGAAGGCAGGACAATTGGGGTTAAGTGACTTGCCCAATGTCACACAGCTAGTACATGTGAAGTGTCTGAGGTGGGATTTGATCTCAGGTCCTCCTGACTCTAGGGCTGGTGCTCTATTCACTGTGCCACTTAGTCACCCCTGCAGTGTTATTTTAATTGTCCTAGACTGATGGACACAAGGCACGTCTACTACTGATGACTTGCATTGTCAGGTAACATACTTCTCTTATTTTCTTGGATGCTTGTGTTATAGAGGAGTTAGGCAGAAGCTTTTTTTTCTTCTGCTTGTGTGCAAAAGAGAAAAATCTTTGAATGACCAGGATTCCTTTATCTCTGGTTTTAAGCACGATAGCTATTTTAGTTTAAACTTTGGTTTGTTCCAGCTTTTTATCAGGTGGTTGTGAGGATCAGATGAGACAACTTACGAAAAATACTTAGTGAACCTCCAGGTGCTGTATAACAAGCTCATTGTAGTAGTGCCTAGCACAGAATTTCAGAGTCACAGGGCACCTCTCAGCAGCTGTCAAGGTCAGTACACAGCTGAAAAAGAGTCCCCACTACCACACACCTGACAGGTAGTCCTGTAGCAGGGGCAGGTGGGGAGAAACTCACTGTCTCTGATCATAGGATCACCTGTCCATATCTGAGCAGGGGTCATTAGTCCAACTCTGTCATTTTATAGATGAGGAGACTGAGGTCCATGTGGATTAAGTGACTTGCCTAAAGTCATGCAGGGAGGAAGCCTCAGAAAGAAGAAAGGAAACACATTTAGTAAGTGCTTTACTGTGTGCCAGGCATAGTGCTAATATTTGTGATGCTAAGTGATTTACAGATATCCCTTTTGATCCTCACAACAGCCCTGGAAGATAGATGCTGTTATTTTTTCCATTTTATAGATGAAGGAACTGAGGCAAAGGTTAAATGACTTGCCCACAGCCACACAGTAGTGTCTGAAGTCTGATTTGAACTCAGATCATCCTAACTCCAGCCCCAGTACTATCTCCACTGTGCCAACGGGAACATACATCCTCTTGGTGTTCTTTCTAATATGCTAGCTTTTTCTGATAGCCAGCTCAATCCACTTTTGGATAGCTCTAATTATAAGGAAGTTTTTCCTCATCGAAGGCCTCGATTCGTCTGTTTATGACTTTGTAAAATGGCAGATCTATCATGCTCTGATGATGCTAGTTGTAGGGTAGCATACTATCGTGAGGGATGGGTCCACCTCCAAGAGAGTACTGGGACACTGAAGAACAGACAGTCCATGCCAGTATGGAAAGAAATAGATTTTACTGGAGAAAGGACTATGAGACTGGTCCTTTGTGGCAGGAGGACAGTAGTAGATCTCAGCACCAACGTTAGATCAGGCCAGATAGTATATAAAAACAACAAAGAAGGTATAGTGCCAGGGCTGGCCCAGGGTCACATGGGATAGAGCTGCTTTTGCTGTTTACATTCATCATGATACTTGAGGTCATGTTCCCACACTCTTTGCT
This sequence comes from Gymnobelideus leadbeateri, assembly GCA_011680675.1. Lineage (NCBI taxonomy): Eukaryota > Metazoa > Chordata > Mammalia > Diprotodontia > Petauridae > Gymnobelideus > Gymnobelideus leadbeateri. Next base: position 145,918 of record WOXC01008385.1, on the reverse strand, counting down.
CCCACCACACAGTCCAACCCTCATGACCTGCTCATACATTTTTTCTGATAGTATCTTCTGCAAGGTTCCCCGAGTGGTACATGAGTGTTTCTATTATGGAGGGAGTAGAGGAGCTCCAAAGTGATTTACATTGGAAGCATGATTCATAACAGCAATATAAAAACACAAGTAAGAGAAGAACACAACCAACAAGAGAATTACCACAATTGTTACACTTCTCTTTAACTCTACCTCAAGGGAGATCAAGAGTCAGTGGCATTTGGTGATTAGTGGAAAAACTGAATTTCTCAACTTAATTCAATACCTGCTAGCTGAATTTCTGAGCTAGGTTCATGGCTTGGGCAGTTTTCAACATATTAGGGGTGATATGGAATAGAATCAGTTATAAAATGAAATCAGGATCAGTTGATTTTCTCAGTTTTCCCTTTTTGTCAGTGGGAGACCTGTCACAGGTCAATGCAGGAACAGCAGGATTGATTAATCATAGTACAAGCCACAGCAAGAATATCTAAATCCAAGGATTAATTTTAGAGGGGAAGTTTACATGACACCAAGATAACTGAGAAAATTCACTATATAGATAACAGTGAAACAGATAGCCAGAGTAATTCAGTAGGGACTATCATCATTAACTAACATCAAGACTTTTTGCATTTTAGTCCCTCTCCCAGTGTCCATTTAAATCATCAAATTTCATCTTGGATCCTGATGTTATATGTAGTCTCTATACACTTGTTCTCGGGCAGCTTTGCAGAGGACTCCTCTTCCATAGATTTACTTCTGTGGTTCCAAGTTACTTGTAGAGATCCTTGGATGTTCCCGCTAAAATCTTTTACAAAGCATCTCAATACAACTTAGTACAGCCTTTCAAATTTTATTTTTCCAGTAACTAGTTCATGTGGTGAAAATAGTATAAACCTTGTAATTGATTCTGACCTTATTAATAATGAGGTATAAGAGGAACTTCAAATTAGGAACCCACAATTCACTTGAAACTCCAGAGAATTTAGGTTTTTTTACATATCCTGTTGAAATAGTTTATATTTGACATATATGATTGTCTGATCTTGTTGCTTTCTCAAAATTGGGAGATGGGTATTAGTTCATGGCCCAGATACTTTACAGACTGGCATGCTATCTGGACTTTGTTCAGAGACCCTATAGCCTTGAATACCCAAAAAATTAAGGGCTCAGTTGGCAGCAGCCAAAGAAGCCTCCCAGGTGGGGCTACGAATAAGAACAACTTCCACATACTGAAGTAGGCTGCTACTAGCTAATTCCAGGTCTCTTAAATCCCTTCCCTAAGCCTGACCAAATAAAGGAGGTGCTATCCCAAAAACCTTGGGGCAAGACTGTCAGTGTTAGACTTGATTTCTCAGGTAGTGTCCATTCAAAGGCAAAAATAAACTGTGAGTCTGTATGAAGAGGTATATAGAAAAAAGCATCTTTGAGATCCAGGGTAGAAAACCATTGGGTAATGCCTTCCCTTCCCCCATCTAAGTGAGTATAGTATATAGGTTAGGGACTGTGGGGTGTATTGGAATAATGGCTTCATTAATAGCCCTGAGATCTTGAACAGTTTGATATTCTCCATTTAACTTTTTTATGAGGAGGTAGGGGTGTTACATGTAGACTGGCAAAGGACAAGGATTTTATGCTTAAGGAATTTTTCAATTAATGGTTACAGTCCCTCCCAAGCCTCTGGCTTAATTGGATATTGATGGTGGAACCCATTAGGGTCTTGGAGGTAGACAATAGCTGGGGTGCATGAGTGGCTTGTCCAGAAATTCCCTGATCCTCCAAAATTGACTCACCTGTCTCTCACACTTCCAGGGGAACATGGAGAGTTCTGGTGAATGGAGGAAAAAGGGAGATAGGAGGCTTAACTAGAGAAAATTGGCTCCCCAATTTCATCATTAGGTCTCTTCTCAACAAAGGGATGGGGCAAGAGGAGATGATAAGGAAGAAGTGTTCAAATAACAGATCCTCAAATAGGCAGGGGAGGAGGCAGCCTCATGACATCCTTTAATTTTCCTTCAATGCCCTTGACATGACAGGTCAAGGGGTAAGGCCAGAGAAGTTGGTTAAAAGAGAATGTAGCCCCCATATTTATTATAAATCAGGTAAACCTTACTTTGGATCTTGATTTTTGTCCAGGGTTTGGCAAGAGAGATGGAGAAAGTGGGAGGGAGCGTTGCCAAGATGCAGGTTCTCTTATTCCAAGTCTTGAGAAGACTGGAGGACAGGGTACTGGGAGATGGCTCCACCACTTTTCCAACCTTGGGGACAGTCCTTCCTCCAGTGTTTCTCTTGATCACATGTTGGGCATGGTCCTGGAAGCATCCGTCCTGGGGGGCGTGGTACCCTGGAGGGGCACTCCTTGAACCAGTGGCCCTCTTTATGGCATCAAAACCAGGTTTCCCCACTGCCCAAGTTGCCAGGAGCACCCTCAGGTCTTTTCCTGACCATAGCAGAAGCCAAGAATTGCCTTTTCTCTCCTCTGTTACAACTAGGTTTCTGTTGTTAAAGATTACAAAGGCCATCTCCAGTAATTGGGCTTGGGGTGTTTGGGGTTCTGTTACCAATTTCTGCAGTTTCCTCCTAATATCTGGGGCAGAATGATTAATGAAATAAATGCCAAGGATTGCTGCTCCTTTTGTAGAGTCAGGATCTAAATTCGTGGACTTCTTAATAGATTTTATCAGCCAGTCCTGGAAAAGGGCAGGGTTTTCTTCCTTTTCTCTCAATAATTTCCTTAATTTTTTGAAAATTTATTTGCTTTCAAAATCCTGTTTTTAGAGCTTCTAACAGGCAAATTTCCCTGTGGTCTCTCTTTCCCCTATCCTCTCTTTTCTGATAATTCCATCCCGGGTCACTGGTGGGAACAGCAGCTATTCTGGGGAGGTATTTTGTGGGGTCAGAGCTAGCCAAAGAATCTGCAAATTTGGGGCCTTGTTTCCAGATTCTCCTCTTCTCTTCAGTGGTACAACCGGTGGAGAAAAGGATATGCAAATCACCAAGCACAAATTGAAGAGATACATCCCTGAAGTACTCACTTAGTAAACTTAGTGGTATCCTCAGAGTACTGACCCAGTTTCTCTTTAACCTGAGTGAGGTCTGAAATGAAGAATGGGACGTACATTCTGATTGTCCCATTGGATGAGGCAGATATTTCCCTCAGAGGAAAAAGTCCTGAAGGTGTAGTGAATTGGCGGGGCTTGGGAAGGGAGATAGTAAGACCCTTTTCTTGTGAGGGAGGGCCTGGGGATCTGGCAGGCAAGGGGAAAGAGCAGGTGACACCTAAGGAGGGGGCGGGGCCAGAAGAGACACCGGGTAATAGACAGGAAATGAGAAGGGGGGATCAGAAGAGAGAAGAAGGAGAATGAGGCAGGAAACGGAAGGGATGGGCTAGAGGAGAAGGGAAGGAAAAGGAGGGAAAACGGGTTGGCCATGCCCCACCCCACCTTGGCAAACCGCTGCTTTCCCTCCTTTTCCTTCCCTTAGGGTTAAGGAAGATGAGAGCATCAGGAGGGAGCAGGTAGAAATGGAGGCAGGGAAGAAGGGGGGCAAAGCCTTGGGGGCCATAAAAAGAGGGTTATCCAAAATGTCCAGTTGACCCCCATTTCCCCTTTGTGGGCTGGCTCTAGCTACAGGCATCTTGCAGTTTTTTCTGAGAATGGAGTCCGGAGGGAACTGGATGAAGGCCACTATGTAGGGGATTTTCATCCATTTCCCTTTTCAGTGACAATATACATCTAGCTATAAGAGTATTGCATTGTAAAGACCCCAAAATGGGCCATGTTTCTTGGTCCTCCAGGTGATACTGGAACCAAGATGTGTTGCAAAAGAACACAAGCCTCTTTTTTTCTTTTTAAGTTCTTTAGAGAAACTAAACTGTTTCCAATTTTGTAAAAAAAAAAAAACAACCCAAAGGTGAATTTGGGGGAATTGAAAAGGATTGACCCATTACAGGCCTGGGGGCTGGGAGTAAGCCTTGGAAAACAAAACAAAGCAAAAAAAAAAAAAAAAGTACCTGAAGTTTTTCCAGTTCTCTGGTGTCCCAGAGAATTGGGCATATGCTTCCTGATAAGGTGTCTGTCCCTTATGCTTCAGAAGGTGTGCACAGTTCCATGGCCTTGAATTAAACTGGTGGCTCTGCTAAGAGCCCAGGAGCTTCAGGAGTGTGCAAGACAGCTTTGTAACTGTCTATCCTAAATGGGACCTGAGAGTATCAGGCCTAAAAAGCACCTCCAAGTCTGCCTTAGTGCTTGGAGACCAGTCCCAACTGCAGGGTGAGAAAGGGATAGGGAGACAAGGGAGCCTTACGTACTTCCCAGTCTTGGTTGGAGAAGGGCTTGAGCTTAGGCAATTTCCTGGTGACAGGGAACAGTAGTGCTGGGAACCCTTGAAATTCAAGGGCAAATGACATGGGTTCTGCTTTGAAAGAATTTGACTCAAGCCTTTCAGTCAGAGACAAGGTTTGTTGTTTGACTTAAGAAAATAGAACTCTTTAATGGAGGTAAGATGGGCCTTTTATACAGAAAGTCTGGGAAGATCTGGATGATCTGTAGGAGGTAACTCTGGGTGGTAATAGAAGGGGTCTAGATGGAATTAAGGGTGGGGCAGTCCAGACTATGAAGGGCTGGGCTAGGTTAGGTAACAGAATTGGAGGTTTGGGCACAGGGCCACCATGAAAGGCCACTTGGAAGGATTACTGGGATGAGTTGATGCCACCAGAGACTTGGTCATGTGGGAAATTTCAAGGGAAGTGGTGGGGGTGGGTGGGTGGGGTGGTTTCCAGGGCCCATATCCAGTCACTCCTTCCTTAAAAACAAACAAAAAAACCCTTCTTCCTAATATGTGCCAGCCCAACAAATATTTATTGAGTGCCTCCTAGGTGCTAGATGTTTGGGATACAAAGACAAAAACAAGACAGTTCTAGCCTCTCTGTGAAAAATACACTTAATCTAGGAATAAACAATACTCATTGAAAAGCCAGGAAGGTTTTCATTACCTTTATTTTTACATTTATTCTTTCTGAATAAATGGGTAGCTTCTTTCAAAAGACTACAGAGATTCAGACAAATATAAGCCTTTTTATGCTGCTTCCATTCAGATTTCTTGCCTTGTTCTTCATTGGCTGGGTGCAACCTTCCGAACTGCCCACATCTTACTCCATTCAGACAAGATGTTCCTCTTCCTGGACTGCCCCTTTGCATTTTACTCTTTGATGTGTTCCCTCCTCCCAAACATGGACTGACATGGGTTGCATGTTTGGAAAATGAGGCTCTAATTCTATTCCAGGTGTGTCAGTCAATATACATGAGGCTAGTTAAGCATGCATGTTAATAAAAAACCATCTCTTGACCCTGACCACTTTGAGCCGATTTAGCCTGGACCTCCTTCAAGAGGAACTTAGAGATTTCTTCTAGCTATATGATTGGATAGGTCACCCTGCCCTTCCTCCCCTCATCCTGATTTACACCTTCCTGCATGTCCTGTCTTTGCAATATTCGTTGTTCCTATAGAATTTGTGGAAACCAAACTGTTAGCATTTCTCATTCTCTGGGAGATTAGAAAGACACATGTACACATGTATTGGGAGCAATATTTCTTAAGGCCCCCGCCTTAGATGAGGTTAGTTTTCTTTAAAAGGGTATTGAAACCATCCTTGAGACCTAACTGATCCAGGAGACTAAGGCTACAACCATTGGTATAGCTTTCTGGTGGCCCCAAAGCAAAAGTCAGTTGGTGAGAAGTTAGACTCTTCCTAAAGCTTCTGGCCTGTGAACTAGCCTTGACAGCCTAGATGGAGAAGAGGCACCTGCCTGAGTCAATATTGTATCCTTGCAAAACAGCCCGAGGCTAAGTAAACTTGGCTTTTGTTAGTTGTTGGTCTCTGAGTCCCGTTTGAGGCTGGGCAGACTACCTTGGGTCAGGCATGGCCTACAGCATTTGGTGATTGATTATAGGACTGGTTTGGTGTGGTGGCTCATATTGTGGTTGAAGTGAGGTTGAAGAGTAGTTAAAGTAATGCAGATGCAGTCAGGAGGCCTCTGCTTGTGAAGGTAAATTGATCAACTGCCTGTTGACCTGTGGGCATAAGAAAGAAAATAAATTGTCTTTGGGCATTTAGCAACTAGGAACAGGATGGAACCCTGAACTGTCCATCTAATCAGAGACAGGCCTGTCCTACAATCACATAAAAATACATAGTGAGTATGCACAAAAAAAGTACAAGGTAATTTCAGAGGAAACTTCATGTTGGAGGTAATACTTCTACTTACGGTAGGAGCTTGAAAGGAGGCTAGGGATACTACAAGGCTGAGGCAAGGACAGCATGTCTTTCAGGCAAGGGGGATAGACAGCAAAATGCATGAAGATGGGAGGGAGTGTCCTGTGTGATAGAGAGCTAGTTGGCTAGTCTATGTGTAATCTGTCTAGAAGGGTAGCTTGGTATTCAGGCCCTTCTAAATGCAGCCCAAGGTCACCTTAGCTTTCTTGGCTGCCATATCTACTCTTGGCTCCTAGTGAGTCTTTTCTAGACAAACTGTTGTCTAACCAGGACTTCTCTATCTTGAACTTGTGAAGTCAGTTTCTTCAATTCTAGGGTAAGACTTTACCTTTTCCATATTACATTTCATCTAATTCAACTCCTTTTTAAACTAGCTGAGATGGAGAAAGGATGTATTCAATCTTTTTTTGGTAACTGAATTATGTGTATTTGAAGAAACTTTCCAACATTTTCCATGTGGATATAAAATCTGCCATTAAATAAAAAAATAAAATCCTATCCAAAGAGTAAAATTTCAGGAAAGGTACAGTTTTATTTTAATATATCTTAAACTAGCAAAAGGCTTCAATTCCCCACCCCACCCCTCTAGCCTTACCTTAGGAGTTTAGAGCATCATATTCTGTTATTTCTTATTTGCAAAGCAGAGTTAATTATTATCTTTTTAACTTGAATTCTTGTTTCATTGAATCTGTGTAGTTTGGTTATTAATAAAAGCATTTTAAAAATAACAGTTATGTGGAGGGTAATGATATAATGAATACTTGTATCCTGTTGCATCTCAGTCATTTTCCCCCATTCACCCTTAGTCTTTCTTTGACAGCTTTCAATCCCATTCAGTCCTCTTTATATCTTCCCCATTATGTATAATTTCCATCTCCACATGCTGTGACTCTATGGCAGTCCTGTACAACTTGGAGCCACTTGCAGCATGCCAAAAGATTTCAGGCAACCCCCAAAAAATGTAGAGGAAAGCATCCTCACATGTCAACAAAATCCTTTGGCCTGTTGCAAGCGTCCCTCTGGTTGCAAGTTGTACAGGCCTGCTCCAAGGTATGAATCCTGTATTCCTTGAATGGGCCCTTAGAACATGGAATCTCAGTTTCTTTTTTTAAATCATTCAGTTAAGTTTTAAATGAGGATGTTGATGTTTTGGGCAGTTGTAGATGTACATAATTATTTCTAGCATGTGGTATTTCTGGGCCTAACTATATGTCAGAAATAGGACTCAGCCCTAGATCTTTCTGATTTTTAAGACACGCCCTCGATGTCCTGGGCAGCCAGGTTGCATCTCTGTGACTTCCTTCTTGAAAATAATTATGTGTTTAACTGGAAATCACCAGCCTCACTGAGCTGTTTATCTGAGTCGAGAGGCCTCTGAGAATTAGCAGAAGTTCAGTTTCTAACTCAGTTTGCTTGATTCACTGTTAAAAGAAAAAATATCTTCCTTCTGTAAACATCTTACAAAAGTAAGGTGACATTAAAACATGCCAACAAACTCACTTTAATCCAGTCTAAAAAATCATATTCATGTGATTTTAATGTTTGGAAATTCCCTTTCTCAAGACATATCTGCACCAGTTTGTGATTTGGAGTCTTGCTTGGGGTGGGCACAGCCAGTATAGTATATGTTAGAGGCTGTGTGTGAACCCATTTTACTCAACCCCCAAGATAGATCTCTGTTCAATACTTTATTGTGGCCTTTGATTCTGCAAATGCAAAATCCACAATACTTCTATTAGATGGTGTTCTTTGTAGGAAAGAAGTGAGATTCATCTGAAGTAGTTGATTGTGATAATTAGTTTAATATATCTGAGGAGAAATCATCTAAAATTTTCTAGGAACAAAAGACCTTCGCAAAAATGGTAATGCTCAAAATAGCCAGACAGAAAAAGATGGTTCATGAAGTAACTTCACGGTGTAGGGTAGCCATTGGAATTATAGAAACACTGTTGGGATTTAAAAAAAAAATAACCTTATTGAAAATCTGTCCTTTATCTTTGCTGAAAATTCTTCTGGATGCTACATGAAATATGTGTGGAGAAAAAGTACTGTATAATTAATCCTTTTACAAAAGTCAGGTTTTAGAATAGATGAATTAGCAAGACTAACCACTTACTCTGCAACTTGACATTCAGAAAGAAATTGAATTACACACTACTGAGGAAGTACTAAGAGGCAACAAAATACAACTGCTTCTGGCATGCAGGGTTTCTAAGTGTTCCTCAACATGTCAGGCAACCATTGAAGGACTCAGTTTTGCTTTCTGGGTCAATATTTTTGAGTGGTTATGGCTGCCAGAAAATAGTGGGTTTGGTATATTTTGTTTATATCACTTCAATATAACATCTTCAAAGAGTTTTGCTTAATTTTATCTTTTCTTCTAGCATTCACTTTAAGGTACGGTACCTGAGAAGAATTGCCTTCTACCTATTTTTAGAGATCATGTAATATTACTAATTTATGTTGTGCTTAACAGTTGACAGAGCACTTTATATCTGTGATTGTAGTTGGTCTTTAGTCATGTTTTTCTTATTTAATATTTTAATTTTTCCTAATTATATGTAAAAACAAATTTAGCATTATTTTTTTTCTTCTAAATTTTGAGTTCCTCCCTCCTCTTTCCCCTGCTCATTGAAAAGGCAAGCAATTTTATGTAGGTTATATGTGTGTAATCATATAAAACACATTTCCTTGTAAGTCATTCTGTGAAAGAAAACAGACAAAAAAAAAGTATAAGAAAAAGTTTGGTTTGCATTCAGGCTCTGCTAGTTCTTTCTTTGGAGATGAGTAACACCTTTTGTTATAAGTCCTACAGAATTATCTTGGATCATTGCTTGTCTGAGAATAGCTAAATTATTCATAGTAGACCATCATACAGTGGTGCTGTTACCATGTACAGTGTTTTCCTAGTTCTGTTCATTTCACTTTGCACCAGTTTATGTAAGTTCTTTCTGTGTTTTTCTAAGAGCATCCTGCTCACCACTTTAAAGTATTTATATATTTTTAATTTTTCCCACTTAATAGTATTTTATTTTTTCCATTTACATGCAAAGATAGTTTTCAACATTCAATTTTACAAGATTTTGAATTCCACATTTTTTCCTTCCTCTCCCCTCCCCAAGATGTCATGCAATCTGATACAGGCTATACATGTACAATCATATTAAACATTTCCATATTGGTCATATTGTGAAAGAAGAATAAGAACAAAAGGGAAAAACCATGAGAAAGGGGGGAAAAAAAGAAAATAGTATGGTTTGATCTGCAGACTCCGTAGTTCTTTCTCTGGATGTGGACTTCCATTGTGAGTCCCTTGGATTTGTCCCAGGTCATTGCATTGCTGAGAATAGTGAAATCTTATCAAAGTTGGTCATTGAACAGTGTTACTGTTAATTGTACAGTGTTCTCCTGGTTCTGCTCACTTCACTCAGCATCAGTTTGTGTGTTTCCAGGTTTTTCTGAAATCCTCCTGCTCATCATTTCCTAAAGCACAGTAGTATTCCATCACAATCATATGCAACAACTTGTTTAGCCATTTCCCAATGGATGGATACCCCTTCAATTTCTAATTATTTGCCATCACTAAAAGAGCTGCTACAAATACTTTTGTACACTTAGGTCCTTTTACTTTTTTATCTCTTTGGGATACAAGCCTAGTAGTGATATTGCTTTGTCAAAAGGATATACATGGTTTTATAGCCCTTTGAGCATACTTCCAAATTGCTCTCCAGAAAGGTTGAATCAGTATACAACTACACCAGTAGAATATTAATATTTTAATTTTCCCACATCCCCTCCAACATTTGTCATTTTCTTTTTCTGTCATATTAGCCAATCTGACAGGTGTCAGATTATAGACAGTATTGTCAGATACTAGCTTAGAGTTTTAAAAATGTGCATCTCTCTCACAAATAGTGATTAAGAGCACTTTTTTTATATGACTATAAGATAACTTTGATTACTTTGTCTGAAAACTGCCTGTTTATGTCCTTTGACCATTTAGCAATTGAGAAATGGCTCCTATTTCTATTAATTAGACTCAGTTTTCTGTGTTTGAGAAATGAAGTCTTTATCAGAGAAACTCAATGTAAAAATTTTTTTCACAGTAATAATTATCTACTATTTCTTTCTCTATTTCCCCCTGTTTATACTTCTCTCTCTCTCTCTTCCCCATCCTCCCCCCCACCCTACCTTTTAACCTGTCCATTCTCAAAAGTGTTTTGCTTTTGACTTTTTCCTCACCCAAACTGCCTTTTCCCTTTTATTAGCTTCCCATTTCTATCCATCCTCTCTCCCCTTCTCTTCCTACTTTCCTATATGACAAGGTAGATTTCTACACTCAATGGAGTGTTTTTATTATTCCCTCTTTAAGCCAATTCCACTGAGAGTCATTGCTCTTTTTTTGATTATGACTTTTAGGTAGTCCAGTAATTCTTAGATGGATCATATAATAGATCCAGATCATGCCTGTAGTCTTTTTCCCCCTTTTCGGAGGGGGGAAGGCAGGGCAGTTGGGGTTAGTGATTTGCCCAAGGTCACAGGGCTAGCCAGTTTTAACTTTTAGAGTTATTTTCCTCAGTACCTCTTTTTCCATTTGTAAGTTTTTGGCTCTTCCAGGGTGGTATGGTCTAGGAAGAGGAGTGTTTACTACTCTTTTTGTACCGTGCTCTGGTTTGTGAGCGACCACGAGCGCTCTTTTCAGCCTTGGAACTGTGACCAGGGTCCCTGGTCCCTTAGGGCTGCAAGCTCTGCTGTGTTAGTTAGTGCCCCTTCTCTCACTGGGACTAAGACCCAGGGCTTCAATCAAGATCCAAGTGTAGGTAATACAGTGAGTCCTTGGGGCCAGCAAAAGGACCTCTATAAATCTCCTTCTGGCCTATTGTCTGATCCCTTTATGGTCTGTGGACTGAGAGGTCTGAAAACTGCCACTGTTGCCACAGATTCAGTCACCTCCAGTCTGCTCTGAGCTTACTGGACCTGCGCCGGACTGCATTCCTCTCTCTCTTTAAACATTTAGTTTTAAAACTTTGAATTCCAGATTCATTCCCTTCCTCTCTTGTCACCCACCCTTACTGGGAAAAAAAGCAATTCAATATAAATTGCACATGTGTAGCTAATGCAAAACATTACCATAGTAGATATATTGTAAAAGACTGATTATATTTCCCTCCCTCCTATCCCACCTCCCACTTGGTCTCTTCTCCACTTTGGTCCTGTCCCTTTTCAAAAGTGGGTACTTCCAACTTCCCTCCCCCCAGCCTGCCCTCCCTTCCATCATCCCCCCTCTTAGCCCCTTCCCCCCTACTCTCCTGTAGGGTGAGATACCCTATTTAGTGTGTATGTCATTCCTTCTCTGAGCCAGATTCAGTGAGAATAGGGTTGACCCATCATTCCCTTTTGCTTTCCTGTCCTTCCTCTCCATTGTAACAGTTTTCCCTTGCCTCTTCTGTATGAGAGAGTTTACCCCATTCTGTCTCTCCCCATCTCCTTTCATTATATTCCTCTTTCATCTCTTAATTTCACCTTTTTTTGCCTTTTTTTTTGGAGGGCAATTGGGGTTAAGTAACTTGCCCAAGGTTACACAGCTAGGTTTTTGTTTGTGTGTGTTAACTGTCTGAGGCCGGATCCGAACTCAGGTCTTTCTGACTCCGGGGCTGGCGCTCTACTCACTGCGCCACCTAGCTGCCCCTCAGTTAGTCTATTTTTTAAGGTGTTATTTTCCTCAGTCAGGCTGTTGACTCTCTCATTTCATACTTTTCCTGCATCCTTCTCATTTCTCTTCCCAAGTTTTCCTCCACTTCTCTTATTTGGTTTTTAAAATCCTTTTTAAGGTCCTCTGTGGCCTGTAACCTGCTGATAATTTCATTTGGGGCTTTTGGTGCAGGAGTTCTGACCTCCCAATCCTCTTCCTGTTCCATGCTTTGATCCTCTTTGCCCCCAAAACAGCAGTCTAATGTTGCATTTTTCTGTTTATTTTGTTTCCTTTGCCTAGACGTGTTGCCACTTAATTACTTGACTTTTGGGCTTGTTACCACAGTAGGATTCTGCCACCAGACAGGGGCGCTTCCATCCCAAACGTTGGGGTCTTCTCAACTTCCAGAGGTACTAGTTGGGTGCCCTCCCTGAAGCCCCCACACAACTCTGGCAAGCTGGACACACACCCCAAGACCTCCACTCCAGACCGCAATCCAGATCCAAGAAAGTTAAAGTGAGAGCGATTACCCCCAGGACTGATCGCTGGATCCCCCTACAGTTCACAGGGCAGGAACTAAAGCTGCAACTGAAGCTGCAAAATGGTGTCCATGCTGGGGCTCCTCAGCTGCTTCTCACCCCCAGGGAAATAATCTGACGGGCTCCAGAATACTGGTCCCAAAGTCCATAGGGCACTGACCTCTCACTTTGTCCTAGGCATCTATGTGTTAATTCTGGAAACGCCACAGTTGTTGGTGTTCTGGGGTCCCTCCAGCCGGCTGCTGGCCAAGCTGTCCTGGGGCTAAAACTGCTACTCATGAGGCCTGGGCTTGGCTCCCAGAGCACTGCGCTGGGCACTCCCTGCCGGGCTGCTGAGCTTTCCTCAGTGGGAGGTTAGCTTCTCTGTGTTGTTCTGTGGGTGCTGGAGCTCCAGAGGTTGTTCAGAGTCCCCTTTTACATGATTTTGAAGTGGTGTGGGCTGGAGCTTTGTGGAAGTGCTGTTTCTACACTGCCATCTTGGTTCCGCCCCCCCCCCCCTTCTCACCTTTCTTAAATTCAGTAAATATTTATTAAGTAGCTACTATTGGCAGGCACTGTGCTGAACCTTGAAGATTTAAGAAACAGACCAATCAGAAACAAACCAAAAAACCCAGCCCTTGGCTTCTAGGTGCTTACCATCTAATGGGAGAAGACTGCACACCAAAGGAAGCTGGAAAAGGGAGGTGGGGGACCAGGGCGTACCTAGCATGAAGGCATGGTGTTTCTTAGAGCTGCTGATGGAGTGTCAAGAATAGGGAAAGGCCCCAGACCTCTAGAAAGGCAAGCCTGGGGAGGAGTTTAGTGTTTCACCTTTTGATCACAGGATTGAGGAACTGTGGAATGTGCAAAAAAGTCCTCATGAGGGTGAGATTTCAGGTGATCAGTTATCCTGAGTGGGATGTGGTCTGTGGAATTCAAACCAAGTGGAGCTGCTGATAGAAAGTGGAGAGTTAGCATTTACATTAACAACGAAACTATTGGACAGGTAGGTGCTGCAGTGCATAAAGCACTTGGCCTGGAGTCAGGAAGATTCATCTTTGTGAATTCAAATTTGGCCGCAGACATTAACTAGCTGTGTGACCTTGGGCAGGTCCCTTAACCCTGTCTGCCTCAGTTTCCTCATCTGTAAAATGATCCGTAGAAGGAAGTAACAAACCACTCCAATGTCTGCCAAGAAAATCCCAAATGCAGCATGATTGAACAGCAACAAAGTTAGCCATTACATTGTTGGGAGAGTTGTAAAGAGGACCAACCATCCTGAAATTTCACTTTGGAATTATGCAGCAAAAGTGACTCCCTTTGACTCATAAATTGACATGACTAGGCATTGTCAGTAAGTGAATAAAAAAACCATTTATCATGCACTTATCCTGTGTTAAGCACGAAAGTGAGTCAGTTCTGGTGCTCCAGCAGGATACTATAGGGAGAAGGCCGTCCCTGGGCTTCTGGAGGGCTCAGCCACGAAGTCTCCTTCACAGTGTGGCCGAGTCCTGCTTCTTCTGTCCCTGCAGCTTCCATGGGGCCAGGGCCTCTCCTGCTGCCAGCTAACATCGTTCACAAACATTGGTGACATAAAAAGGAAAATACCGACATGAAGAACAAAGAGGCGCTAAGTAAGGAACCTGCCGTGTCCGGAGTCTGTCAGGTTTTCAGGCAGTCTGTTTAGCTCTGTACTTCTTGTTTCTCTTCTTGTTACATTTGTCTAAACTTTGGAAAAGGCAGGTTTAGATCAACCTTGCAATCATTGTCCTAGAGGGCCAGTCAGTAAATACTTACTATGTGCCAGGAACTGTGCCAAGAGCCAAAAAACAGTGTCTGCCACCAAGGAGCTCACAGTTTAGTTGGGGAAGGCTAGATGCAAACATTTATGTAACAAACAATCTATTTACAGGATAATTTGGAGATAATCAACAGAAGAAACTAGAATTAAAGGTCTTTGGTCTATAGGAAGTGGGATTTTAGCTGGGACTTGAAGGAAGCCAGGAAGCAGAAATGAGGAAGGTGAGAATTAGCCTACTCAAAATGCCCAGAATTGGCCAATCATGTCCTTTTTGCATTTTATTTATTTTTATTTTTATTTTTTAAAGCAATTGGGGTTAAGTAACTTGCTCAAGGTTACATGGCTAGTCATTATTTATGCGTGGATGCTCATTTTCTGAGGCCGGATCTGATCTCGGGTCATCTCAACTCCGAGGCCGGCGCTCTTACTGACTGCACCACCTAGCCGCCCCTTTAGGGCAATTGGGGTTAAGTAACTTGCCCGAGGTTACACGGCTAGGTTTTTGTTTTGTGTGGATTATGTGTCAGGAGGCCAGCTCCGAACTCAGGTCCTTCTGATTCCAGGGCCGGCGCTCTATTCACTGCGCCACCTAGCCGCCCCTGCATTTTATTTACATTTTCTTTCAAATACTTAGATGCTGTGCCCTTTGGTGTATCTATTTAGTATTAATATCCATATCCTTTTCATAATTTTACATGCTTTAAGAAAATAAAAAGAAGCAAAAATCCAGGATGTATCCAACTATTTATATTACTCTTATTGATGGAAAAGAATTGTAGCAAAGTGGGTACTCATCTGTTGGGGAATAGCTACCCCCAAAATGTCCGTATTGCAATATTATTGGATCATAGGAAATTATGAATATGTAAAATTTAGAGAAATATGGGCCAATCTGTATGAACTGATCTAAATGAAATAAGCAGAACTAAAGGAACGGAGATACTATAAATGAAAAGATAACTAAAGGGAAGGTGGGAAAACCAGTGGAGGGCCTAGAGAAGAGATGATGACCCACCTCATCTTCATGGCAGAGAAGTAAGGACCTGTTAGAACAGAATACACACACACACACACACACACACACACATACACACACACACACAGATAGTCTCTCCATTGAATGTTTTTGCTTAATAGTATTTATTTTTTACAAGAATGGGTTCTATAGTGATTTGTGTGGGAAATCACTGATGAAAAGACAGGACATCAATAAAACATATTAAGAATGCTGTTGTAATTTGAAAAAAATTTACATGTACATCTGTCAAGAATAACAAATAGCAAAAATATCATAATTTACAAAAACAAAAAATGAAATTAATCAGTACCCCCCCCCCCCACACACACACACGACGTAACATTGTATTATTTAAAGGAAAAGATAACTGGACTACAAAAAAGTCAAGCTTTCGAGACAATGATTGGAAGGTACTTTCACTGTACCTCTTTCAAAGTTAAATGAATGTAAAGTTAAACAAGAAGAAAATTATGGAACTGAACTGAATGTTTGAAAAAGTAGATGTGATGGAGCTTTGACAAGTCAGACTCCTAGTAACCCCCTTTGTCTTCCTCATTGAAATATCTTCTCTTTGTGTTTTCAGAATTTCATTCTTGAGAGCTTCCTATCCCTCCTGGGCTGACTTCCCCTCTAGAATTTTAGTCCAGGGGATGCTACCTCTCCTTTCACTGAACACTTTGAAATCTGCTCTCTCAAAATCTAAGGTATGTGTCAGACTGTGACCAATTTTCCTTTCCTTTGTATCACAAATTTTAAAATGGAGTAATTCCCCTGAAGGTTCTGATCATTTCTAGTTTAGCAGCTGTTCTTCCTCATTAGAATCCAGTTCTGAAGAACTGTTTCTCTGTTTGTTTTTTCTCCTCTTTTTGGAGGATGAAATTATCATTAAGGCAAGCCAAGAAATTGAGTTCTTCTGCTTTTGGCAGAGGGACAGCTCCAGCATATGTCTGAGTAATTGAAATTTTCCATTGTTAACTATGCCATGGTTCTGTGACAGCCTTGTGTTCTGTTTCCCAAACTGCTCAACTATTTTCTCTTTCTGTCCAGGTGGTCTGTAGCATACATCATTTCTTTTTCTGGATCCTTTGATTTTTGCCCAAATGTTCTCCACCGTGCTTCCAGAATTCTCTGATTCTTGAATGTCCTCACATAGATATATTCACTTAATATTTGATGGTTCCTCGCATCCCACTCCCCTCTTATCCACTTTTGACTAAGTCACACCCTTCCAGGGGCAGATTTGTCAGGCCCAGCCCCTGATAGTCTGTACTCTCATAGATGCCCTTTCCTTTCACCAACAATTGCAGGACCAAGCTAATCATCTTTTTCCTTGTCTTACTAAAGTCTCTCCCTCCCTCCCTTCTTTTTTCCCTTTCTTTCTTCCTGAGGATTTTTCCAAATTTTGCCCAATTCCAAATTATGCAAAATAGTAAGCATTTTTTAAGTGCGAGCTGTATTCCAGGTACTGTGTTAAGCTCTGATAATACAAATAAGAAAAAGGCAGGCCATACGTTTAAGAAACTTGTGACCTTTATCTGAAAATATCTGAGCCCACTCTAAAGGAAGCCTCTGGGAGGGGTTTAATGCTCTGTCTTGCATCCCTCCAGTCAGAACCGAGACTGCTGGAGGGCCTGCAAAAGTAGGGAGTATTAAGGTTGGACCAGTCTCTAGGATGATGAGATTTCCAACCATAAGCTTCTCCTGGGGAAGGCACAGTGTTCCTGGAGTGGAAACTGAAGACATATGCATGTACTGAATGGCATGAGAAATGTAAATCTTTGTACCAAAATGTGGTTGGTGGAGGTGTGAATTAACTGAGCCATGATGAAAAACAATTTGGTCTGTACTAAAAGAGAAAAAAAGGCAGGAAGCACTCTGTATGCCCATATTGCCCAATGAAGTCATAGACTGAGGGAAAGGTCTCATAGATGGGAAGGTATCTGTAGCAAAGAACTGATCTCAGAATGGCAGAATGCATCTCGTTGCATGAAGTGATGGCAGATTCTTGTCTGCCACAGGCTGATGACTGAAGAAAGAATCAGATGGACTGATGCAGACTGAGGTGAGCAGAACAGTGTTGCACTGCCAGGCTCCAGCACTGATGGGCGCCATAATTGATGCTGCTTCACCAATGTTGGTGAGATGTTGCATCTTCTCTCAGCAGAGAAGAAAGTGAGGCCAGTGGACATGGAGAGAGGATATATTGTCAGATAAACCAGTGTGTTGATTGTTTCCTAAACTGTGCTTTGTTGCAAGGAAAGGGTCTCTTGGGCCAGTGGGTGGAAACATTAGAAAGTGTCAGTGATGTTTAAAAACAATTAAATAGATTTTTAAAATGTACTTACCTGCTCCTGAATCCCATTCCTCAAAAAAAAGTAATATAGGACTTCATAAACAGAGTTGTTTAGTTGCTTTTTTGTTGTTGTTTGTTTTGTTTTTTTGCTTTTTTTTTGGAGGGCAATTGGGGTTAAGTAACTTGCCCAAGGTCACACGGCTGGTTTTTTGTTTGTGTGTGTGTTAAGTGTCTGAGGCCGGATCCGAACTCAGGTCCTTCTGACTCCAGGGCTGGCGCTCTACTCACTTCGCCACCTAGCCGCCCCTGTTTAGTTTTTTAATAGTAGAAATTAGAGTATTATTATTATTAAGATTTTTGAGCCAGGGGAGTGTGCAAAAATGGTAGTTGTGGTTATTTTGTCATGTTGGATTCTTAGTGACCCCATGGATCACACTGTTCTTGGCAAAGATACTGAGTGGTTTGCCTTTCCTTCTCTAGTTGAATTAAGGCAGAGGTTAAGTGACTTGTCCAGGGTTACACAACTAGTAAGTGTCTGAAGCTGAATTTGAACTTAGGGCTTTTTGACTCCAGGCCCAGTACTCTATCCACTGAACCATCTAGCAGCTTACCAAAAAAAAAAAAAAAATTTTTTTTTCAAATTTTAATAGTATTTAAAGAATACTTAGCAGTAGTCCAGAGAGAAGTTAGAGTCAGGGAGTCCAGTTTAAAAGGTTTCTTCAGGAATCCACAGGCCTTGGACCAGAATGCTAGCAGTGAGAAAAGAAACAGAGGCATGGTAGAAAGACATTGTAGAAACTGCCACTGGGTGTAGAGACTATTGGGGAATGTGAGAGATAAAAGAAAGAATGAGGGACTCCCCCAAGATTTTGAACCTGGGTTGCTGGGTCAGTGACTGTCATTTATCCCCAGATGTCTGTTACCTTCAAGGAGGGCACATTGTGTAAATTTTGAGATGTTACTATAGGGAGTAATGGAGGAAGTATGGAGGAAGGGGAGGTGTGCAGATGCATATGCATGAGAAAGTTTGAAAATAAAGAAGCTTACCCGGTGACAGAATTGATGTTTATTTTTCAAGGTGGAGCAGTCATAGGAACCTTGTGACTATCAAGAAAAATGTAGAAGCTTTGTCTCCTAGGTGTCAGGAGGGCAGAGGTGGGGAAGATAATTGGGTTTGACAGGCTTAGGCCTTGTTGAAATTGACTTGAAGCTTCTACATGTGTCTTTTATAAACCTATTATGACCCTTCAAAGAATTACCTTTTATGTTGACCGGCTGCTTGGTTTTAGGAGCATATCGAGTAGATAGTGCTAAAAACAGGACTTGTGTTTGGTCCTGGTGACTGTGTCCTCAAGCTAGTGAGGCAATCCCTGAACTTGACTCTGCTTCAGTTTCCTCATCTTTAAAGTTAAGGGATTGGATTGGGTCATCTTTTAATGTTTATCCCTTTCAGCTTTGTGATTGTGCTTCTGTTCTTAAACTGAACACTTTTTTGAGTCTGTGAAGAATATTAGTGATGCCTGACTGGAGCTGTTTTTTCATATCCTTCAGATTCTCTTCCTAGTAACCTTTTCTTTGCTCAAAAATTGAATGTTAGTAGAGGACATTAGAGGTGCTTTATGGACCTGTTGGTCATAAAGGAATTGTCACCATAGTAATTGCTGGCCATCTTAGGGTGGAGTCAGACAATTGGAGCATTTATACCCTGCAAGTACTATTTCGTAAGCTTTGGAGACTTTCAGGGAAGAAGGCCAAAATGGGCTTAAATGCCACCCTGAAGAAACAGACCCTAAACCACTGGGAAAAGTACCAGATACCTACTGTGCAGAGAAGTGGTAATCTGAAATAGGCAATGAATTGCTTTAGGAGTGTTATGTGACAAAAATAGGGCTGGTTTTCTTTGTCAAAATGAATCTAAAACTGAGGGATTTCTTTGGCCATAGAGTTCCCAGCGAATCCTTAGGCTCCTTGAAGTATGGGAATTTGAGGATAAATTAACGAAGTATTTAAAATATTAGAAAATTTTTTCCTTATTGTAATAAAAATTAAAAGTACAAGATTTTTCTTCAGATAATGAGACTTTAATTCTTCAGAATTAACATCTACTCTACCACTCTGTGAACATTTAATTAATTGTGGTACCAGCAGATGTATACTTAAAAAATCCCAACAACCCTAAATTATAAATTGTTCTCATTAAACATTTTCTCAGCTTCTCAGAGATTTGTTGCTCTGTAACCCACAATGTTACCTGCTGTGTGGTGCAGCCTGTCAAAAAATGTTATCCAACTCGATAGCTCAAGAAGTAGGCTCTCTGGAAGCAGAAAAGTGTGTTCCATTACTCCATCTTGCCAATATGTTCAAGGCTCTAAGTTATTAAGTCTTTAATAACCCTTTTTGCAGCTTAAGAACTTTGAGCCACCTGAAGAAAAGGACCATGGGAATTTTAAATATCATGTAGAAATACTTGAATGTTCAACATTTTCAAAGCATTTTTTGGAGTCTTCAGGTATCTATGATTTCATTGCTTTGGGTTTTCTCTCCCTGATGTGGGTTGCACAGTCACTCTTGACTTTGTCCCTGATCTGTATCCTGTGGCCATTCTCAGAGAGAGCAAGGTTGGTGGTTGCACAACAAAAAACCATCAGCTGTCACTGTTCTTGGACTAGTAGCCGTTTGGTGGACTGGCCAGATCATGTCATGATGGGTCATTAGGCCTCAGAGCATAGGACTTAGGTGGAAGTTTCCATTCAGTTTATTGATCTTTCCTGTAGCAGAAGCTCCTCCTCCTCCTCTTCCTTCTTTTCCTCCTCCTCCTCCTCACTTTCTCTCCTTAGCTCCAGGACATGCTTATGTCTTCCTGATTGCTGGTCTGCCTTTGCTTCAAAGCAGCTTGCTGGCATAGGGGATACAGTGCAAAAGTTTGGAGTTGGGGAGACCTGAGTTTGAATCCTGATTCACATGGATTCACTCTGTGTTCCTCATTGAGACATTTAACCTCTCTCAGCCTCAGTTTACTCATTTGCAAAATGGGAATAATAGTACCAAGCCTCACAGAGGGTTGTGAGGATTAGATGAGACAACATTTAAGAGCTTTGCAAACCTTAAAAACATTACATAAATGAGAGTTTTTTGATGATGGTGGTGTAGTCTATCTGTACTTCCAGTGATTTCATTAGTTTCTATAGAGTTAACTATCGTTTCCATGAAAATCACTTCTAGATCTACAGACTTGTTTTTCCTCCCTCTCCTGAACTTCATTTAGCCCCATATCTTCACCTGCCTCTTTGGCTCCTCTGATTGTCTGATAGGCATCTTAAACTCGGCATTCTAAAGCAGGATTCATTCTCTTTCCCCCTTAAAACCACTCTTCCTCCTAAGTTATTCTTTCTGTTAAGACTACTACAAGTCTTCCAGATACCCTAGTCAGCAACCTAGGATTAGTCCTTGACTCTACTCTTCCCCCTACATCCAGTCATTTGCCAAGTCTTGTCATTCCTACCTCCTCAAACATCCCTTCCCTCCATCCCTTTCCTTCTGCACTCAGTACAGGTCACCTTGCAGAGGTCCTCACTGTCCCTTGCTTTTCAGATTATTGTAGTAGCAGCCTAATGAGTCTCTCTCTGATCAGCCTTTCTTCACTCCGTTCTCCACACCGATGCCAAATTGATACTCCTAAAGCACAGACCTTGCCTTCCTATTACTTCCGTGCTATGACATTTCAGTGACTCCCCATTGCCTTTAGAGAAATATATAGACTATCTTCTGGTTGGCATTTGAAGCTTGACTCCAATTGGTCTTTTCAGGCTGATTAAGTCAATCTTTCAATACACATTTAGTCATCATTTGCTGTGTGCTAAGTGCTGAGGATACATAGGAAGAAAAAATATACTCATGTCCCTGCCCTCAAGGAGACATCATGTCAGTAACTAGGCACATAGAAGATATGTGTAGAGTAGACGGAAGGTAAGTAGGTAATAGGACCGGACCGGTCTCCTGCACAAGATGAGATAGGAGCAGAGTCTTGAAGGAAGCCAGAGAAGTTAAGAAGCTGAATGTTCTAGGCACGGGGCATAGTAGCACAAAGGCATGGGCATGAGGGGGTGGAGTGTTGGGTGCAAGGAGCGGTGAACAGGCCATTGTAGCTCCACCATAGTGTACTGAAGGGAATGAACTGCAAGAACACTGGAGAGGTAGGAAGGACCTGTGCTGTAAAGGGGCTTAATTGCATACAACGAGATTATGTTTGAATCTAAAGGTACTGGAGTTTATTGGGGGTGGGGAGTGACATGGTCAGACCTACAATTTAGGAAAGTCCCCTGAGAATCCCAGTGGAGGGTGACCTGGAGTGGGGAGACTTGAGGCAAGGACACTGGTCTTCTGGCTGTCATTGTAGCCCATGTGAGCAGTAAGAGCCTGAACTAGGGCAGCAGCTGTATGAGTAAAAAGAAGTAGTTTATGAAAGAAATAGGACAGGAGAAATTACAAGATTTGTCAGTAGATAATGCATGTGGTGGCATCAGACACTTGACATACTAGCCATGTGACTTTGGGCAAGTCACTTAACTCCAATTGCCCTCCAAAAAGCAAAAAAAAAAAAAAAAAAGTGCATGTGGGGTGAGCAGGAGTGAGAAGTGGAAAGAGCAGAGCTTTGGTCCTAGAAGACTAGGAAGATGGCGGTGTCCTCAGCTAGTAAAAGAGGAGTCTGGGATATGTTGAATTAGAGAAACTTTTTTGAAATATCTGCTCCACAGCATACCCAACAAGCAGCTATTTATTTACTCTAGTCTCATTTAATTTTCTTGTTAACCTCTCCACTTTTTTTTTTTTGCTACCTTTCTGGCACATAATTACTGCTCCGAAATGCTATAACTCTTTATTCTGGTTGATTTAGCTTATTCTTTCCTCCATTCTTGTACTTTTTTTTTTTTGTACTCATTCTTGCCTCTGTGTCTTTGTTTACTGATCATGAAGTACTGTCCCTACTTTAAGTACCCACCTCAGTATTTTAAATTCAATAAATATTCATTAAACACCTATGGTATGTAAGGGAAAGATGAAATGCTACTATATTGTGATCAGATAAGGGTATTTTAGAGTTCTTGAACACAGATGTGGTGTGTCTGTGGGTAATGGCAAGGTCAAGAGTATGACCATCTTCGTGTGGCTTAGAGGTGGCTTGGAGAAGGGTAGGTCATGGGAGGCAAGTTGAGGAACTGTGTAGTTAGATTGTCTGAGGGAGTATCTCTTTGTCAGTCTTATCTGTCTGTCTGTCTGTTTATCTGTCTGTCCCCTTATGGGAGGGCTTATTGAGGAAGGGAGAGAAATTATCAGAAATTTCATCTGGTGTCAACTCCACCAAACCGGCCTCTAAGCTGTGGTTGTGTAAGCTGAACAGAGCAGGCCACAGACAGGAGAGTAGGGAATCAAACAAGTTTAATTTCAAAATGAGAGAAATGACTTAAAAGCAAGGAGGCAGTTTGGACACTTGTTGAGCTTCTCCTCTAATAGGCTTTTTGGGGAGATCTCAGTTCTTAGCCCAGTGGCTAAGCTGTAGCTGTGACAGTGAGGGGTAACAGCAACATTGAGACAAGTTTGATTCATAGCAGGACTTCTCAACTAGAACATGGGTGCTTGTTAGAGCTCAAAGAACACCTGGTGCTGGTCAGAGCAATAAAGTGATTTGCTAGAGGGTGAGATCACCCAGAAGGTTAGTGCAAAGGATTGTTGTTATGCCAAGCTCAAGGTACAGCCTGCTTGCTGGGCCTTAGCTTTGGAAAACAGGGTGTCTCCTAATATGACACTAATGACAGATGTGGACTTAATGATCCTCAAACCCCAACTCTAACCCTAAATCCTAAATGCTTGTGTGCTTGAGAGTAGGACAAACCTGGAAGTGGCAGTGGAGAAAAAGAGGAACATTCCAACTGTCCTACCAGTGCCCTGGGCTAGAAAGAGTGAATTGAGTGCAAGAAAGGAAAATATTTAAGATGAAAGCTAGTTTGTTCCCTATTATTGGAAGTCAGATTCGGTTGAGGAGGCTGGGAATTAGGGAGAACGGGGGTGGAGAACATTTAGCACCATTCCTAGGGCGGTGGTAGGGTGGATCGGGTTTCCAAATCATTGGGAGGGAGAGGTTATAATTAGGTGAAAGTATATTAATCATTGAGGACTGAGTTGCCTTAAGGTATTTATCGAGGTCTTTAGGGGTTGGCAGTGGAGCTAGAGTCACCCCAGGAGGTAGGAAAGGAGAAATTGGTGGAAAGACATCTGGCCCTGAGTTTTTGGAACCTGTAGAGTTTCGCCAAGAGGGTGCTGAAATGGCTAGCCTAAGGAGATTAAGATATTCATCTCCTTCCCAGATAACTTTTGATAATGAAGTTTAGATAACTGAAACATTTTAACTAATACAGTTGAATAAATACTTGAAACTCTTCCTTTGAAAAATATTTGAAAATCTTGGATTTGGGGCCTGGCTACTGAGCTGCTTTATTGCAATCAATAACCTTCAGTCGATGGTTATTTAAAAAATAGAGGAGGCCTGCTACTAGAATAGGCTATCAGGTTGTCGGACTGGGTTTGGTTTCCATTTCAGGATACTTTCAAGTGACTAGTCCGATGAGGTTGTTGTTGGCGATAGTGTATACCCATTTGTAATCTGTGCATTTTACAACTCCCAAATACCCAAAAGAATGGTAATAGTAACATATCTTAGATTAACCTTTAATGTTTATAAAGCATTTTTTTTTTCATTACTGTCTTGTGGGTTGGGTAATAAAAGACTTATCCCCATTTTATAGGTGAGGTAAATAAGACCCAGCTTTTCTAGGACTTGCCCATTGTTACACAATAAAATGAAACAAGAATCTATGTTGGTTCATTCTAAATTGAAACTCTCTTTTCTATGCCACTTAGAATAATAGCTAGCATTTTATATAGTGCTTTAAGGTTTAAAGCTTTACATATATTATCTGATTTTATTTTTATATCTCCATGAGGTAGTTTATTATAGGGCAAAATGGTTCTTAGAAATTATAGAACTTAAGCCCATAAAGGTAAGTATCTGGTTAGCTACAGTTTGGGGGACTTTGGCTGTCTTAATGTCTAGTAGGCATCAAGGTGGCCAGGTGGATAGAGCACAGGGCCTGGAGTCAGGAAGCCTGATCTTCCCAAGTTTATGTGACCTCAGATACTCCCTACCACCATGTCCCTGGGCAAGTCTCTTAACTGTGTTTGCCTCAGTTTGCTCATCTATAAAATGAGCTGGAGAAGAAAATGGCAGACCGTTCCAGTGTCTCTGCCAGTAAAACCCCTAATGGGGTCATTAGGAGTTGGACAGGACTGGAAAATGACTGAACAACAGTAACAAGCCTAGAGGGCAGTAATAGAAGTTGTATTCTGTGTAGCATAAGCTGGGTTTTGGGACTGGGCAGAAGAGTGAACAAGAACCACAAGCACCTGCACAGCCCAAATAAAAGGGAGAACATTGAGCCCATTAGGCATTAATCATTTTTGTTGTTGTTTTGGGGAGAGCAGTTGGGATTAAGTGACTTGCCCAAGGTCACACAGCTAGTTTTGTGTTAAGGCTGGGTTTGAACTCAAGTCCTCCTCACTCCAGGGCCAGTGCTCTATTCACTGTTCTTGTCAGAGCTAAGAAGAAACATGAAACATTTAGATATACTCACAAACATACTCTTATCAGAATGAACTCTTTCCATGCTACTAAGCCTCTTTAGTTTGAAAGACCATCTCCGAAGCTGGTTCAGAGATCCCAAGACTTTAAAGAGCAGTTATACAATTTACAATTGACCTTAGGATGTGAGACTCTTAAAGCTTTTCTCACAACTTATGAAAAATCTTATTGCTTTTTTTCGTTTGTGTTTTCAGTCGTTTTCACTTTTATCCAACACTTGGTGGCCTGGTTTGGGGTTTTCTTCCAAAAGATACTGGAGGGGTTTGCCATTTCCTTCTCCAGTTCATTTGACAGATGAGAAAACCAAGGCAAGCTGGGTTCAGTGACTTGCCCGGAGTCACACAGCTAGTAAGTGTCTGAGGTCAGATTTGAACTCAGGAAGATGAGTCTCCCTGACTTCAGGCTCGGTACTCTGTGCATGCCACTGAGCTGATCCTTGATGGTTCCTAGGGTGTGGCCAAGTCTAGCAGTAAGCTTATTAATTACTTTAGTTATCCTAACCTTTGGATTAAATTTATACAGATAATTATTTGTATTTAACCTTTAATGTGGATTTTTGACCAGTTGGGGGGAGGGAATAAGCATTTATTCAGTACTTATTTGTGTACCAGACACTGTGCTAAGTGCTTTATAGATACTTTTTGACCCTCACAACAACCTGGGAGGGAGGTGCTATTATTATCCCCATTTTGCAGTAAAGTAAACTGAGGCAGACAGAGCTGAAGTGACTTGTCCAGGGTGACATAGCTTATAAGTGTCTGAGGCTGGGTTTGAATTCAGCCCTTTCTGACTCTAGGCCAATCTCTCTGTGCCACCCAGCTGCCTCTGACAAGGCAGGGTTTCTTTTCATACAGTTTTTAGGTTTCCCTAAAACCATTGCTAATTTTAATATAGTTCATTTTGACTCCCTATAGAAGTTTGACCTATTCAAGAAGCTAATTTTCACTTAATGATACTAAAGACAGATTCCTCTATTCCTTTTCTGTTAGCCAACAGAATGGGAGTGGCATTCACATGCTGGATTAAAAAACCCAGGAAGAGGGGCGGCTAGGTGGCGCAGTGAATAGAGCGCCGGCCCTGGAATCAGAAGGACCTGAGTTCGGAGCCGGCCTCAGACACTTAATCCGCACAAACAAAAACCTAGCCGTGTAACCTTGGGCAAGTTACTTAACCCCAATTGCTTTAAAAAAAAAAAAAAAAAACCCAGGAAGTGCATTGTAATGACCTGACCTAAGGTTCAAGAAAATGAAGTATGTCAGGTGAAAACTTCTTCCTTTAGTTATGGCTTCTGAACATTTGGTTATTTCTCATACTGCCCAGGCGCTCACTTAGAGAATAAAGCTCACTGTTGTGGTACCTCATTGTAGCTTGACAATGAAGTGAATAGTCATGCCCAGTCTACCAGCTCTGCAGTGAAAGGGAGGTATATTTTCTCATTCCTCCTCCCTGTTCCTGCCATCATCTTCGACTCCTCACTCACCCCATTGCCAAAGCTTGTCAATTCTACCTTCACAACCTTCCTTCTGACTGGTCTCCCTGCTTCCAGGGTCTTCCTAGTCCCCTCCTCCCTTCACTCATTGGTCAGAGTTCTTTCCCCAAAGTTCAAGTCATGTGACTCATTGTCGCTCAGACAAGTCAAAAATGGCTCCCTGATACCTCCAGGACCAATAAGCTCCTCTCTTTGGTTCTGAAAGCCTTTCATGCCTGGCGTCTCCTTCCATTCCCAGTACTTACTCTGTGATGGAGCAGCCCATCACCTCCTGTCCCTGCTTTTTCACTGACTCTAAATAGATGTTCTTTTCTGTGGATCATGAGGAGTAAAGAATTGGAGCAGCCAAGTGAGAGTCTTACTTAAAATTTATTTGGTAAATTCACAGTTATAACAAGGAGAACTGTAATACTTTTTGCTAATGCTGAAGAAATTTGAGGATGTTACTACTGACATAAGCACATAATATGGTTTCACTTCAGAGAAATATGATGTAACCAATACATTTGGGAAAATTATAGTAAACCACAGGGCTTTGGAGCAAGGACATCTGGGTTTGAGCACTAACTCTAGCACTTATCAGCTGTGACCATGGACATTATTTGAATTATCTGAACCGTAGCTTCTCATTCACAGCTTGAGAATAATAATGCTTGCACTTCACCTACCTCAGGGGATGTTGTGCCTCACTCTTAACATGTCAGTTACTCTAGAAGGTAGTAAGAGTAGAAGTAATCCCCTTGGGTACAAATTTCCTTAAGTGAACATGTGGTCTACCCCCTTCCCTTCCCACAATTATCATTTTTCCCATTTGTCACAGAATCTCCTTTCTGAGTCCATGCCTTCTCACCCTTATGAATGCCAGTTGTTGCCCTCAGGAACGCTGGTTACCCTTCTCGTGAAGCAGGATGTTGTCCATAGAGGCACAAAACTTTGTCAGAGGCAGTGTTCTGTCTCAACACCAATCCCTGCCCATTATGCCTCATCTTCATTATACAAAATATCTTTCTCCCTGTGAGATTGTTCTTAAGTGGGACCCTCTTTCCACTAAATCAAGATTTTTCTCTTTCTTTTCCTTTGTTTCAACCTCTCCCTTTGCCACTTTGCCCATTCTTCTGTAGCTCTTCTTCTGCCTGAGAGACTACTGGAGTTATTTTTCCTTGATTGTTCACCTTTCACAGGATCAAAGTATATCACACCACATCACACCTTCTTCTCTATCTTCTGCCTCCCCACACCCTTTTTCTGCTGATTAGTTCCACAAAATACACTTGTAAGGGTTTGAGGTGGGTTGTAAAATTTAGTCCATGATATTTTTGGGCCTGTTTTTCCACTATCACTTCTAATTTCTCTATGCCCCACTTTGCTTTTTATTCCCGTGGATTTCTTTAGAAAGAAATTGCCTTAATGGTCCTGCTGTTGTTCTGCTTGCCTTCCTGCCTTCTGCCTGCCTTCATTTCTGCTTAAGGAAGTTAAGTAGCCAGTAGAAGTGGCAGTTGTACTCCTAAGGTGACCTGTAGTAATTAGATTTCTTCTTGCTCATAGATCATGGAATGACAATGATAGAGGACACTAGAAATCATCTAGGCCAATCCCTTCTTTTAGTAATTGACCAAATTGGGCCAGGTAGGTATGTCTAAGGCTAAACATCTAGTTAGTGGCATAAGTAAGTAATAGAATCCAGCTTTCTCTGCTCCCAGTCTGTGGTATCATGGACTCATTTATTCATTAAAAAACATCTTATGTCACTTCTGTGGTAAGGTCCAGATACCCCATTTTAGAAAGGAAGTTGGTAAACTGGAAAGCTTTCAAATGGGAAGAGGGATTACACTTGTTCTTTTTGACCCTAGGTGGAATGGATGGAAGTTGCAAAATTGTAAATTTAGGCTTAAGAAAAAATTTAGTAACAATTATAACTATCCAGACCTAGAATGAGCTACCAGGAAAGGAGTGGGCTTCTACCAAAGGTCAAATGATGGCTTGTTATCTCTGTTATAGAAGGGAGATGGTCAGGGTGGACACAAGAATCCCTTCCAGTGGGAAATTCTGTGATTTATTTATTAAGTCATTTGGATTTGGTATTTAATTTGTGGTCACTTGAATAGTGCAGGAGATTAATTCATAAACTTTGAACCAGTGAGTATAATTGTAGTCAAGTTGATTTTTTTCTCTCTCTCCCCAAAGGCCAATAAGCTGAAGATTACATCTTTTTGCATTAGCATTTCTGTTTTATTTGATCTTTTGTTAAAGGCTAAATATAAAGTGGCAAACAGTGATGCAGTTGAATTTCCAAGTTTAGGAAATTAATATTAATAAGAAACATCAGTCAGAATATAACTTCATTTTAACAATTTTCCAAAGTTCTTGTTCACAACACAAGATTTTTTCCCACTGACTATTCATTCTAATAGACCATGGTTTTGTGCACTTCCAGATGTTCTGATGGCCGTAAATTGTCAGTAGAAACCTTAACCTGCATTTAAACAAGCCAGAAAGAAAAAAGTGAATTAAGAATGATTCTTAAGAATCTTAAGAATTAAGATAGAAGTTTGAGAGATTCAGCCCACTTACTCAAGAATTATGTAAAAAAATTTTTATTTTTCTGATTTCATTTAGTATTTTTATTTAGTATTTCATTTGTATCAAATATTTATTTTGTTTTGGGGCCTTATTGAAGATAACTTTTAGCTCTGGCAGTTGGTTGTGCCATCCATGATTGAAAATACTATTGTAGAATACTACTGTGCTATTAGAAATAATGAGCTGCTTGATTTTAGAAAAACGTGGAAAGATTTGTGTGAAATAAGGCAGAGTGGGATGAACAGGACCAAGAGAACATTATATACAGTAACAATTGTTAGAATAATCGTGAATCGAGTTATTCTGAGTATTATAAATACTCAAAATCAGCTACAAAAAACCTAGGAAGGAAGGTGCTATCCACTATCAGAGCAAGAACTGATAAATAGAAATATGCATAGTATGGTTTTATATGTATCTACATATGTGTCAAATGGTGGCCTTCTCTACTGTGGGGGTGGAGAGAAGGGAACCCATTTAGAACTTAAAATGTAAGAAAAAAAGAAAATTCAAAAAGTTCTTCAGTAAGCTTCATTGGTAATAAATTTGCATTTCTGTAAGTGCCTTATTTTAATTCAGCAAGCATGTAGTGCTACCTGTGTTCAAGGCACAATAATAGAGTCTAGGTGTATATGTATATAATATACATATATGTACATATTTTAAACATTTGATTTTAAAACTTTGAATTCCAGATTCCTTTCCTCCCTCATCACCCACCCTTACTGGGAAGATAAGCAATTCAATATAGGTTGTACATGTGTAGCTATGCAAATCCATACGGGATATATTGTAAAAGATTGACTATATTTCCCTCCATCCTATCCCCCCCCCCCCCACTTGTTCTATTACTTTGACCCTGTCCCTTTTCAAAAGTGTGTGCTTCCAACTTCCCTCTCCTTCATCATCCCCTGTAGGATGAGATACCCTATTTAGTGTATGTCATTCCCTCCCTAAGCCAAATTCAATGAGAGTAAGGTTGACCCATTCCCTTTTGCCTTCCTGTTCTTCCCCTCCATTGTAAGTTTTCCCTTGCCTCTTCTATATGTGATAATTTACCCCATTCTGTCTCTCCCCATCTCTTCTCATTATATTCCTCTCTCACCTCTTAATTCAACTTTTAAGTATCATCCCTTCCTATTCACCTGGTCCTGTACCCTTTGTCTATGTATACCTGTACACACACACACACACACACACACACACACACACACACACACACACATATACACACACACACACTCATATATGTATTCATATGCCCATGTACCCTCATATAGACATATGTATGTATACATATATGTGTGTGTGTATAAAATACACATTTATATTCCCTTCAACTATTCTCATACTGAGAAAAGTTTCATAAGTTACAATTATTCTTTTTCCATGTAGGAATGTAAATAGTTCAACTTTGATAAGTTCCTTATGATTTCTTTTCCCTGTTTACCTTCTCATGCTTCTCTTGCCTCTTGTATCTGAATGTCAAATTTTCTATTCAACTCTGGTTTTTTCATCAAGAAATCTTGAAAGTCCTCTATTTCATTGAATGACTATATTTTTCCCTGAAACGTGATACTTAATTTTGCTGGGTATGTGATTCTTGGCTTCAATCCCAGCTCTTTTGCCCTCTGGAAAATCATATTGCAAGCCCTTCCATCCCTCAGTATAGAAACTGCCAGATCCTGTGTTATCCTGATTGTATTTCTACAATATTCAAATTGTTTCTTCTTGGCTGCTTGTAATATTTTCTCCTTGATCTGGGAACTCTGGAACCTGGCTATAATATTCCTAGGAGTTTTCTTTTTGGGATCTTTTTCAAGAGGTGATCTGTGGATTCTTTCAACCTCTATTTTGCCCTTTGGTTCTAAAACATCATCTGGCAAATTCAGCTTTTTAAGGCATTCTTCTCCTCATTGGCTTTTTGAGCCTCTTTTGCCATTTGAGTTAGCTTATTTTTTTAAGGTGTTATTTTCTTCAGTCATGTTGTTGATTCTCTTTTAATGATTTTCTTGCATCATTCTCATTTCTCTTCCCAATTTTTCCTCTACTTCTCTTATTTGGTTTTCAAAATCCTTTTTAAGGTTCTCTGTGGCCTGTAACCAGTTCATATTTTTCTTGGAAGCTTTTGGTGTAGGAGTTCTGACTTTTCTTGTCATCTTCCTGCACCATGCTTTGATCCTTTTTGTCCCCAGAAAGGAATATAAGGTTTGGCTGCTGTGCTTGCTTTGATTCCTTTGCTTACTTATGTTGCCATTCAATTACTTGACTTTTGAGCTTTTTGCCACAGTAGAACTCTGCTTCCAGAGAGGAAAACTTTGTCCCAAATTGCTGGGGTTTTCACAGCTGCTGGAGCTATTACTTGGGTGCCTTCTCTGAAGCCTCTACTGGCTCTGGCACCTTTTCACCCACCCTGGGACCTCCACCCTAGACAGCAAGCCAGATCCAAGCCGATTAAAGCAAGAGTGATTACCCCGCAGAATGGTTGCTTGGTCCCCCTAAAATCTGCAGGCCAAGAGCTCTGAAGCAGCCATGTAGTGGAGGCTGCATAGCCGCTGGGCCTCAGTTGCTTCTCCCTCCAGGGGGCAGAGGCCAGACCACACTCCCAGACCCCCTATTCCCAAAGTCTACTGACCTCTCACTTTGTCTTTGGCATTGATAATTCTGGAAACCACCACAGCTGCTGGTGATCCACTCTCCCGAAGTCCCTCCATAAGGGGGTCGTGGCTGCCCTGAAGCTAGAACCTGGGGCTCATGGCTTTGCTCCCAGCGTACTGCAATGGACCCTTTCTGTCTGCCTCCCAGGCTGTCTTCAGCGGGAAGTTTGTTTCTGTCACTTTGTGGGTTCTGAAGCCCTAAAGTTTGTTTAGAGTCATTTTTTATAGGTATTTGAGGTGGTTATGGGGGGAGCACATGGAGTTTTTCTGCGTCTACACCACCATCTTGGCTCTTCCCCCTAGGTATTTTTTTTAAATGAAAAATAATCCTTGACTTCAAAGAATTGACCTCCTGGGTGGTTTGGAGGGAAGCTAAGTAAAAAATATAAGACAATTTGAGGGTAAAAAAAAGCTAACTATGTAAAGAGGATCAGAAAAGATTTTTTGTAAAAGATACTTCGGTGTTTTTAAGTTTTTATTTTTGTGACATTATTGGTACTTCAGGGAGTGAAGGAATTTAATATGAAGTACATTTCAGGCATGAGGAGGGTCTGGAGGAGGAGAACCATAAGATGATGTTCAAGTTTGGGGAGCTGTGAGTCGGGACATTTGGCTTCTGTGTAGACTGAGAGAAAGAGGAGTAGTGTAAATAGAGAAAGGTAGGCTGCAGCCAGACTTCAATTACAAAATCGAGGAATTTCTGTCTTGTTCTAGAGGCAGTAGGTAGCCATTAAAGACCTGTGAGCCAAGGCCTGACATGGTCAGATGGATTAGAAGGTCCTGTTGGGAGGCCCTTAAAGTATTTCAGTTCAGAAATGAACTGTGTTCAAAAGAAGTGACAGATTGGAGTGTGGTGCTGGCTGTGTGATTGGTAAGAAGGGACAGGCAAGTGTAGATCCAGGAGAAGTGACCAGATGTGTTAAGTGTTTGGTGTGTTGGGGGAGAATGAAGGCCTGGGGCTGACTTGGAGATTTTGAACCTGGGGATTGGAAGGATGCTAGTGCTCTCAATAAATAGAACTAGGGAAATGTAGGGGCGGCTGGGTGGCGCAGTAGTAAGAGCGCTGGCCTCGGAGTTGGGATGACCCGAGATCGAATCCAGCCTCAGAAAATGAGCACCCACACACAAATAATGACTAGCCGTGTAACCTTGAGCAAGTTACTTAACCCCAATTGCTTAAAAAAAAAAAAAAAGAACTAGGGAAATTTGGAAGCTGGGAGATGGTAGTGAGGTTGTTTTTAGACAGGTCAAACTTCAGGTGTCTATGAGACATCTAGGGAGAGTTATTGATAATGATGAAATGGCATTCTGAAATTTCTGGGATGCAGCTAAAGTAGTTCCCAAAGAGAAAAAACATATCCATACAATTTTATATAACAAAACCAAAAAGAAGCTTAATGAACTGAGTATGCAAATAGGCAAACTGGAAAATTTTTTTACCTTTAGAAATGATAACACTAAAAGCTGGTTCTTTGAAAAGACTAAAGCATCAGTATACTGTTGGGTAATCTATTGAAAAGCTGGCAGACTATTAGATGAACAGAATAAGAAGAGAGAGAAGATGAAATTACAACAGCAACAACAACAAAAGATTAGTATCCCCATCCACACAAATTATTCTCAAGTGTTGAGGAAGAAAGCATCCTAATAGGTTTCTTTTATGAGACAAATATAGTTGTAGTATCTAAACGGTAGACTAATATTATTCCTACATACCAATTTTGAAAAGTAAGTAAAGTCCTCTCATTCATTCTGACCAAGTTGGAATTATACCAGTAATGCAAGGATGCTTCAGCATTAGAAAAACAAAAAATGCAATCATATTAAAAGCAAAAATATAAAATTATATGATTATTTAAGTAGTTAGGCAAAAGACTTTAAGAAAGTAATAAGACTCATCTATACTAAAAACCCTACAAAGTATAAATGGAGGGGTACCTTTTTAATATCATAAAACATTTTTAAGCTAAAAGGAAGTATCTTACTCAGTGGGGATATATTAGAAACTTTTTTTCTCCCAATAAATACAGGAGTAAATCAAGGCTGCCTATTGTTGCCACTATTATTTGATATAGTTATGGATCTGTTATAATAGTATTGGGGCAAAAGCAAGAAATTTGAAGCATAAAGGTGGGTAAAGAGTGTACCAAACTATTTCTATTTTCTAATGATATATGGTGGTTTACTTCAAAAATCCTAGGGAATAAGCAGAATATGAATTCAGATAATAGCTTTAAGTAAAGTTGTAGGTCATAAAATAAACTGTCAAAAATTAATAGCTTTTCTGTACAATAAGAAAATCCAAAAGACAGTAAAATAAAGGGAAATTCCTACCCAAATAACTATAGTATGCATTGTGGATCGGTCCACTAAAGCACACAGAATAATTGCATAGAATTGAGTGTAAGTTGCTCCTCAAAGAAATAAAGAGCAATTTAAATAGCAGGAGCAGTATTTAGTGCTTATGGTTAGGCTATGTATCGTAGCATAATGAAATGATAATACCAAAGTTAATTTACCCTTTTATGCTATGCCAATCCAATTACCATATGGATAATCTCAGAACACAATGAAATAGGAACAAAGTTTATTTGGTAAAAAAATAAAAAACTTGAATGTGAAGGGGGGAAAATGAAAAACTGATAGAAGTGAAGGAGAATCTTACT
Organism: Gymnobelideus leadbeateri; assembly: GCA_011680675.1. Lineage (NCBI taxonomy): Eukaryota > Metazoa > Chordata > Mammalia > Diprotodontia > Petauridae > Gymnobelideus > Gymnobelideus leadbeateri. Next base: position 111,216 of record WOXC01008385.1, on the reverse strand, counting down.
TCTAGGCCTCAAAGTCTATTAGAGAGCAGCAGTCAAAAAAAATCTTAATAGATTAAAAAAATAGAGAAGCAGATTAAAGGAGCAGACTAAGAAGAAAGAATCAGAAACAATGGAACTCAGTTTCACAGTGGTCAGTAAATTGAAAAACATAAATGACTTAGGGAAAGACTCCCTATTTGGTTAAAATACTGAGAAACTGGAAAGCGGTCTGTCAGAAATTAGGTTTAGACCAACTCCTTACACCATTCCACAGTACATTCCAAATGGTCACACAACCTTAATATTAAAGATCACACCATTAAAAAAGTAGGAGAGATCGGAGCCAGGGGAAGGAGATGTGCTAAGCAACGGATTGCAGTCATTAGAGGCAACAAAGTGAGCAGGTGCCTATGTGAAACTGAAACAAAATGGATACACCCAGTGTGAAGGAAAGTGGTCAGATGGGGGGGGGGGGTCTTTGTATCAGATTTCTCTGATAAGAGTTTGGTGTCCAAGACTCTTAGACACAATTTATACACCCACACAGAGGCACATGCATTCAACACAATCAAAAACCATTCCTGGTAAGTAGTCAGAATATGAACAAATAGTTCTCAAAAGAATTGCAAGCTATTAACCATATGAAAGAATATTTTGAATCACTAATAGTAAGAGTAGAGCAAAGCGAAACAACCCTGAGGCTTTCATCTCAAACCCTACAAATTGACCAATGTGACTGAAGATGGGAATTGTCTGTTTTATAGGGGCTGTGGGAAGATAGAAACGCTAAGCTATGAATTCGTACAATCACTTTGGAAAACAATAGACTTATTAGTCTATCAAGGAGGCCATTGATAAGAATAAAGTCCCCATATACTTCAGAATATTTATAGCAGCACTTTTTGTGATAGCAAAAAATTGGAAACAAAATAATTATCCATTGATTGGAGAATGGCTAAATTAAAAAAAAAAACACTTTAGCCCTCTGTTTTTAATATATTTTTTAAAAATTTGATGGGGCGGCTAGGTGGTGCAGTGAGTAGAGCGTCAGCCCTGGAGTCAGAAGGACCTGAGTTCGGATCCGGCCTCAGACACTTAACTCACACACAAAAACCTAGCCGTGTGACCTTGGGCAAGTTACTTAACCCCAGTTGCCCTCCAAAAAGGCAAAAAAAAAAAAAACTGAGATCCAGATTGTCTCCTTCCCTCCAGTTTCCCATCCCTTGAGAAGACAAGTAATATGACATAAGTCATATATGTGATGGCTAAATTAATTGTGCTACATGAATGTAATGGAGTATCACTTTATTAGATAAAGAAATATGTGATATAAAAATAGATATATGTGATGAATATAAAGTCTGGAAAGATCCACATGAACTGATGTAAGTGAAGTCAGCAAACAAGAAAACTGTGCACAGTGATTACAACAATGTAAATGAAAGGAACAATCACAGAAAAAGAGAATGTTGCAAAATTATTAAAAATGAGCACATCTCATAAGAAGATATAGAAGATACACCCCCATTGTGCAGAGATGGGAGGCTACAACTCTACCCAAGTTTTCAGGCTTAATTGGGTTGATTTTTTTTTCTTTTTAAAAATATTATTTGTTATATGGGATGACTTTCTGAGAGGGCGAGGGAAATAAATGACACAAAGAAAATTTTATTTTTTAGGAAACATTTTAAAAGTCTAAATTTATAGACAGAGTAGCTTTTTTGGTAAGATATGGAGATGGGAAGAGAAAATGCAAACTGAATTTAGCAGATTATTTGGGCTTTTCTCATAAACGCCTATGGGTTCAATTATTACTATGCAGATGATTCCTAAATTTATATATCTAGCTCTAAAGTTTTTCCTGAATTCCAGTCTTGGATTAGCACCTATCCTCTTGATATTTCTATCTTCATTGGCACTTCAAAGTCAGCATAGTATGTATAACCAAAAAGGAATCCATCGTCTTTCCCACTCAGACTCAGGAGTCTGCTTTTCCTTGAAATGTTTTATTTCTTTTAAGCAATATGTGTGTAGGGTTAAAAATGTTTGATTTGGAGTTAGAAGCTTTCTAGTTTGAATCCCATTTAAAATGTTAGCCTTTTTACCCTGGGGAAGTCCTTTACCTCTGCAAACCTAATTTTCTTCATCGGTTAAACCTTAGTAATAGCACCTGTCTCACATGGTTATGAACATTAAGTGAAATAGTATATGGTATGCTTCCCAGACCATAAAGTGCCTCATAAATTTTAGTTTATTGTTAGCATTTCATTCTCATTTCTTTTGATGGAGACAGAAATGGCTCTGGGCGAAGTAGCTATCCTGCTCTACTGTTCTCTTTTATTTATTTAATGTTCTACAGGGTGGATTATGTAATCCAGCTTCTTTAAAGATAATCTTCCTATAATTTCTGGTAGCAGTGAACCCCATCAAGAATGGCCATCCCTCTCAACAAAGAAATCTGCCTGATTGAGCCTTTTTCTGCATATTGTTGGCTGAGATGTCTCCCGTGGGGAGCCTTTTGATTCCATTCCACACCTTCACCCAGAGGTCATTCACTTTGGGTTATATTCCACAAATCAGAGGCACATGCCTACTGTCAGCTTTGATGATTGTTTGCTTGGGGAAGTTTGTACAAAAATATTTTAAGTCTTTAACTTGTTCTTTTTCTTGTTGTTGATTCTTAGTCACCTACGTTTTCATTGTCAGAGTTCCTTCTCACCTTTTTGTCTCCATTTTTCCCCACCTCTTCCTATCCAGTCTGGTGCTTGGTTTTGTCCAGTCTGTCATCACACAGCACCTTAGTAGCTGTGTGATCAATTGGCAAGTCAATTAGCTTATTCTGTCCCATTTTCTCACTTGTGTAAAGCAGGTAATAGAACCTATTTCACAAGGTTGTTGTGATGTCATGAAAACAAGGCAAAATGTTAATTGCTTTGCAAACATAATAGGCATTATTATTATAGGATATTTGCATTTACTTATATACCCAAAATTGGAATTAGTATTTTGTGCTGTGAATTTTGTATAGAATGGTAACAATGTATAGCTGGTAACATCTTTATTTGATTTAACTAAGCCTCACTTGGTTTTGTTAATGGAGTAGGGAGGTGTTTGTTATCCTGTTAAGAATGTAGATTTTGGATTTAAGTGACTTTTCAAGTTACTTAATCTCTTTGTATCCTCAGTTTCCTCTTCTGGAAAATGGGAGGTTAAACAAGCTGACCTCTAAGATATTTCCAGCTCTAAATTTATGATTCCATGATTTTGAACTATGTATCTGTTGCCTTTGTCCATTCACATTTCCTTCTTACCATTGCAGTAAATAGTTGTGGCCTGGATTATTTGAAAGCCTTTTGTAGTCTGTCACCACTGAACCTTCCTGCAGCTATTTCTTATTACTGTCATTCAAGCACTCAAGATTGCAGCCAAATCTGCTTGCCTGCTGTCCCTTAGATGTGACATTTCGTTCTTGACACTTAGCCTTCACACAGTCTAGCCCCTGTCCTTGGACAGTGCTCTTGTCTTACCTTAACTTGTCATTGACAAAAAGCCCATGACTTAGCATCATAGGATCATACACTTAGACATTGTCTGGCATATTCAGGGTGCCCCCAAAGTCTTAGTGCAGTTATAAGCTATTGAAGCTTAAATTGCCTTTTGGGCCACCCTGTGGGAAGCTCTTAAAGTCTTGTTGACTGACTTCAGAGGCCATTTGATCCACCCCCCCTAATTTTATAGATGAGGACCGACGGGTAGGGAGGTTAAGAGACCTGCACTGAGACCTTGTGGATGGGAAGTGTCTGAGGTGGGATTTAAGCTCAGGTCTGACTGGCAGACTCCTGAATGCTGTGCTGCGGCCCTGCATTGTGTTCAGTCTTGTATCCCATATCGGCCTGTAAACTCCTTGAGGTCAAGGGCTGGTTTCCATTTTATTTTGGTATTCCCAATGCCTTATTCATGGTAGTCACTTAATAAATGATGTTGAATATAAATCATAGAAATAGGGAGGGAAATGGTAGCTTTCTTTTGTGGGTGGCTAATGCTAAAGCCAGGCCCCCAAGTGCTTGCTTTCCTTCATTTCCTTTGTTGTACTTGGAATGAACCCAGACTGAGTAGGAAAAGAAGGGTGTGAAAAGTAGCAACAATTACTCCACCCCCTGCCTTGAATGATTGGGATTTAAGGAGCCAGATCTACCCTTTTCTGCTTAATTTTTATGAATTTGTTTAGTGGATCTTATAGTAATTTGCCATTAATCTTCAGCTCAAATCCCACTTTCCATAGGAAGTATTTCCTGGTTCTCTAGATTCTTGTTTGATTGAGCATTTATTAATAGTAATGCTTTCCTCTCTGAGATAATTAACTGCATGAGAATGCCCTTCCCCATTGACTGTGTATATATATATACTACCTATGTTATCTCCCCTGTTAGAAACTTTTGAGGGAAGGGATTGCTTATCTCCAGTGCTTATTAGCACAATGCTTGGGAAGTGTTTAATAAAATTTTAATACATTTTTAAGATGGCGACACTTTGTTACAGTCACTAAGGGGGGTAAGTTTGGTGTCACACTTGTCTCTTACCTCTCCAGGCACCACACACCCAGTCCTTTTCCACTCCTCACCACTTCCCCAGACACTCCTGTTTGGTCTCTTTCTTCAGCACCACTCAGCTCCATTCTGTTTTCTGCCTAGTGCCAGAATGATTTTCATAAGATGCAGGCCTTACCATGTTAGCTTTCTGATTCTTTAACGATGAAATAGAAACTATCCTGCTTGGCATTTACATGTTTCACAGCCTGAGCCTTTCTTACCTTTTTTCCCTCCCTTTTTTGGGCACTCTGATCTCGCTCTGTTGTTACATGGGTGGTACCTCTTCCATCTCAATATCTTTGTATCGACTGCCCCTCCAGGATTGGAGTACTTACCCACATCCTCACCTCTGCCTCTCATTCCTTGGTTTCCTTTAAGTCTCAGCACAGGTGCTAGTACACCTTGCTCAATAGAGCAACCTCCTAGCTGAGTAGAATGCAGTTTAATTGTCCCTTAATACTGAAAATACATTTGAAGAAGCAGTACCACAGCCTGATTCTACATAATACAAGAGAAGTTAAGCCTTAAAAATCAAAGTTCTTCACAATTCAAACTAGGGTACTTAAGCACATTAATAATTAATTTTTAGTAGTCCTTTTTTGTCCTGGCAAAGAACTGGAAGACTAGGGAATGGACTGGACATCAGTTGAGGAATAGCTGAAAAAATTATGGTATATGAATGTAGTGAAATACTGAAAGGGGGAATCAATATTTTATGAAGTATTTGACATTTGAAACCTTACCAAGAACAGAAATTCTGCACCAAAGATAAAGCATTGTCAGCTGTCTCCATGATCTAGGACACCCAAAACCCAAAAGAAGCTTTAAAAAACAAAAAACACCATAACCTGAAACCTACCCTGATCTCACACAACACCCACATCCTCAACCACCCACCATGTTTGGGAAGTATAGTATGGCAGTAGCCAGTGTAACTCAAGTGCTTGCAGCAAAACCAACTTCCACATCCTAGTCTTCCCTCTTTCCAGTGCCATGGAAGGTTTGATGGGGCTTTGCTGACCAGTGCTTCAGTGGTGTTCTATGCTACAGAAGATTACTGCAGGAGAGTGGAGGAACAGAAGGAAAGGGGGCAGGTCATGTGTCTGGGCTTGAAATAGAGCTCCACCACACAACCCAACTCACCCAGTCTCTGCGCCTGAATCCAAAAGACTAAAATCTCTTCCAGCTGCAATGGCAATCCTCTGAATGACCAGACTAGAGAATTGAGGAACAGAGAACATTGTGTGGGGCAATAGTGGGCCCTCACAGCACTCCATTAACCCTGAGGAAAAGGCTGAAATCTGCCTCCCTATAAGCGACTTAGGAGTGGTTGAGGATGTGGGTGCTGTGTGAGATCAGGGTAGGTTTCAGGTTATGGTGTTTTTTGTTTTTTAAACCTTCAGGTGAATCTGATTTTTTTGTGGGACTATATTGTTGTTGTTCATCCTTCCCTTTTTTTTTTTTTTGGAGGGCAATTGGGGTTAAGTGACTTGCCCAAGGTCACATGGCTAGTTTTTGTGTTATCCTTCCCTTTTCAAAGAGAACCAGTGACATCACAGATAGCATCTTGACTTGTGCATGAATTGGATTTAAATTCATTTATTTAATTTAATTTAATTTAATTTAATTTAATTTAATTTAAAGGCAGAGTTATGCAAGGTTGGCAGACTCACTCTTTCTTCCAGTCATCAGAATCCAGTAGCAAGACAATCAGGATGCTTGGTAATGGATCAGGATGTAGTGCATGACCTTAGCATCTTCAATGTATAACCAAGCTCTAACTACTCCACAGTCTTCTTCAGCCACCTTCATGGCCATTGCAACAGATTGTTCTCATCTGTCCATTCTGCTGGGGAAAGTCTTCACATACTCTTGTTGTTGGGGCGGCTAGGTGGTACAGTGAATAGAGCACCAGCCCTGGAGTCAGGAGGACCTGAGTTCAAATCTGACCTCAGATACTTAACACTTACTAGCCGTGCGACCTTGGGCAAGTCACTTAACTCCAATTGCCCCTCCAAAAAGCAAAAACAATAACAACAACAAAAGAGATGATGTCCTCGTTGTCTAGTGCTTGAAAAAATTACTCTTCCTACTTGGGGGAGGGGATGAGGGGATGGATGGATTCAGAGAAGAGAAGTTGAGGCAAATGGAGAAAGAAAGTAAGTAGGAAGAGGTTATAGATCTGTGGTGGGCTGCATAACCAGGGATAATGGGGATGGGAGCTAGGAAGCACACTACCATAGGACAGTGTCCTTTTTGTCACCTGCCTAAATTGTCATTATTTGGGGAGTGAAGCACAATATAAAGGAGGAATCTGAGGGCAAACTCTAAAAGGCAGTGGCAGAGACTACTCAGAGGGGAAAGCCCATTCTGGGCTTCAGAAGTTCTGATTGCATGAGGAATAAAGAGGGACTGAATAATTTTAAGGACCATTGACCAGAGAATGATAATCTAGAGTAGAAAAAGAGGTTGGATATTGAAGAGAGAGAGGAATTCCTCCCTGAAAAGGGGCACAGAAAATGAAAACAAAACAAAACCTAAGGACCAGTTGAAGGAGAGGAGAGAAAGGGGGAATCTGCTTGACTGAGAATAAAATTAGGAGAGAAAGAAATAAATAGCCACATTAAAGCACCTAAACTCCAAGGGGGAAAGGGGTAAAAAATTGGAGAAGAACTAGCAGAAATAGGATAATTTTTTTATTCTAAAATTTTTAAAACTTCTTAAAGTTTTTAGTTCCAAATTTTCTACATCCCTCCTCCCTCTGTCCCTCCGTAAAATGGCAAGTGATTTTATATAGGTTGTATATATGCAGTCACATAAAACCTATTTCCATATTAGTCATGTTGTGAAAGAAAACAGATCTCCCCCCCCCAAAAAAAAAAACCACGAAAAAAATAAAAATGACTACTTTGGTCTTCATTAAATTCATTTTTGTTTATTTAGTATTTTATTTTTCCCTAGTTATATGTAAAAATAATTTTTAATATTCATTTTTAAAACTTTCAGTTCCACATTTTCTCCCTTGCTCCCTCCCCACTTACCCACTCATTGAGAAGGCAAGCAATTAGATATAGATTATACTTGTGTAGTCATGCAAAACATTTCCATGATATTCATGTTGTGAAAGAAAACAGACCAGGGGTGGCTAGGTGGCGCTGTGAATAGAGCACCACCCTGAAGTCAGGTGGACCTGAGTTCAAATCCGGTCTCAGACACTTAACACTTACTAGCCATGTGACCTTGGACAAGTCACTTAACCCTAATTGCCCTCCAAAAAACAAAAACAAAAAAACATAGACCAAAAAAATCTTTCAAGAAAAATAAAGTATAAAAAGTTGCATTCATTTCTTTTTCTGGAGGTCAATAGCCTTTTAGTCCTTCAAAATTGTCTTGTATCTTTTTATTGTTGAGAATAATTAAGTCGTTCAAAGTTTATCATTGTACAATATCAGTGTTACTTTATGCAGTGTTCTGGTTCTGCTCACTTCACTTTACATCAGTTAATGTAAGTCTTTCCAAGTTTTTCTGAAAGTACCCTGCTCTGCTGATCATTTCTTACAGCAGAGTAGTATTCCATCACAATCATATACCACATAATGATTTTTTGGGGGGGCCCTCCTGGCTCAGAGTGAATATAAATGTAACTGTTTCTCTTTTGGCTAGCAACCTTGAGGGTCTTCCCCTCCCAGTTTGATTTTTTTTCATTAAAGGAGTCATCCCTGGAGTCACTGCTTAAAGAGGCTGCATTCACTGAATGGGTGTTGCCTCATTCAAAGTGATAACCTGGAAAGACCTTAGCTTAAAAGGGCCAAGGTCTCCCACTGCATCCTGGGCTGTTTTTACTCTTCCTGTTCAATATCTAGCCACTGAACCCAGATGACTCTGGGGGGAAAAAGTAAGGCTGGTGACTGCACAGCCCTTATACACTCATATCAAAGTCAATTGCAAGTCATATCATCATCTACCTGATGTCATGGTCCTGTTCAAGAACAAAGGACAAGGGGCGGGTAGGTGGCGCAGTGAATAGAGTGCCTGCCCTGGAGTCAGAAGGACCTGAGTTCGGAGCAGGCCTCAGACACTTAATCCACACAAACAAAAACCTAGCCTTGTAACCTTGGGCAAGTTACTTAACCCCAATTGCCCTAAAGGGGCGGCTAGGTGGCGCAGTGAGTAAGAGTGCCGGCCTCGGAGTTGGGATGACCTGAGATCAAATCCGGCCTCAGAAAATGAGCACCCACGAATAAATAATGACTAGCCGTGTAACCTTGAGCAAGTTACTTAACCCCAATTGCTTTAAAAAAAAAAAAAAGAACAAACCACACCCAGACATACCACAACTTCTTCAACCATTCCCCAATTGATGGGCATATCCTCAGTTTTCAAATCTTTGCCACCACAAAAAGAGCTGCTATAAATATTTTTTTTTATAAATTGGTTGAAATAGAATCACTGTAAAAAAGAAGAAACTGAAATAATTGACGAGACATAATACTGTTTAGAACAGAAGAAAAAAAAAAACCTTGTAACTTGAGAAGACTTAGTATTAGAGAGAAATAGGAGAAAATATAAATGTAACTCACTTCAGATATAAATGAATTAAACAGTTCAATAAAGAAAAGATGGGATAAGAAAACATTGGATAAGAAAACAAAACCCAGGGGAGGCTAGGTGGCACAGTGAATAGAGCAACGGCCCTGAAGTTAGGAGGACCTGAATTCAAATTTGGCCTCAGACACTAGCCATGTGACCTTGAGCAGCAAGTCACTTAACCCCAACTGCCCCTACAAAAAGCAAAATAATAATAATAATAATTTTAAAAAGGAAGAAAACAAAATCCTAAGATCTGTTGCTTACAAGAAACACATTTGAAAACCAAAGATTTACACAAAATAAAACAGTAGATGGGGAAAAAAATTTACCATGTCAAGTGAATCCAAAAAGGCAGGAATTGTAATCTTACTATCTGACAAAGCAAAACCAAACATTCAAAAAATAAAAGCATAAACAAGGAGACTACATTATGTTGAACCTAACGGTGATCAACAAAGAACAGTTAGTAGCACATGAACTGAGTTACAAGGAGACATAGATAGTAACACAATAGTAACAAAAGACTTCAGTTTCTCTCTCTTTCTCTCCTCTCTCCCTCTCTTTCTCTGTTTTGGATAGGTCTAACTGATAAACCAAAGGGAAGATATATGGAGCTGAATAAATTGCCGCAGAAACTAGTGCCAAAAGAGTTAAGCATCTTCTAAATGGGGCTGCATAAAAAAATACATATTTTTTTTTAGCACCACCTGTATATGAAAGTTGAGCATGAGCTAGGGCATATAGATATTGGGGGAAAATGTCAAAGGACAGAAATCATTTATGTTCCTTTACAGAAGACACAGACCCAAATGGAGACTTAATGATATCATAGTAATGAATGGGTCAAAGAACAAATCATAGAAATAATAGTAATGTGAAAAGATGATAATGATGAAAAAACATATTAAAATTTCAGAGATGCAGTTAAAGCAGCCATCAAGGGAAAATTATATCCTTATAAGCATACATTAATAAAACAGAAAAATATCATTAATGAACTGAGCGTGCATTTAAAAAAATTAGAACACCAACAGTAAACCTGAAATAACCTCAAAAGAAAAATAGGTTAATTGGAAACAAAAAACCCCATAAAAGTGTGAAATTAAGGGCTGATTTTTCCAAAAAACTAATAAAATTTATAAAATTTTAGCTAATCTGTTTTAAAAAGAAGAGGGCAGGAAATCAGTAAAATAGCACATAAGCAAGGTGAAATCACAATAAAACGAGTAGAAATAAAAAGGTCAGAGCAAATTATGCACATTTATATGCTACCAAAACTGAGAACCCAAGAAAAATAAAATGCCCTTCAAAACATAAAACTTCCAAAGTGTCAGAAGATTAGAGAGAGCGCCTAAATAATCCAATCTCAGGTAAAGAGATAGGTATAGTTTGTAAGGAACTACTAAAGGAAAAAACTCATTCCCTGATCATAGGACAATTCCATCAAACTTTTAAAGAACAATTAGTACTCATACTTCACAACTTACTCTCAAAAATTTAGAAAGTCAGAATCTGTTTATGAGACAATTATAGTCCTAATACTTAAATGAGGGAAAGATAAAACAGAGATGGAAAACTAAAGGCCAATATCAATAATATTGATTCAAAAATTTTAAGCAGAATCTTGTCAGACAACAATGATTTCTATTTCAGACACGTTGAGTTTAAGATGTCTTCTGAACATTCAGTTTGGGATATCTGAAAGGCAGCTGGAAATGTGAGATTGTGAAGTTCAACACAGAGTTTGGTGCAGGATAGATAGATCTGAGAAATCACTGTCTTAGAGATGATAGTTAAATCCATGGCAGTTGATGAGATCATTGAGGAAAAATCGTATAGAGAAGGAAAGAGGACCTTGTAGGACAGCTGTGATTAGAGGATGTGATTTGGATGAGGAAGGAGACTGAAAAGAGTCAGGGAGAAGGAGAACCAGGAGAATAAAAGAAATACATTAGAAAGGAGAGAGGGGGAAAACTTAATATTTCTCAAAATTAGAGTAGGCAGAGTGGCCTTCAGATGAACCTAACTCTTTTCTTAATCATACAAAAGAAGTTTGAACACATGCAGAGAGTTTGTTGCAGAAATACATGTATATGAAATACAGAAATGGAATTGGGAAAGAGACTAGGATAGGGACCTGAAGGAGTTTCTCTCCACCTCCAATTCTTCCAGTGGAACTATGAACCTGTCCCATATGTCTGTGACTCTTTATCACCCTTGCCCTGTCCCTGGAGGTTGAAGAGGAAGAGCCAGTATCCTTTGGCTTTCCCCTACCCTTGCCCAGTGAAGGATTGTTGTTGACTTTGTGAGGAGGGAAGTGTCCTCCTCCACCAAGCCCCATGGCCTGGGCATCATACCTCACCTCTCCTGGTTCTGCTTGGGGGCACACACAAGCTTCATTTTCATAGAGTACATCCTGAGGAGGGGACTGAGAAAAAAAGAACTCCAAAACCTCCATTTAAGGAAGAAGTCTGGCTCACAACATCTTATTTCTCAATTGATTGAATTACTTTGGAACCTCTGCCCCTGCACAGCTCCCCTTCCCTGTGCACCGCTCCCCCCGCCCTTCAACTCCTTTTTAAGTTTCTTTTTGTGTGTTATATCCCCCTTAAATTGTAAACTTCTTGAGGTCCAGGACAGTATTTTTCCCTGTTTTAATTTCCAGTGCTTAACATATAGTAGGCACTTAATAAATGTTTATTAATTAAAACAGCACAGGTAAACAGGTAAACCTGGAAGAGAATAACTTTACCAGAAGTACAAGTAGGACCTCAGAGAGAAGAATAGCTTGGCCACAAGGACTGCTGCAGGAGTATTTGGAAGAAATAAAGCAAGAGATTAAAAATGAAATTATAAGTGAAATTAGAGTTCTTACAGAAAAAATAATAGAAGAGTAGTTTGAAACAAAGATGGAAAACCTTACCCAAGGAATGGACTTCCTGAAAAGTGAAATAGTTGTTTGTGTATTGTCGCCATTAAAATATAAGCTTGTTGAAAGCAGAAATAGTGTTTTTGCATCTTTTTTGTGTTCCTGTGTTACAGTGTGTGGCAGGTTCAAGTTGCTTAATAAATGCTTATTGATTGCCTGACTGGAAAACCTTAAGACAACTAGTAGACTCCCTGAAAAACATAATGGAGTAATTAGAACTAAAGCCCATTAGGCAATAAGAAATATGAGAATAAAGTCAAAATGTTTCTTAAATCTTTTGTGAATGTAAGGCATCTAGCTATCCATTTGTTTTAACCTGGAAAACAAATCTAATAGAGTAAGTTAGAATAAACAGACCTTCCCCTATGACCTCCTGAGATTCAGCCTGCCTTAGCAGTGAGCAGTTCTGAGCAAGGCCTTCAGCTTCTCCCAACCTTAGCTTCTAAATGTAAAGTAGAGAAAATAACAGCACCTACTTCACTTGTACAGATTAGATGAGATGATATGTGAAATGTCTGCAAACCTTAAAGCATCATATAAATGTTAGTTATCAGGACTATGGTTGCCATTGTTACTAAGTAACTCTGGGTTGAAAACATGTGGCATTATCACTGCCAAAATCCTAGACTTCTAGTCAAAGGAAAGATACTATAAGGAATTGGAAGGAGCCACAGTTAAGACCTGGCTATGAAATGCAGCAACAATGTTACTAGAGAAAGAATCTTGGAAGGGAATGCTTCTGAGGCAAGAGATAGAGGTTTACAACCAAGAACAACAACTACAAGCATGAGTATTCTTTAAAAGGGGGAATTGGACCATCAGTAGGATAAAGAATTTTCATGCATGTGTGATGACATGGAAGAAATACGTGATTACAACCACCTAAGCACAGTTTCCAGAAAAAATGGCAGACTTAAATAATTGCAAAACTAATATTAGAAGGACAACCAAACCATTTTTTAAACCCCACAGGGCAAAGAAAATAGTGGTAACAAGATAAAAATTTTTATTTTAAAGTAAAGTAGTTTTTTTGTTGTTGTTGTTTTATTTTGTTTTTTGCATCAGTTGCCTCACCTGGTCCTTCTATTGTTGATTGTTTATCATTGAGCCTTTCCAAAAGAATAAACATAAGATGGCTGCACAAAAAATTAGAGATTCGGTATCAATCAAATGTCAGTATCAAACTGCTGAAAACTTACTACTCAGAACAAAAGAAGAAATAAAGAATCTCAAATGAAATATTGAGAGGGGTGGAGGGGGGGGGAGGAAAATGGAAAGTAAGATAGCCCACCAGTACCTAACTTCAAACTAATCTAAAAAGCATTAATGATCAAAATTATTTGACATATTTAAAAATAAAAATTTTGATTGGTAGAATGTATTTGATATAGAGGATCCAGAAGTAATTGAATATAGCAGTAGACAGTGAAAGATTCTACCTGAAAAGTTGTAAGGATTCACTCTTTGGCAAGAATTGCCAGAAAAACTGGGAGAAGGGGGTACATTTTAATCAACTTCTCACACCACGTACCACAGTTAGGACCAATGGAATGGATATATAACCTAGATATAAAAATGTCATATACTAAACAAATTAAAAAGAATCACAATGGTGGTACTTTTACATGTATAAGTAATTGAGGAATGCTTGACTAAAGAAAGGGTAAAGAGGCTTATTAGAGACATTTTTGATTCTTTGAAATTAAGAAATTTCTGTATAAAGGTTAATTTAAATTTAGAAGGGAAATAGGTAACTGGGAAAAATCTTTACAGCACATTTCTTTTTTTTTTATTAAACAAATTCTTTATTAATTTCTGGTTTACATCATTCATTTCCACCAGATTTTGAGTTACAATTTTTCCCCCATTTTTTCCCTATCCACCATCCCAAAATAGCAGTCCCACTAGATATCCCCTCATCCAATCTGCTCGATCCCATATCTTCTCCCATACCCCCTTCGACTTTGCCATTAGGGAAAGGTGAATCTCTGAGCCCCAATGCCTGGACATCTTATGAAACATTTAATTTTAAAACTTCGATTTTCAGATCCATTCCCTTCCTCCCTTGTCACCCACTCCCTTTGAGAAGATAAGCAATTCAATATGTGTTGTACATGTATAGCTATGCAAAACATTACCATAGTAGATATATTGTAAAAGACTGCTTATATTTCCCTCCCACCCATCTCACCTCCCACCTGGTCCATTCCCTACTTTGATCCTGTCCCTCTTTGATAGTGGGTACTTCCAACCTTCCCTCCCCCCAGAATACCCTCCCCTCCATCATCCCTCCTCTCACCCCCCTTTCCCCTACTCTCCTACAGGGTGAGATATCCCATTTAGTATGTATGTGATTCTCTCCTTGAGCCAACTTCAATGAGAATATGCTTTTGCAGGGGTGGCTAGGTGGCGCAGTGAGTAGAGTGTCGGCCCTGGAGTCAGAAGGACCTGAGTTCGGTTTCGGCCTCAGACATTTAACACACACACAAACAAAAACCTAGCCCTGTGACCTTGGGCAAGTTACTTAACCCCAATTGCCCTCCAAAAAAAAGCAAAAACGAGAATATGCTTTTGCCCTTTTGCCCTCCTGTTCTTCCCCTCCCCTGCAACTACTTCCCCTTGCCTTTTCTACATGAGATAGTTTACCCTACCCTGTCTCTCCCCATCTCCTCTTGCCACTTTCCTCTCTCACCTCTTAACTTCACCCCTTAAGAATCATCCCTTCCCATCAAATTCAAGCTATGCCCTCTATCCATGTATACCTGTAAACATATGCCCATATACCCTTCTTCAATTATTTTCATAATGAGAAAGGTTTCATTAGACACAGTTATTGTTTTTCCATGTAGGAATGTAAATAGTTCAACTTTGATAAGTTCCTTTTGATTTCTTCTCCTTGATTACCTTCTTAAGCATCTCTTGCTTCTTTCATCTGGATGTCAAATTTTCTATTTAACTCTGGTTTTTTCCTCAAGAATGCTTGAAAGTCCTCTATTCCACTGAATGACCATATTTTCCCCTGAAACAAGATACTCAGTTTTGCTGGGCAGGTGACCCTTGGCTTCAATCCCAGCTCTTTTGCCCTCTGGAATATCATATTCCATGCCCTTTGATCCCTCAGTGTAGAAGCTGCCAGGTCCTGGGCTATTCTGATTGTGTTTCCACAATATTGAAATTGTTTCTTCCTGGCTGCTTGTAGTATTTTCTCCTTGATCTGGGGATTCTGGAACCTGGCTATAATATTCCTGGGAGTTTTCTTTTTGGGATCTTTTTCAGGAGGTGATCGGTGGATTCTTTCAACCTCTATTTTGCCCTCTGGATCTAAAACATCAGGGCAATTTTCCTTGAGAATTTCTTGAAGGGTGATTTCTAGGTTCTTTCTTTGATCATGGCTTTCAGGTAGTCCAATAATTTTTAAATTATCTCTCCTGGATCTATTTTCCAGGTCAGTGGTTTTTCCCATGAGATATTTCACATTGCCTTCTATTCTTTCATTTGTTTGGATCTGTTTAACAGCATCTTGATTTCTCATAAAGTCACTAGCTTCCATTTGCTCCAGTCTAACTCTGAAAGAATGAATCTCCTCAGTGAGCTTTTGAGATTCTTTTTCCATCTGGCAAATTTGACTTTTTAAGGCATTCTTCTCCTCATTGCCTTTCTGAGCCTCTTTTGCCATTTGAGTTAGTCTATTATTTAAGGTGTTAGTCAGGCTGTTGACTGTCATTTTGTACTTTTCTTGCATTTTTTTCATTTCTCTTCCCAAATTTTCCCCCACTTCTCTTATCTGCTTCTTAAGGTCCTCTATGGCCTGTAGCCAGCTTGTATTTTCATTTGGGGCTTTTGGTGCAGGAGTTCTGACCTCACAGTCCTCCTCCATGCTTTGAGCCTCTTTGTCCCTAAAATAGGAGTCCAATGTTGAACTTTTCTGTTTATTTTGTTTTGTTTGCCTAGGCATGTTGCCACTTAATTACTTGATTTTTGGGCTTGTTGCCACAGTAGGACTCTGCCACCAGACAGGGGAGCTTCCACCCAAACATGGGGTCTTCACAACTTCTGCCAGTTGTGTGGCCTCTGTAAAGCTTCCACCCACTCTGGCAAGTTGGATACCCACCCCAAACTTCCCCCCCAGACCACAATCCAGATCCAGGCAGTTTAAAGCAACAGCGATTAACCCCCAGACTGATTGCTGGATCTCCCTACAGTTCGAAGACCAGGAGCTAGAGCCGCCACTGACTCTGCAAAATGGCTTCTGTGCAGCTGTTTCTTCAGCAGCTTTTCGCCCCCAGGGGAGGAAGTCAACACATTCCCCAAATACTGGTCCCAAAGTCCATGGGGCACTAACCTCTCACTTTGTCCTGGGCATATCTGTGCGGATGTAGCAGCAAGCACCCCAACATCCCCAGGGTGGCTGCCAACACAGGTTCTTAGATCTGCTTTTCAAAAGGAAAGCAACTCAAAGTGGGTTAACAAGCTCACTTTAATCAAACAAACATATATTACCTAGTTCAGGGGAAAAAGGTCAGCACCCCAAACTTCAGAGTTACAGAACTTACAGATCAAACAAGACAGGCTTCCAAACTGTCCAACCATTATATCAATACCAAATCACAGTTACCAGAGAGGGAAGCATCAACATCTGGGTTTTCAAAGCCGGGGGGCTCTCAACAACAGCTTCCCAGACTCATCTGGTCAAATCACACAACAGTTTTCAAAGTGAGCCCCCAAAGCAAAGCCTCTCCTCAGGGTTTATATAGCCTTCTCCTGGCTCAGAGATTGTAACAACTTCCTTGACCCACTGCCCAATCACAAAGTAACAAGGTATGGGCTTTCCTGAAAAACAAGCCTCCCACCACAGGCTCCAGGTGCACTTAAGCTAGGGGCAGGGAAGATCTTTAAATTTGCATTTCAATTACAGCGGATAATTCTGGAATTGCCACAGCTGCTAGTGTTCTGGGGTCCCTCCAGCCAGCTGCTGGCCCAGCTGCCCTAGGGCTAAAACTGTGGCTCTCGAGGGCCTGGGCTCAGCTTCCAGAGCGTTGAGCTGGCCGCTCCCTGCAGGGCTGCTGGGCTGTCCTCAGCAGGAGGTTAGCTTCTCTGTGTGTTCTGTGGGTGCTGGGGCTCCAGAAGTTGTTCAGAGTCCCCTTTTACATTGTTTGGAAGTTGTGTGGGGTAGAGAACCTTGGAAGTGCTGTTTCTACTCCGCCATCTTGGCTCCGCCCCTTTACAGCATATTTCATTGAAAAAAAGGTCTGATACCCAAGGTTTATGGGGAACTGATAAAAGTGATCCATTCCCTATTTGGTCTTAAAGTAAGAAAAATAGACTATCAGCAGCCATATGAAAAACTCCTTTATATCTTTAATTATAATGGGAATTCAAATTAAAACAACTCAGGGGTTCCTTATCATACCCTTCAGATTAGCAAAGATGACAAAAAGGAATAATAAAATATTGGAGGGATTGTGAGAGAATAGATAACACTACTTCACTCTTAGAGGAACTGTGAAGTAATCCAGCTTAGAGAATAATTTGGATCTATACCTGAAAAATCACTAAACAATGTATATCCTTTTCCCCAGAAATACCACTATTAAACATATCCCAAAGAGATTTTTTTTTTTAAAGAAAAGATCCATATGTATAGGACTACTTAAAACAACATGTTAAGGGTGGAGCCAACATGGCGGAGTAGAAACAAGACTTCACCACCACTCTGGCTTCCACCTCTTCTAATACTTGTAAAAAATGACTCTAAACAAATTTTAGAGCTACAGAACCCACAAAATGACAGAGAGAAACAAATCTCCTGCCGAAGGCAGGCCAGCAGGAAGGGGCTATCACACCAAGCTGGGAGCCTAGCCCAGCCTCCCTTGAGCTGCTGTTTTAGCCCCAGGGCAGCCCTGACTAGGAGGAGCCAAAGTAGACTTCAGGAGAGTGAAGCACCAGCAGCTGTGGAGGTTTCCAGACTTTGCAACCCATAAAGGCCAAAGACAAAGTAAAAGATCAGTGTGGAACTTCGTTGGAACAGGGGTGAACAGAAGAGCAGAGTTGGGGCCCCTGCCCCTGGGGAGAGGCAGCTGCGCCATGTGGCTGCCTCAGGAGCTCCTGGCCTGCAGATTGCAGGGGAACAAAGCAAGCATTCAAAGGGTAATCACTCTTGCTTTGACCTGCTTGGATATGGAATCCGGTCTTGGGTGGAGGTCCTGGGGTGTGTGTCCAGGTGCCAGAGCCTGTGGGGGCTGCAGAGAGGGTGCCCTCCTAATTGCTCCGGCAGCTGCAAAAACCCCACCAATTTGGGACATAGCTCTCTCCATTCTGGAAGCAGAGTTCTACTGTGGCAAAGAGCTCAAAAGTCAAGTAATTGGCTGGCAATATGAGCAAGCAGAGGAAGCACAAACAGACCATAGAATCCTTTTTTGGGGACAAAAAGGATCAAAGCATGGAGTGGAAAGAAGACAACAAAGTCAGAACTCCTGCACCAAAAACTACCCCCCAAAAATATGAACTGGGTACAGGCCATGGAAGAGCTCAAAAAGGATTTTGAAAACCAAATAAGAGAAGTGGAGGAAAAACTGGGAAGAGAAATGAGAATGATGCAAGAAAATCAAGAAAAGCGATTCAACAGCTTGACTAAAGAAAGTAACACCTTAAAAAAATAGACTAACTCAAATGGCAAAAGAGACCCAAAAAGCCAGCGAGGAGAGAAGAATGTCTTAAAAAGCCGAATTTGCCAGATGGAAAAAGAATTTCAAAAACTCTGTGAAGAGAATAACTCCTTCAAAATTATATTGGAGCAAATGGAAGCTCATGACTTTATGAGAAATCAGGACACTATAAAACAGATCCAAACAAATGAAAGAATAGAAAGCAATGTGAAATATCTCATTGGAAAAACCACAGACCTGGAAAATAGATCCAGGAGAGATAATTTTAAAATTATTGGATTACCTGAAAGTCATGATCAAAAAAAGAAACTAGACAACATCTTTCAAGAAACTCTCAAACAAAATTGCCCTGATATTCTAGAACCAGAGGGCAAAATAGAAATTGAAAGAATTCAGCGATCACCTCTTGAAAAAGATCCCCAAAATAAAAAGAGCATTTTATAGGAAAAAAACTGGAAATAATGTGGTTGCCCATCAGTTAGGTAATGACTAAAAAAATTATGGTGCATGAATTTAATTCATTATTATTATATGGTTTTGTTTTAATTGAATAAACTTATTTGTGACTAGCTAGGAGGGTTGGGTTTGTGGAGAGGAAGTGATAGTAATACAAGCAAAGTAAGAAAAGGCAAAACACTGAAAATTTGAAAAGGATATATTTCTGAGGATGGCTTCAAAATGAAATTGATCATAAGGGATGACTAATTTTAGTTGTTTCCCTTTTCAACTTTTGTCTACTGTTGTTTATTTAGGGTTATTTTTTGTTTTCAAATGACACTTGTATATGTATGACTGATTTCAAGGTGGAGTAGTTTCTTCCAGAGAGTTGGATTTAAATGAATAGTGGTGATTATTTCATTTACAATATAAGGTAGCTCTGGAAATGTACTTCTGCAATGTGATCTTTGGTCTCTTTTCCACATTAGGATGGCCCTCTGAGAATGCCAGTAATTCCAAGAATTTGTTTTAATACATTGACTAAATTATTTCTTGCCCTTCAGTCTTTATGTTTTGATTCATGTTATAGACTTGAAGATAAAAATCAAAAATACTAGGAAGAATATCTGTGTATGGGGGAGAAGGGAGGAAATAAAGAAAATTGGGGGAGTTTGCTGAAATATTAGCTGTAACTGGAGACTTCTAATCCATCCATTTTGCATAAGATCAACACCATTAATGTGTTTACATCCTGCTAAATATAAAAGGAATGAAGGCAAGAGTTTTCTATCCTAAACACATTTACTGAAACTCAAAACAGCCAGACTTTATCTTAAAAGACAAGTTTGGGTTTTTTTTTTACTAATCAGAGAACTTATTTCATTAGTCTCCTTTATTTTTAATATTCATATTTCTGAGAAGAGTTTGAAGATAGAAATAACTGGAGGCCAAGCCTTTACCAGTGAAATCATTAACATATAAGTATATGAATCTGTGGCATTGTGGGTAAAGTAAGTAGATTTTTTTTTTTTTTGCTCCTTTGGAGGGGAGAGGTCAGAGCAATTGAGGTTAAGTGGCTTGCCCAAGGTCACAAGGCTAGTAAGTGTTAAGTGTCTTAAGTCCAGATTTGAACTCAGGTCCTCCTGACTCCAGGGCCAGTGCTCTATTCACTGTACCAACTAGCCACCCCAAGTAAGTAAAATTTGAAAGTTAGTTTCACATTTTTATTAATCTGGGTAAAAGCAAATGCTTTTAGAATAAGGGAGAGTCAGAGCTTCATTTACAAATACTGTAGTTTGACTTTTGGATTTTGGACTTTTCCATCTGGATTAATTATAGCATATTCAGAACAGGAGTATGAGAACAACTTAGTCTGTCAGTGCTGGATCAGAGTACTACTCATCTGACCTGAAAGACACTTTTGATTTCACTGAAGATTTTTAATGCCCCAAATTAGGGGAAGCATTTTCATAACTGTACACTGATGATATAAATTGTCAGCACTGACATCCCAATTCCCAGCAGGGATGTGAATGAAACAGATATGGAATCATAGTCTTTTATTTGGAATGTACCTGAGATGTCATCAGCTCAATGTTTTTAATGATGTTAAAGGAAAATAAAGTCCTAGACAGCAGATGAGTTGCTGAAGTCTTCAAACCCAAGAGCCTGTGCTCTTTCACTGCACCACACTGCCAGGGAAAATGTTTGGAGAAAATAGTTTCTGATGACCTGGATTAAGTAAGACAGCCCTTCCTAACTTTTCCCTCTCCTCCCTTTCCAGTCCTGATCCATTGGATGCTTGGAATATTCTCCCCTCCTCTGCCCTGCCCACTGACCTTCCTGGCTTTCTTTAAGTCCCAAATAAAATCCCACCTTCCACTGGAAGCCAACACAAGCCCCTCTTAATTCTGGGGCTCTCTCTCTGTTAATTATTACTGTTTAGCCTATCTGTAGCTTGCTTTGTATAGATTTGTCTGCATGTTGTCTCCCCAATAGATTGTGAGTTCCTTGAGGGCAGGGACTGCCTTTTGCTTAGCGTAGTGCTTGTGTTTGATGAGTGTTTTAATTCAGAACATTCCTGGATGTTATAATTAGGCACATAACAAATATGTGGTAGAATAGGAATCAGAATTGAGTTACAGATATAAACCAATGGATTGCTCCCATCACCACTTTCCTTTTCTTCCTTATTCCCTATGTCTGGACAACAGGAATCAGGCCTTGAAAAAAGGTTTGCTTTTATATCACATCATGACTTGGAGCAGCCCTTGGGTTCTGAAAGCTTATGCCAGGAAAACAAATGGCTGGGAAAATCTATCAAAATTGAAAAACTTCAGGTGTGGGACTGGCAGAGGATGCGCCCCAAGCCTAGAGGTTATGCTCTAACCTCAGTAGAGAGGGGTTGTCACCACGTCTTGAATTTTTTTTGGCTGTGGCAACTCATGAAACCATTGAGAAATCAGTAAAGGAAAGATTTTCGTTGTGTGTCCACTAACAGTACCCTTTTTTGTGGGACTTTTTTTTGTGCCCCAAATTCTGTAAGGCAGTTTGGTGGAGCCAATAGATCACCACTACCACCACAGGTAATGCAGTAGATGGAGTGCTGGGCCTGGAGTCGAGAAGAATCATCTTCCTGAGTTCAAGTCCAGCCTCAGACACTAGCTGTGTGACTGAGCAAGTCACTTAGCCCTGTTTGCCTTAGTTATTAGAGAAGGAAATGGCAAATCACTCCAGTATCTTTGCCAACAAACTTTTACCAAATAGAACCTCAAAGCATCAGATGTGACTGAAATGACGAACAACATGGACACCTTCTCAGACTACAATTTTAAAATGTATCACATAAAAATATGTAGGGGTACATAGGAAACCAATCAAAATGGTTTGGGTTTTTTGGTTTTTTTTTAAAGTGAGTTCACAGATCGACCCTAGGTTGAAACTGCCTGCTCTAGTCAGTTTGATGAAGGACAAAGAGCCCTGAACTTGTAGTCTTGGGACCTGAATTTATCCTGACTCTGACACTTAGTGACCCTGGAGACCACAAACATAAATCATGTAAACCTCTTTCTGAGTTCTCTTTGTAATTGTATCTCTCAGTCTTCTTCCTTCTTGAGATCTCTGGCATTGGGTACTGTTCATTATCCTTTCCCCTTGGATACTTTCATGACACTGCTCTATCTTTACTCTCCTTTCTGTCCTGACATTTACAACCTTTTTACAAGGAGATGAGAAATTGGAGTTGTTAAAACCCCATTTTACAGATGAGTAAGTGAAAAGAAAAAAGACCAATTTTAACTAATGATTTTTGCCAAGAAAATACTAAGCTTGGTTGGTTTCTCTGCTACCAAAGGGATACCAGGCTTCATCACCTTCTAAATGGTGGTGCCCTAAGTTAAAGTTTTTATGGTTCCCTTTAACACTGATATTGGGATATGTAAAGGTTATTTCCATCTAAATGCACTTAGAGTTTGCTTTCAAGATGTTTTATGTATGTATATGTATTTGTGTGTAGATGTATGTATATATGTGAAAATAGAGAACATAAACAATTTAGGTGTCAAAATCTCACATTTTTTACTTTGAAAACTTAGATCTTTTAGCAGAATAATCTAAAATTAACTTTCTGGGTGTATTCCCAATTTTCCTTCTGCTTTCTTTTTTGAAGCTGAAAACAGTGGCTTTAAATTAACAGATTATTTCCCTCATCAGCACAGAACTATGGTCTTCTACCTCTTGCTGAAAAGATCATTCTAATTCCACTGCTATGGTGGACTTTATTTAGCATAGGAGTTTAGGAAATTTAAGTGGGATACAAGCTGAGGATGCACATGGAAATGCTGTGGTTCAAAATGATTCATTCTGTTTATTTAGACATCATCAAGGATGTCTATGGCATTCCTTTTGAGTGACTTGTCTTAATTAAAAATTATACTGTCTTTCAAATCCATCCCTTAACTATATTAGGCATAGACTAAATTTTCAAGACTTAAATCAAGTCTTGTTTCTTTAGGGTTTTTAGTCAGGAAGACACTGATTCAAATACCTCCAGTCTTAAATACTTATTTGCTATATGACCATATGCAGGTAATTTAAACTTTCTGACTCTCTGTTTCTTTAGCTGTAGAATGGGGATTAGAAATACCTATAGTATTCACTGTCTCACCAGGGGGTTTATAAAGATCAGATTAGATAGTTTTAAGATATTTTGCAAACCTTAAGGATACACTTAACACTTCTATACAGATACTCCACCGTGATGGAACTAACATTAGTCTAATTCCTTTGATTACTAGAGATGGTCTCACCTGGTAAAGCTATCATGACTTTAGTATTTTGTCAGTTAAGTGGATGTGGTCATTGAACTTTTACCCTTTTAACATAAATGTCAGCTGTCACTAGACACTGGATTCCATATTACCTCTCAATTTGAAACAATGAAGTTGGTGACATTTTTCAAATATAGCTGTAATTTTTAGCATTTTAAAACTTTGTAAATAAAAATTATAGCAAAGTTAAATTTTGGAAGTATAGTAACTAAATATACACCTGGGTCCCTTTTTGCATTGGTTCATGTTTGCTGGCAATGGAAGATTGCATGGATCCCTGTGCCTGTCTTTTAACTATCTTAGTAAGAGTCATTGATCTTAGCATTATAGTCAGAATTGGTGACATCCAAAATTTGCCTTCTCAAAGTTAGTTGACTTTTTTCTGCTTTTTTTTTTTTTTTTTTTTTTTTTTTGCTTTTTGGAGGGGGGAGGGCAGGGCAGTTGGGGTTAAGTGACTTGCCCAGGGTCACAGCTAGTAAGTGTTAAGTGTCTGAGGCTGGATTTGAACTCAGGTCCTCCTGACTGCAGGGCCAGTGCTCTATTCACTTCTCCACCTAGCTGCCCCAGTTAGTTGACTTTTGTCTAATTTAGTAGTACGAGTATATTGATTGCCATCTGTGGGCAAAAAACCTTTCCCAAGTGAAATTTAGAATCTTAATCTTAGGACAACAAAACTCTGGACCTGTTTATTTAGCATGCCTGCAGCTGAACCAGGAATCTTGGGACCTTGTGAAGCATATGGATAGGCACAAACTAAGACTCTCTGACCTTTCAGTGTTTACACAATACCAGGAACTTAAATAAATTCAAATATAGCACCTGAGTCAGAATTAGCAATAAATTGATTCTTTCTATAAAGAATTAGACCTATAGTTAATGTATGCTAAGATAATTTGCTGAAAAAGTGATTTTTAACTCTGTCCTTCCCTGAGAATATCCCACCCCCTTTTTTTTTTTGCCAAATTTTGCTGAATAATTTCAAACTCAGGATATTTTACACATGTCAAAAACGTTCATGCCTTCCAACCTGATTGAGTTGAAACAAGTAATTCAAATCGCCCCCCCCTTTTTTAAATTGTCCTACTTTGGGCACTTTCCTGTTGATCAGTGTCTTTTCTAGATATGATGCTCAAATTTGAACAGTATGTCACAAGAAGTCTGATGAGGGTAGAGTGTAGTGAAGCTGTCGCTTCCTTCTTGGGAGCTCAGTGGATCCCAAAATCTTAGTAACTTTGGTGGCCACAACACAGTATTAATTCATATCAGTTATTCAGTCTGCTGAGACCTAAAGGTGTTTTTTTTTTCCAGCTCCTCTGCTGTCTAATAATGCTTTCCCCCATCTTGTACTTGTAAAGTTGAATTTCTGATATCCAAATATGCCCTGATTGAATTTCATATTACGAGATTCAGCCCTGGGGTTTAGTGTGTGGGTCCTGGCTGTCATCTTTCTGTTAGTTGTCCTTCCCAGCTTTACATCATTCACATATTTGATGGCCATGCCATGCAGTTTACATAAATTCAAGCACACATCCTTTGGGTTCTTTGGTCAGTCAACAAGCATTTGGAGAGCACCAAGCATTCTCTAGAGACCTTCAGCTACATTGATTTAAGAACATCTTTTCTGTGAGTCTAGCCACAAAACCAGTTCTTAATCCACTTCATTGAGTTACTGCTTAATCCGAATCTTTCTGGCTTCTCTCCAAGGATAGTATGAAATACACTATCAAAAGCTGCTAAAGCCTACCTAAAGTATAGCCATAGCTTTCACCTCTCTGAGGCCAGGAAAAGCTGTGTGATTTCTTCAGTGTCACACAGGAAGCAGAAATTTTATCCCAAGTCTTCTCTTTCCAAATTCAGTGTTGTATTGTATTGTGTTGTGTTGTGTTTAACCATGCCATCTCCAAAAACAAAACCATTACTGTTCAATTGTGTCCAAATCTTTGTGATCCCACTTGGGGTTTTCTTGGCAAGTATACTGGAGTGGTTTTGTAATTTCCTTCTCCACTTCATTTTACAGATGAGGGAAATTGAGGCAGACAGTTAAGTGACTTGCCCAGGGCCACACAGCTTAGTAAGTTTCTAAGGAACATGAGTCTTACTGATTCCAACTCCCTGTGCTCTATCTGCTGTTCCACCTACCTGCCCCTGCCTTTAACTTAACCATTACTTGGCTAAATCTTTCCATTCTTTCCATGTCTTCTAAGCTGCTTCCTTACTCTAATGGGATTTTTTTTTTCCGTTTTCAGAGTACCATTTGGCTATTCACAGTCTGAACTTGTGGTATTTCTGAGGACATGGTGTGTCAGTATTTGATCCTGATAGCTTAACTACAGCCTACTAAGATTTATTTTGATGAATTCTATTAGTATTCATATTGAATTACTATGGAAACCCAAAGGGAATTGGAACAGTGGATTATTGTATTTAAGTCCTTAAAATTGTGAATAATTTAATTTAATGTGCATTCATTTCAAGTCCCATTTCAGATAACCCCCAGCTCTTTAAACTTTGTCAAATCATATAGTTTCTGAAATAGCTAATTCCAAATGTGATTGTATAGATTTTATTTTTACAAAATGGGTATATTCACAAATTTGTCTACAGATGGAAATTTTTCTAAACCAGATAACATTTTAAATTCACTGAAATAGTTTGCTATCTTTTTTTATGTGGATTTTAGAGTTAGCTTTAAATGAGTACTTTTGTATTATGCCTGACCATCTTTCAGTTCTGAAATGTTGTGCAAGGAACCTACCCTCATCTCTGAAGCAGTTATGTAGTTTGTCTACCTCCCTCACACTGCCATCTCTGGGTATGACTTGTGGCATCCCTTCCTTTTGAGTGGTTACCCCCACTTGTGAGTCTCGAATTTTCTAAGTGTAGATGTTGTTCCCTTCATTGAAGAACCTATTTTTAAAAGCATAGCTGGAATATGTGGGTTTTTATCTTTTACACTAATTTTAACAGTGTTTTATGCTTACATCTTTTTTCTTATCCTTTTTTTCTCTTCTAGCCTGACAATGAAATTTCATCAGACTGCAACCATGTAAGTATAGATTTCATTGCTTTGAGCTTTATGATTTGTAGGCTGGCTCCCTTGAGTTGTTCACTTGAAGCATTCTTAGTTACCTTAACAGACGGCCATGTTAAACTTTTTTTTTTTCAGCTTACTAATATTACACATAGGTATTCCTTGTTTTTGGGAATCTGTCAAATTGACCATATGAGACCTTTTTTTTCTTTTCTTTTGTTTTTTACATATTATACTTGAATTTAAGTGGTATCTACAGAAGGTTTGTCATGTTGAATCATCAAAATTTTATAAAACATTGTAAATGCTGAAACTGAAGAAGAGAAAGGAAGCTGTGTTACAAACTACCAGATATGGGATCTATTAACAAATAAGTATTGAGCCTATTTGTATCTCCCATGAAAAAAATCTAATAGCATTGTGAATTATATTTTCTTCCTATTTGAATTTCTAAAAGGAATACCTTACCCCTATGTTTGTAGTTTATATTAAAATAGAGAAAAAATACTAGAATATCCAGCCATTGACATTCTGCTCATTGGCAGAGACTTGTCTTAATCAAAGGAGAATTTTTACCCGTTAATCAGTGAGTTAATTTAAAAAGTACTATACAGTTTTGAGGCTTTCAGTATTAGCTTAGCTTGGTGCTGAAGATATTCCAAAGGCTCTTGACAGAAAATCCCTTTCCAGTCTCATAAGACTGTTCCTTATTTTACATTAGAATGCTTGAGACCTGTTCTGGGCTTCATATTTATTGTGCTTTGACTATCTGCCATTGTCTAAACTCTCAAATAGGCAGAAAGTTTTCTTCTGGACAATTATTCTCCAAAAAATAGATTTGAGCACAATGGGTTAGACATAAGAAATATTTTAGTCCAGGTCTTCGACCCCAGTATTTAGGACATAAGAAGGTGAACTGACTGTACTTTTAAAAATAAGATTGTTGGGGCGGCTAGGTGGCGCAGTGAGTAGAGCGTCGGCCCTGGAGTCAGAAGGACCTGAGTTCAGATCCGGCCTCAGACACTTAACACACACACATAAACAAAAACCTAGCCATGTGACCTTGGGCAAGTTACTTAACCCCAGTGGCCCTCCAAAAAACAAACAAACAAAAAAAAAGATTGTTTTTACTTTAAAATATCCTTTCTGGCCATTAAGACCTGCCTCCAAATATAAGAGATCATAGACTTTAACCACAAGCATTTATTATATATCAAACACATTGTTAAGTGCAGGGAGATACAAAGACATGAATTAAATCACCTCCACCCTCAACAAACTTATGTTCTATTCTAGGGCAGGATTTCTTTGCCTGAAGCCAAAGCTGTACTTTTATAATAATGTGAATCATGTCCATTATTGAAGACCAGGAGAGCTGAGCTCCATGACTCCATCAGCTAGAATTCAGTTTCTGATTACTGGTCATGTTAAAATTGATTTTTTTATTTGGAAGCTCTCATTGAGCAAACTTACTTAGTGAGCAGTAGAATGGAAGATTGGCAGACTGATTTTGAGGCATCAGCTTTTGTGTCATTTTTGGTTCTTTAATTAATTATTTAGTTGCTTCCAACTCTTTGTGACCACATTTAAAGTTCTTTTGGCAAGTATACTGTAGTGTTTGCCATTTCCTTCACTTGCTCATTTTATAAATGAAGAGACTGAGGCAAACAGTAAAGTGACTTGACCAGGGACACACAGTCAAGAAGTGTTTGAGGCTGGATTTGAACTCAGGTCTCCTGACTCCAGGCCTGGCAGTGTATCTACTGTACCACCTAACTGCCCCATTAATTAATTGATATTAATTGATAAATTTTAATTAGTACTATAACATAGCTATTAAGTTTCTTGTAGTGTCCTTGGGCATTAGTTGATCAGATGTAGCATGTGTGTTGCTATGGTTTCAAATTCTAGTTGATTGGTATTACCTGTTTTTTTCTTTTTGTACTACCACTTTTTAAAACCATAAAACCCTATCACAGATTTACCATTAATTAGTTCCTGTATTCATATTTATAGAGAGCCAAATGATGTGCTTCATATAAAATGCAATCTGGTATAAAAAGACTTTCAGAGATAGGCAGTAACCCTCAGGATATGTTCAGCATAGAAATTCACATTTAAGATTGATTGGGGTTGAAACCTCTTTCATTTTGGGTCAGGCTTCTGCTGGGATGCAGATCTTCATCTTGAGTTCAAGATAATGTTTAGATTTTATAGTATAAACAAATACTCAGGTGACTACTGTAAGCAAAGCTATAAAGGTCATTATAAAGAAGTATAATAGTGTTTACTTTCAAGGATTCCTTCCTGCCCGCCCCCAGGCCCCACTGCTGCTGCTTTGTATTTATCCTGTATATATGTTTTCTCATATGTGTTCAGATTGTCTTAGAATACAAATATATAAATTTCTGTTTCATTTTTTATATTTGCTTTCTCCATACCTGACACATAATAATTGCAATAAAAACTTATTGATTGAAAGAACATATAATCAAGTTGAGGTATCAAAGCTTAAATATATAAAAGCGGAATATACAGTGAAAGTAGGATATTAACTTCCATGATGAGGTTTTATTCTGTTTCGAAAAAGTGGCCTAGATATTTTCTTCTAGAGAAGTATTTCATAGACTAGTGAAAAGCCAACCCAGATATTGCCTACAATATTTACTATACAGCTAAGCTGTGGAAGAATCCAGGCAATGGAGAATCTAACTCAGATGAGCTGGCCCATAACCTTTAGGAACAAGTTCAATGGGTTTCATTTGTAAAGGATTGAAAAATAACCCAAGGACACAATAGTAGTGGTTTGTTGGTTTTTTTTGTTTTGTTTTGTTTTTTCTTAAAGAAAAGCCCTCTCATGTAAGGTTGTATTGTTTGATGGTCAATCATGTGCCCCCAATGATTTGCTAGTCTCCCTAATAAAATGTTTAATTTTATTAGTGTGGGCTAGATGGTTGGATGCTGATCCTGGCCATTTAAATCAGTTCATAAGTATGTATGGAGTCCCCACTGTCTGTCCAATAATGGGTATCCAAACATCCAGTCAATTCCATGTCCACTGTATCTCTCAGATTGCCTGGATTCTTTTTGGGTGCAGTTGTCATATATAACTTGATACTGTGCTGTTCCCTTTGTTCCCATTTCATTTTCCCGAACTGTTCAATCCCTTAAATCTGTGCTTGAGCTTTCACAATGACCAGGGAATATTGAGAATACAGGAAGCACCTCAGGACTCTTTAAAACATTTCTTTGAGAAATATATATTATTCCTTTTGGAGAGAAAAATATCTCCCCCAAACCTTGTGCTTGCTTTGTGACTACCCTACATTAGCCAAACTCAGAAGGTAAATTTTGGAGACTACTTCCCTGTTTCTAAATCTGAATGTGGGAGTTATTGGTTTGGTTCTAAGAATCATCTGAACTGAGTCATTTCATGTCAGAAGGGCTAGAAGAAAAAAGATAGAGGTTCACACTAGATGCTGATTTCCCTCTATAAAATTGACCTATTATGGACTCAGGGTTAATGAAGCTGATACTAAAACTCTGGAATAGGTACTTAAATGTTTGGCACTCTGTTTTAAATTAAAATTGGCAACCTTATCTATGTTTTGGTTTTTCCTTGCATTTCCTTGTGTTTGTAAAAGTTCTGATTTTTTTTCCTTTTAATGATTGAGTCCAAAGCTTTGTGTATATTTTTTGAAAGGTGTCTTATTAGTGGTTTTACTTTGTTCCATCAGTGTTTTTTTCTTCCTTACAACTAAGAATGTGGTAACATATAATCTTGGTGTCTTTGTTACTTTGGAATATAATTGTGTTTTATCTGCCTCTCTGTGATGGACTTTTGTCTTTTTTGAAATAACTTAACCAGTAATGGTGCTAAATGTTCTATCATCTTAATCTGGCTTTTTTCCCCTTTTATCCCAGTTATTATGGAATTATAAACTGAATCTAACTACAGATCCGAAATTTGAATCTGTGGCCAGAGAAGTCTGCAAATCTACTATATCAGAAGTAAGTTATAAAGGAATTTGTGGGTAGACAATAGACTTTACTGGGAAAAATATTTATATGTTAGACCAAATGCATAAGGGAAAGAACTGAAACATTTTCCGTTTTCTATAATTTGTGTTTGTCTTTTTTGCAGGTTG
The DNA here is from genome assembly GCA_011680675.1 of Gymnobelideus leadbeateri. Classification (NCBI taxonomy): domain Eukaryota; kingdom Metazoa; phylum Chordata; class Mammalia; order Diprotodontia; family Petauridae; genus Gymnobelideus; species Gymnobelideus leadbeateri. The sequence continues at coordinate 80,519 of WOXC01008385.1, read as the reverse complement.
GGGTGGGGTTGAGGTAAAAAGCTGGTTGGAGGCTTTATGGAGCAGGATAAGCCAAGCTCACTATGTGACTACTGTTCTTCCTTAGGACCATATTGACTCAGACTGGAAAATCATGAGGTCTTTTTGGTTCCCAAATGAGTTCTCATAAAATTGAGTAGCAAAACAGCAGCTCTTGCTGCCATATTCTCAGGTTTTACAGCTCACCTGGGCCTGAAGTACATTAAATCACTGGTTCCTAAACATCAGGGTCCCCAGAAGCACCCAAACATTGAAGTTACTGGTTCTTTTTTTTTTTTTTTAAGCTGTGCTCTTGGCCATGTTGAAAAGTTCTTTGGACGTTTTCCTTTAGCCATATATGAATGGAAGATAAGCATTATCATATCTGCTTGAAGAGGTCTTTTAAACTTAAAAGCAGAGAGCCTGGGAGGAGAGCTGGCAAGCCAGTATAGAGTAGGAAGCAAGAATACAGGAATGACTCTGAGTGTTCAGTCCTGGCCCTCAGAGGCATTAGGAGATGCCATTCATAATGAAACCCAAATATAGGGTGTTGCCAGTTTGGCATCTATGATAATGTCATTAAGTGTTACCTTGATGTTGTATAAAATTCATACTTATTGGCAACCAGTATACCACACAGATATTTGGCTAAAGTAAGTCGTAGGGGCTCTCTCATTTTATGTGGATAGTTTTATGGGCCCAGTCCAGAGCAGACCTCCCAATAAAGTAGATAAGAATTTGTCCTGTTTTCACATTTTGTTAGAAAAAGCAGTTTCTAGTGTCCAAAATTAAATATTCTGCCCATGCCACAGTTTGAGGATATCTAATTAAAATTCAGTTCATTAAACATTAAGAGCCTACTATGTTGCCCAGCACTGTACTAAGTACTTAAGCGCTAAGGACCCACTTGATGACTTTCTGGAGTCTTAGGTTTTGGATGAATGAGGCAGGCCTCTCTATATTCAGTAGAGAGTTAATGCTGGAGCCAGGAAGATGAGAGACCAGAAGCAGAGGATGGTTTTATTCTCTTACCTCTTGGTTCTGAGACTTCTGGCTTCCAAAGAGCAAACCAGGACTCGGGAAAATCTCATTTGCTTATGCCACAATTACATCAAATGCTGCCTGCTTTTCATTTGTCTGATTTCATTAATGGAGCTTATTTCATACTTGTATATGTTCTGAACATGCTCTGCAATCATAGCAGTGATAGTAGAGTGGATTGGGCTCCAACTCTTGGAAGCATTTGTCTTTGAAGTGCAGAGGCAGGTCTGGCATAACCCTATAGGCTTCTAATTGAACCCTAATGACTGTACACAGTACTAATTTGTGGTGAATTAGGCTAGAAGATGCCCCACCTGAGATGCATGCCTGACCTGTGATGGAGCTTGTAACTATCTAAATGGGCTCTTGGTCTCACAACATGTCAGTCAGTGCATTACCAAGTACCCAGGATGCAACACCTTCAGCAGTATAGAGCACCTGTTGTACCCATTACATTCTCACTGATCTTAGGATTTTTGCCAAATAACCATAATGACCAGAATCCCAACTTGAAAATGTGATTGTCCCAGGCCATTGTGAGATTTAGTTTGGATTTGAAATATCCTTACAAGCAGAAATGATGCAAAATACAGAACTATCCCAAATAAGAAAGAATGTGCTTTTCCTTTGGCTTAAGCTGTGAGTTTAACCTGAAGTAACAGTCTGTTTCCTCCAGACCTGCACTAGATTAGGACATGAAATCATTACTACCAATTCCTCATTTTGTTTTCTAGATTTTTAAATTCCCTAGAGATCACCGCCTAGACCAGTGTCCTTTGCTTGGCTTGAGGAATTACTAAGCAGTTTATGTTCAAAATTGAGCCATTAAACCATCTTTTCCCTTTAGAAGCAAGTTTTGGCTGAGCTAAAATCCCTTAAGTGTTGTTTGCATAGGGTACAGTGCTAAGAATCCATGTTAAACATCATTTTGCCTTTGAATTTTGATGTCACATTATTTAAGATGAACATATACTGCTGATTTAAAACAACTGTCCTTTGAACAGATTAAAGAATGTGCTGAAGAACCCGTTGGGAAGGGCTACTTAGTCTCCTGTTTGGTGGATCATAGAGGCAACATTACTGAATACCAGTGTCACCAGTACATCACCAAGATGACAGCCATTATATTCAGTGACTATCGGCTAATCTGTGGCTTCATGGATGATTGCAGAAATGACATCAACATTCTGAAGTGCGGAAGCGTCCGTCTGGGGGAAAAGGTAGCCGTATCAGGATGGCAACAAGGGCCTCTTGGAATTACAGAATTTAAAAGGTTTAGGAGCCCAGTGTTACAGAAATTATATGTATCTAATAGGATCATAAAGCTCTTCTAGCCCAACTTTCCTATCAGAAAGAGAAGAGAACCCTTGCTCATTGTCACAGAGTTACCTCCTCATTTACACTGGTTGGGATGTCTTTCTTGGCCAGGAAATGAGCCCTCAGGCTCCATCTAGGAAATAGATCATGGAAATAGAAGCAGTGCTCTGTAGCCTCAGTCTGGCCTTCCCTTAATTAATCATCTTATCAGACTGTTGTATGAGTACCCATTCTGTAAATTTCTGAGTTACTGTACAGGAAAAAATATTCTTATTTCTTTCTTGAAATAGAGAATGTGGAGGTATGGTTTATCTGCTTTGCTTGCTAACATATTTTAAATATTTATCTGAGGCATACTAGGGAGAATTATTCTGTGCTAAGAGAAGTTTTATCTTCAGAATGATGAGGCACTTCTTAATTATCAATCAGGAGTTTATTCAGCACCTATTCCCTTTGCTGAAGGAAGCTGCACGTAGACAAAAACAATAAGGAGTTTGCATTCCAGTGGAGGAGACACTATGTGCAGATTTAGGCTTATATGAAGTAAGATCACAGTTTGCTTAGGAGGGGACAAGACATGGCCCTTTGTTTAGAAGAGAACACTTGAATTGAATTTTTAAGACAACCTGTGATTCCAGTAGGCAAAGGTGAGGAAGGAGACAAGGCACAAAGCCATTGCAAAGGCAGGTAGACAGCAGGTGGCATATGGTATATGAGGGGCAGCAGGTTAGCCAGTGTAGTTGGACTGTCTGGTACGTTTGTGGGGGGTTACCAGGAGAGAGTAACACTTAATAGAAGTAAAGTAGCCACATCTTGAAGAGATTTGAAGGCCAACTGGGGGCTTCTGTGTGATCCCACTGTACTGAGAAAGGAATTAAGGAGGAATACTGAGTGGTGGCTTCAGATCCTTTCTTTTTTTTTTTTTTAAGGCAATTGGGGTTAAGTAACTTGCTCAAGGTTACACGGCCAGTCATTATTTATGTGTGGGTGCTCATTTTCTGAGGCCGGACTGATCCCAGGTTGTCCCAACTCCAGGGCTGGCGCTCTTACTCACTGCACCACCTAGGTACCCCTTCAGATCCTCTCTTTAGGAAATTCACCTTGTAGGCATTGTATGGGGGAGCAAGTCAGGCTAGACGCAGGAAGAGCCATGAGAAGACTGATGCTGACCCAAGGAGACCAGTGGGAAAGAGATTGTACACAAAGAAATGGGAGGGTTTGGTAACCGGTTTAATAGATGAGAGGGATGAATGAAATGGATCGTGAGAAGATTGGTTACCATATATCCATCTGTTTTACCTCCACAGTTATCACATCCCTGGCTTTTTCCCCTTTCGTGAATTAGACCCTCCTTCCATCACATCTCAGTTATTTAAATAGGTTCCTAATTGGGCTTGTTACTTCTGTGTTTTTCCCTTCTTCTCCCCTCTCCAATCCTGCTACCACACAGTTGTCAAAGTAATCTACAAAAGTCCAAGTTTGATTTTGCCATTTCCCGTCTCAAGATTCTTCAGTAGCTTTCTACTTTCTGTTCTCTCTGAGATAAAAGGACCAATGTGGCATTGAAAGCACTTCACCATCTGGCCTCAGCCTATTTTCCAGACCTGCTTTCCCATACCCTGTGTTCCACCATACTCTGCTGAAATAGCTGTCATTCTGCTACAGGCCTTTGTCACCTCACTGAATTACTGCCTCCCAGCCAGTTTTCCTCCCACTAGTCCATCCGCCCCCGGTTGCAAAGGCTCTAAAACATAAAATGAGTATGGGCAGAAATACAGTTTATCTTTGTAATAATCAACATAATTGACCAGATGGAGTATTATTTCAGGTTGTTTCCTGTTGTCTCTGAATCATAAATGCATAATATATTTCTACCAGCTTATAACGGCCTAAAAGCTTGAGAAAAGTAGATTGAATTAATGTGATATGACAGAGGTGAGGATTTTTCTACCATGTTGGAGTATGAACTGATGGGGCTTTTGTTTGTGTCCATTTTGCCCCTGGATCTGCCTTTTTCATGATGATCTTGTCCATCTTCCTATACCAGATATATCTGAGAACATATTAAGGATTTTTTTGCCCTTGTTTGACCCGAAGATGCACTGATGTTCCTGAGCCCTTTTTTCTATGTGCCACTTCCCAGGAAGATCCAGTTTCCTGAATGTGCTGATGGTCAGGAAGCCATACTGTGTGCTCCCAAATGGGGGTTTGCTTCTCTGAAGTCTGCTAATCACCTGAGAGAGGCAAACTGATGTTGTTTCCCTTATTTGTCTTGAGACAGCCTAGAAAATGAAGATCAGCTGTGAGAGGGCAGATGATCAAGTGATAAAATGGAGTTTCTATATTGTCCCTAGTGGTGAGGTTTGAACTGGCGCCCTCCAAGGACCAAAAGGAAGGGAGTCCATCCCCTTCCTACTAGTTACCATGATAACTTGAACACATTATTTAAAATGATAATGAGTGTATATTCAAAATACATATAAACTAACCTGCAGAAAAAAAAATTGTGTAAAACTAAAAGAGGAGGTTCCCAATTTAGGAAATTAATTGTAGGCCTTGGCTTGCATTATTACTTTTATTCTTAATGAATAACTTTTACCCATGAGTTTAAATAGTTGACTCATTTCTCCTGTGCTCTGTGGAAATAGTGGTAGATTCCACTTTCCAAAAGTAGTAACTGAGCAATAGATAAAGGTTTATTAGCAGAAATTAGAACTCTCTTAAGTACTGTGCTATTGGTTTATAGTCTTTGGTATAACTAGAAAAGAACTCAGGGGGATTAAAATGTTGTTTCTCCCACTCTTAAATACTTCTAGCAACAGTTATGAGGCGGTTGTCCTCTCTAGTGGCTATGTACAAATCCAGTGTATAATACTCGGTTTATTAGAAACATTGTCATTTTTCACCAGCCTACAGTCCAGGTTTTAGTTCTATAACTAAATGTTTTTCTAACCATGGGCATCTTTAGATTTTGGGAGGTTTATATACAAATGTGCAATTTTTGTTCGTTTTGTTCATCTTTTTTGTATTCTTATATTTTCAAATATTTGTGTGTGTGAATTCCCAAATGTATTATTCAGATAGGAAGAATAGTTAAAGCTCAGACTGTCTGGGAAATAAATTTACTTCAGTTTGAGAATCATGTAAATTGGAGTTTAGAGGAAAAGTCTATCTAAAAACTACAGCAAATAAAACTATTTATCCATGGACATGGTATTGTGGCCCAAGCTATATAGTGTGATACCTCAGTCATTGTAATTAATATTAAACTTCGTGCTCCTTAGGGAGTACTCAGACTGTGAAAATGGTTAACTTTAATAAGAAGCAAATAAAGCCATTAAAAGAGATAATGGCCCTAATATTAATGTTACACTTTTGAAATATACATATACACATTTTAAGTATGCAGGGGAATCACAAATCCAACTTCTGAGTCATTTCATGTAACTCTTGTCTAGAAATATCAAAAGATAGAATTATATCCTGGGTAAGGGCTTAGTTAAAGGGAAAGTTTACTTTGGCGGTTTACCATGAGAGCTAACCATTTACCTGAAACCCCTTCTGTCCTGATGGGCTTGGGACAGCCTCTGTTGTTATACTTTATTCTCTGGCCATCTTTTCTTCATCTACCTGGATGCTCATGCCAGGAGTCTTGGACCCATTTAGCTCCAGAGGTCCTGCCAAGGGCCCCTGCTTTCATTCCATGAGCGATAGAAGTCCGAAGATCTTCGGTCCAGCAAGTACAGAGAGCACTGAGTATGTTACAGAGACCTATGTGAAAGCAAACTAAGCCGCTCCCTGCTTCTGTTTTTAGAAACATTGAGAAAGCAGTTTTAAACTATCTTAAAGCCCAGTCACTTTCTTTTAAGGAACTGTATATAACGTTAAGAAGGAAAAGGAAAACCAAGATTCAGGCAAATGGACTAAATTGGTAGCTGGACTTAGAGCAGGAAATAACTCCATCTAGGTAAGGTCATTCCCTTAGGCTTATGATCATTGTAAAAGAAGAACGAACTCTGATTTAGTTAATGGAAATATTCCTTGGTTTTTGATATTTTGACCTTTCTACCCCTGACCTACAATCTTGCAAAGCTAATCAAAAACCTGTAAACTAAGATTAAGAGAAAGGAAGAAATGATTAATGTCTGTCAAACTACAGGCCACAGAGCAGATCTGCTTGTAGACATAATAGCAGTAGGGATGCGCAGAGATTCACAAGAGACAAAATCAGAGAAGCAGGCAATAAAACTAAGGGCCTTAATTGTCTATAGACAGATGCACTCGGTAGGTGATAACTGAAGTAAATGAGAAAGCCGAACACAAGGGGACAAATTTGGCCTTTGAACTATCGCTGAGACTTGGGATAAAAGCTGTGACCAGATTATGGCTTTGGGACAGCGGCATAGTAAAGATAACACCTGTGAATAGAACGAAAAACCAGAAGAGGGAAGTGTGCTGGCAAGCATTGGGGTTAAGATCAGAGACAGAAACAAGCAGTGTTGTCACTGGAGTCTGAGCTAAAAGAAGAAATGGAGGAGGAGTTCAGGAAATAAATTACAAGCCCAGCGTGGAGGTATTATATAAGTAATGGGGGACTTCACCTGTCTTTCTTTTCTTTTTCTATTTCAGTAGAGGCTTGTTTTTACTGATCAGTAGCTTAGCTGGGTGTGGTGAAAAATAAAATTTACATGAAAACATTTCAGTCACCTTAAATCATTCTGCTTTCTGATAAAGACTTCTTTGCCCCTTTTACAGATAGAGCTGTTTAAAAATAGTTTATGGGAAATACATGGGGCAGGGGGTGGGGGAGTATGCAGGTTTCAGTATATGCTAACGGCACCAATCATAGTTCAGGAGCTCCATTGAACCCTTTGTTTTCTGATATATCTCCATTATTAATATTGGCGTTTTGTGTTCTTTGCCCCTGAATTCTCCTTTCTGCCCTTCTAACCCTCTTGCTGAGATGAGGTGGGGTTCAGTGAGACAGAGAGGCAAAAATATATCAAATTACTTGGTATATATTTTACTATATAGTGTGTATTTTATTATTATATAAATTTGCCTGTTTTGCTTTATTTTTGTTTTCTTTTAAGTTAGCACTATTTAAATCAGTCCTGAGTGTTGATAATGCTGTTGTTTAGGGTTAACTACGTATTTTGCCCATTTCCCCCAGAAATTCATCTAGGTGATCTTTTCATCATTTTTTATAAATCTGTAGGAATGGAGGCTAGGGTGAAGGAGGAGGGTGATTAGAAAGAAGTTGGAGAGAAAAGAAGGATGTAAGAAAGAGGGGAGCACCCTGGGGAGTAAATTATCACTCTACCTTTGACCACCTAGGTCCTTGGAGTCTAGCAGCACACCATTCCATATTGTACCCAGCTATACGCCTGCCCCCCCTCACTCTTTTCAGGCCACTTTACCAGCATCTGCCCTCGGACAATAACTCCTCATGCTGCCAGTTCGATGCCTCAGCCCTGCTCTCAGTTTTTCCTGCCTAGCCTCCTCCTTAGAGGTTTCCAAATGGAAGTCGGATAAATGCTTTTGATAGCAAAGACAAGTTGTAACATTCTTTTTTTCGTAAAATTTTGAGTTTCAAATTTTCTCTTTCCCTTCCCTCCCTCCTCCCTAAGTTGGTAAACAATTTGGTCTAGGTTATATATGTGTAAAACACAGCCTAAACACTTTTGGCAATATGTAAAAGTTTCTTTTTCAAGTATCCATTGGACTGCATGGACTCCAAGATGCCCTAACTCTACCTGCCCTCTGTCCTGCCCCCCAAGAGCCCTGTGTCTGCTAAGGTGACAACAGGGCAATGTAATCAATATTAATATGTTACTGAGAGACCCAGCTCCAGTCCAGATGTATTTTTAATGCTCTGATGTTTTGTTTTATGTTAAATACCATTGACTGTGAAATAGAAAGTTCAAAGTAAATGTCACCTTATTTTTAGAAATACAAATTCCAGATTGAACCAGGCATGTTGGAAGAGCCATCATTCCAGAATAATAGCCTTTCTCAGTTGGCCATTCTCTGGCTCACTTGTGGATGGATGTCTCTTTCCCTTTCTAGGCTTGCTGTAATGACCAACCCCTCCCTCTTTCCTTCTCTTTCTTCCTTCCCTCCTCCTCCCTCTTCTCCCTTTTCTTCAGATCATACTCTGTACTCAGGAAAGGTGCTAGCTAACCCATTTGTGTCTGGTAAGCCTTATTTTTTTTAGATGAGGTCTAAAGAGATCCTGAGCAGTAAATAGTTCAAGTGAAACAGAGATAAAGGCAGGTTTATTTTATCATCTGAGAGATGGGTTAACAGGTTGGAAAGGTGCAGTAGGCAGAGATCCCCAGAAATGTCTGTTATTAGACTATTCCCCATTAAATGGCAAACAGTATCTGAATTGGTTTTTTATGTAAGCATTATGCTCCTTAGCTTATTTCCCAGGAGGAGGACAGGATGAGGGTAGTGTAGTAAACAGATGACCTAACATATCACTGGCTGAAAGTTTTGTATTTCAGCACTTCCTGACTACAACATGCCTTTCCTTCTTATGTACAAGTTCTTGTCTCTGCTTTTTTGTGTTGCTTCATTTATATTGGTCTCTCAGCACTGTGATAGCCCCAAAAGAATGTTTCCTACTCAGTATTTATATTTAGCTAGATAGTTTAGAACCAAGGCAACAATCTGCTTTCCTGGTTCTGGGCATCCTGGGGGAGTGGGGGAGGGGCTGGCTCTCTATCCCCTCCTCACCCCACCCCCAAGCCTTTTGCCTTACTCTGAGGTGAGAGGCTATGTGGCCTAGTGAAGAGGCTGCCAGGGCAGCCCAGAAGAGCAGATTCGACCAGTGACGCAGCACAGGTCTCTGGGACAAATCACTTCATCTCTCTAGGCAGTTCTGTAAGCACAGCGGCTGATTACCTGGGCTGCTAATAATGTCCTCACCTGGCTGTTCTCTAATCCACTGAGCTCAGTCCCTAACCCCATTCTAAGATGTAACAGAAAACCTCATTCCTTTTTAATCCAGTCCTCCAGTAATTTGTATGCATCAATAAAAATTAGACTCATAGTATTGGAAAGTATCCCTCTTTAGTTGATAAAGCAGATGTTCTCAAGTATAGGAGTAGGGACTTGAATAGGAAATCTTCTGGGAAGTTTCCTGTGTGCCATTGACACAGCTTATGTTTGCTGACCAGTCTCCTCTTCACAAAAAACAGCAACTTGTTGTCATGGTGATGAAGCAACTATGCAATTAAAGATAATTGGATGATCTTAGGAAAATACTCAAAAGCAGTATGCTTAAATGGTGGTAATCTTGTTAAATCGCATTAAGACAAAACCAGACACATTGGAGGAAAGTATTCTCACCCTGAATTATGGGTGTTTAAGTGGGAGCCTAACAATCTAGAGAGAAAGGGAATAAGAACAGTGACCGAAAGCTCCCTGGAGCGTTTCTCTTTTGACTTTCCTTTTTTTCTCTCTCTTTTTAACCTGCCTAGAAGTATAAGTATCTGAGAACCAGCTATTCCATAGAGAGAAGGAAGATTTCCACTGTCTAGCACTTGACACTGAAGAAAAAGTGTTTCTGTATTAGTATGAGCGTTGATTTTTGAAAGAGCATCATTTTGTTTGGAAAATTAACTTTAAATGCCATTTCTTAATTCTAAAGGTGACCAGCCTACCTGCTCCTGTCTCCATTCAGAACATTTATGTGATTCTACTTTGATCAAGAGATTTAGGTTCGGGGGTGCCTCAGGATGGTCAGGTCATCTTTGGTTTCTGATTAGCATAATTGTGTGAGTTTCAGCACTATATTTTGCAATTGACATTTATTTGAGACCCCACTTTATACTTGGGTATGAAATACAAAGTGATCCCAGCACTTTAGAAAGTTAAAATAAAATCAGGACAACTAATCATGTAGCAGAGAATCTCTCGTATTAGGGTATCTCTGTTGTGTTTCAGGATGCACATTCACAAGGCGAGGTGGTGGCCTGCTTGGAGAAAGGCCTGGTAAAAGAAGCAGAAGAAAGAGACCCCCGGTTTCAAGTCTCAGAACCTTGCAAAAAAGCCATTCTCCGAGTGGCTGAGCTGTCCTCAGATGATTTCCACTTGGATCGGCATTTGTATTTTGCTTGCCGAGATGATCGGGAGCGTTTTTGTGAAAATGTGAGTCAGCTCAAAAGTGAATATTCTTCTTTCCTTCTTTTCTCTTTTTTTCCCGTGGTCCCCCAGTCACCTTAAAAAGATCAAACCATCACACTAAGAGAAACCATTGGAACCTAGAGTGGGTGAGATTGGCATGAGGAATACGATAAGGGAAACCAGTTTGTTTTCACTGGTTTCATGTGGCTTCAAGCATTTCCAGTGCTAATCTCAGCAGACTGTTTCTGAGTCCCTTTTCCCCTCTGTCATTTTTAGGGATGCCAACTTACTTTATTACTGAGTTTCCCATCCTGAAACAGACCATTTGATTTATACTTTGATCTTCTCTAAAGAAGTTGGTTGTTAGCTCTCCTTGGCCATAGTTTTGCTGTTTGCTTATGCATGTTTTTCCCTATGCCAGGATATTGGCAAGCTTTTTTCTTGCCAAGAATTAGGTGGTGCTCTCCAACTGCTTTAGCAGAACTCTTGTTTTACTAGTACCTCATAAAGAATATCTTGTACCCACCGTTTGAACAAAGAATATCAGTGAAGTATGTTTATTTCAACTCTGCACATAGCTTGAATTAAAAGCTGTAACAATAATTGTCATTTTTTTTTTTAGTTTCACTTAGATGGTATAGAAGGGTGACTAAATCCAATGTGAAGTAGTTTTTTCCTCTTAACTAGCACTTTTTATGTGAACAAGAGACAACAGCCAAGGATCACAGGAAGGAAATTCAGTCTTCATTTATTCTCCCCAACCCTCAAATCTCTGTGGTCAGTCCAGAATTCCTAATTTGCACTAGTAGCTAAGCCATTTGTTCAAGTGCACTTGACTTTTGGATAGCTTTTTAAAGGCAGATTTTCCATATGAGAGTGCTGTTAGGTTGGTGTTCAGTGTAACTCCTTGGTTTATAAATTAGCCTCAGTTGCTATGATGACTAATGTATATTTCCCATCTTTCAGACACAGGCTGGTGAAGGCAGGGTATATAAGTGCCTCTTCAACCACAAATTTGAAGAATCAATGAGTGAAAAGGTGAGCATGGTTCTGAAATAAGCAGATCTTCCCTGTTCTATCTCAGCTTCAGACACTCTGCAGCCTTCTTTTTTCACAAAACTTTCTCTCTTAAACTCATTTACCACAACATGTAAATAACTGATGAGACATAGTTTTCCCATAGGAATTCTATTTTAAGTATCCAAAACCCCTGTTTGGGCTTTAAATAAAGGAATCAATGACTAATTGTGCCATTAGAAAAAGCAGTACTAACATGGAAGTATCACAGACTTTAGAAAGAGTCTTACATACAAATCCTATTCCTGACTACTCTCTGTGTAACCTCAGGCACATTTAACCTCCCTAATTAGAAGTGTCCTTGCTTGTGAAATGAGGAAGTTGGACTCTGACCTCTAACATCCCTTCCCAGTCTAGATATGTGATCTTAGGTTTTATAGGTGTCAGCCAGGCTACAGAATAGAATGTGTTTGGTGGGGGAGATTGCTTTCCCTAGTACTAGTGTAATTAATACAGAATCATACTATATAAGACATTTACTTAATTATGAAGCCAGTCCTCCACCTATTCCTATTAGAAAATCAGATGGACCAAGAGAACATTGTATACAATAACGGCAATATTGTTTTAAGAACAGCTTCGAACAAAGAAGTCATTTTGACTATTATAAATACCCAGATTAACTACAAAAGACATAATGAAGGAAGATGCTATCTGCATCCAGAGAAAGAAAAGTATATATAGAATGAGTTTACATATGTGTGTATGTGTGTGTATACACATATACATATGCATATTTGTGTCTAATGGTAGCCATCTCTAGGGCAATGTTGGGGGAGGAAGATAAAAATTTCATGATAACTTTATTACATATTTAAAAGGAATAGTACATTGTACATAATAGATTTGCAGTTTCGTGTACAATTATCTTTTTAAAATTATACTGTGTTATGGAAATGCTTGTTTTATTTCATAAATTAAAAATAAAATAATTTTTTAAAAAGACAATATCAGGTGGTACTACATGTATACATTTTAGCAATTGTCCTGATATATATTGACACTACTCTTTGGTTTTTGTCAATGCGCTGAATATTCATCAGAAATATTTTGTAGTTTTGAAAATAATTCTCTCAGCTGATTAACATTCTTGTACTGCTTAGGAAGTGATTAACAATATTAGTTTTGTGTATCCTTGTACTCTCAAATCTTTTTAAAGATGTAAAGCTCCATGTAATGAAAATTCATAAGATGAAACTTTCAGATATTTATGCCAGTTGCCATTTTGATTCTGGTAAGATTAGTGGTAAAGTCACTATGAACAGGTAAAGATGACTTTGGGACATCTCTTAGATGTCATTCTATCTATGGCAGCTGCTCCTTTTATAGCAAAACCAACTTACATTTTTCCCCTAATTATTGTATGAAAGTTTTCAGCCTCACATATTTATTGACCCTTAACCAAATTTGAAAGTAGATTTTCTGTCAACAGTCTCAGCTGATAAAACAACTGATATTCCTAGCTGTGGATTTGCTTGTTCTAGAGAATGCATGTGAACAGCAGAGTAATGTGTGTCCTTATACCCCTCTGTTTTCTCCCTCTCTTTCTCTTTCTTTCTTTGTTTTTTTTTTTTTTCAGTGTCGGGAGGCATTGACAACTCGACAAAAGCTGATTGCCCAAGATTACAAAGTCAGTTATTCACTGGCAAAATCTTGTAAGAGTGATCTGAAGAAATATCGATGTAATGTGGAAAACCTTCCCCGGTCCAGAGAAGCCAGGCTCTCCTACCTTCTGATGTGTCTGGAGTCTGCTGTACATAGAGGTAAGGAATCATAATTTTTTTCTCCATTTTGTGCCTCTCTCTCCTTTTTGCAAGGAAAAGGATTGGCATCAGGAAGGAAGATCTCCTCTGGCAGATAATAAATGTAGTAGTCTGAGAGCTTGGGTCTAATCTTAGAGACCAGGGTGTTTCTTTTCATTCCTGTTGATTTAGGATCCCGGGGCACTAGACTTTACTGGCATTGAAATAAAAAGTTTGCCTTTTTCAAGCTTTATTTGAAGTCCTTTTAGATTAGTGATTCCTAATCCTGATTTTTGTTGCACCTTAATGGTTTCCCTTAGTTTTAAATTTTTCAAAGCCAGTTTAGTTTTACTTCACTTTTAATTTAAGGATTTTATGACCCTTTTGCTGCAGCTGCAGGATATTTTCAGTGACAACTTAAGCACAAGTTTAATGGTATAAGAGGTATCATTGAGGAAATGTATGATCAGAAAAGAAAGGGGTGAGTAGTCATGTGGTGAGATCACAGACTACCAGATGGACAGGCATTAGAGTTCTACTGGTACCTACAGAAAATGTCATATGGGTTAAATTAAGTATTTTAAATAGGTGTTGGTAAACTTTTTAATGACTATATTTCAGTATAATTGGTTTCATTGTAATCCTGTGTATTTTATTTTATGCTCTGAAATCATTGCTCTGAGAAGAGGTCCATTAGTTTCATAGACATAGACTGTAGGGGTCCATGACATTAAAAAAAGGTGAAGGCCCCTTAACCTAGAGGAAAGGTAGGTTTTCTGTAGAAATTTGGTGAAAAAACATGGATCCAGCTATACAAGATCTAGAAAATATACTAAACCAAAGCCTGATGGGAAAATTCAAGAAAAAGTCAATTTGTCATTTTTCAAGCTCAGGTTGGTTTAGAGAGACAAACAGATCCATAGATATTGTCCACAACCTTGCTGGAGCACAAGTAGCATTCTTGCACCCAGGCAGGGAACTGTGCACCAGGATAAGAGGAAGCCCCAAATCCCTGCAAGAACAGGTACCAGCTGGCCGCTTTGTCATCCACTATCCAGGATTCGGCCACAGGTGGAGGAGAGGATCTCTTCCTAGGACTGTCAGTCCAGGATAAAAAGCAGTGGTAGGCCTTGGGCTGTGTGCCAAGAGAGGAACAGAGCTTCCTCACTGGATGATAGTGACCAAGTCCAGTAACAGTCTCCTGTTTCCCAGACTCAAACCCAGAAACGTGCAGAACTCAGACTGGGGGACAGCAGTTAGACTTACTTTAGATCAGACAACTTTGGGAGCACTGATGGCTTGCAGATCCCTCAGCCTGAGCTGACCCTGAGAACTGTAATAATATAGCACTCGATGCCCCAAGAAAGCAGCAATGGGAGCAGACAAGACTTTCCTTCCAGAAGTGTGCAGAGTCTTGTCTTAATGTAAAGTCTGAAGGCTGGAAGAATGAGGGCTGAGAAATCTGCCGTAAAAAGCTCTTTTGGTGACAGTACACAAACCCAGAAAAAGAAAATTAACTCCAGAACATCTACAAGTAAAACCCTAGAGGAAAATACTGACAAGATGAATTTCATTGAGGAGTTGCTACCACCAAGCAAGGTCCTGGGTGTCAGCACACTATATTGCCTGGAGCCACCTGTCTTGGTTAGATGGCTCAGGATTAGCATTCTCCCTGGACTGTCCAGACATGAGTTTATGTGCCACTTCCAGGGACCCGAAGACCATTCCTAAGATCACTAGTGAGTTACAGCGAGTACTTCTTGTGGGAAGAACCAAAAGAGCCTCCTGTCCATGAAGGGTGAGGTGATGACAGGGGTGAAGGTACTGAAGCTCATGCTGAGACCTCGCTTTACCCAGTGACAAGTGGGCAGTGTAAGCATCGTTTGATACTGGAGTGTGTGAGTGGCAACTTTGCATGCAGATCCTGAGAATGAGGACTCACATTGTGATTATGAGAGAGAAGCACATGAACAAGGTTGAAGGGACACCTGCGAAGAAAGGACGAGCAGTGTTGGAATTCTTGTTTGGAGATAACATGGCTGGCCTGCAGGCAGAAGACTCGGGAGGGGTGATGAGGAGGGGGTGGACACCACACCACAGACTGAGGGCTTGAGGGCGCAGGTGCTGATCATTGTTCCCAGAGGAGCCAACTTGCTTCTCCTGGCACCTTGATCACTTCTCAACAAGTAGTAGGAACCAGCTCTTTCCCTAGACAGCTCTACACTTTAGCCATATCAGTCACCATCACTAGTAAAGATTTATAGTCTGAAAAGAAGTTTCTAGTCTTTAGTAATAGGAGCAGATGGCTTCACCTTGGTCTGTAATCCCTCCACCCAGACATACATTTTCTGTAAGACATCAGGATCACATGGTTCCTAGCACAGAGAATTGACAGTTATAGAAAGATGGTGAGGGTAAGAGGATACGCACCCAAAATATGCCTTTTATGCATGACTGAAGAGGAAGTATTTATTCCTTCAGTCTTTCCTCCCTACCTCTACTTTCTTGTATCCAGAATTAATGAGGTAACTGTCCAAAAAAAATCTCTACATCTATGAGTATCCTAATTAGTGATGTCCCACTAGCCTCCAGTTCTGACAAACTTCTGCTATTTTCATTGTGTTCACTTAACCTTGAAAAACAAAATTTTAAATTATAGACAATAGGGGTGGCTAGGTGGTGCAGTGAATAGAGCACCAGCCCTGGAGTCAGGAGGACCTGAGTTCAAATCCAGCCTCAGACGCTTAACACTTACTAGCCGTGTGACCTTGAGCAAGTCACTTAACCTCATTTGCCCAGCCTGCTTCCCTCCAAAAAAAATTATCGACAATTATAATAAATTGGCCTCAAAAGCTATACCATCTTAGGTTCCTGTAAAGATTTAGGGAAGCTGGGGTGGCTAGGTGGAGCAGTGAATAGAGCTCCAGCCCTGGCATCAGGAGGACCTGAGTTCAAATGTGGCCTCAGACACTTAACACAAAAACTAGCTGTGTGACCTTGGGCAAGTCACTTAACCCCAATTGTGCTGCCTTCCCCCCTGCAAAAAAAAAAAAAAAAAGATTTAGGGAACTTGGAATGAAATCCTCAAATACTATGTGACAGTTCTTACAATGACAGGTGGTTGTAACAGCTAATTAATAAATTTAGGTTTTATGGGTTTTTTTCATCTTAAACTCTACTATAAAACAGTAATCATTAAAATTATTTGTTATTGGTTAAAAAATAGGTCCATCAGTGGAATAAATAGATTTGACAACATATAGAAGCATTAAAGGTCACATCATAAGGAAAATAGTGGAGGAAGGAAGAAATTACTTATCTTTGACTATGGGAAAAGTTCATGACTGATCTAGAGATAGAGATCCCGGATAATAAAGTGAATAATTTTGATTATATAAAATTTAAGAACTTTTGCACAAACAAATCAAATGCTTTTAAAATTAGAAGGGAAAGCAAGGTTGCTAGAAAATAAATATTTGCTGTAAGTCTCTCTAATAAAGACCTCATTCTTTATAAGAGTATGATGCATTACCCAGTAGTCAGGATATTCAGCAGGCAGTTTTCAAAAGAAGAAATCCAAGCTATCAGCAATCATACGAAAAAATATTCCATATCACTAATAATTAGAGAAATACTGATTAAAGCAACTCTGAGGTCTTAGCTCACACCCATTAGCTTAGCAAAGATAGTAGAAGAAGAAAGTGATATATTGGAGGGGTTAGGGAAAACAGACACATTGATGCAGTGTATGTGCAGCTGTGAATTGGGCTTTCCATTCTGTAAAGCAATTTGAATGCCTTAAAAGTTACTAAATTACATACCTTCTGACCCAAAGATAACTCTATGAGGCCTATCTCCCCCTAGGAGAGCACAAAAAAAAAAAAAAAAGAGAGAGAAAGGATTTATGTATATGCAAAAATAAATACAGCAATTCTTTTCATTGTAGCTCCAAACTAGAAACTAAAGGGGTACCCACCTATCAGTGAATAGCTAAACAAATTAGAGTACATTAATATTATTGGAATATTATTTCCCGTTATTGTCTTTCTCTCAACAAAAATCCTCATTTTTTTTCCCTCCCCTCTGCCTAATTGAAAAAGATAAACAAAACAACCCTGTTATAAACATGTATAGTCAAGCAAAACAAATTCACACATTGGCCACATCCCAAAAAGATGAGTCTCAATCTGCACTCTGAATCTGTTACCTGACTTTCATCCATTGTGTCCTCTGAAATTGTGATTGGTCATTCTGTTGTTGATCAAGTTCCTAAGAATTTTAAAGTTTTCTCTCTTCAGTATTGTTGTCACTGTATAAATTGTTTTCTTGGTTCTGTTCCCTCACTCTACATCAATAAATACAAGTTTTCACAGGTTTCTCTGAAACTATTCCCTGAATCATTTCTAGTAGCACAATAGTAGCCCCATCTCATCTATTCAAATGGTGTTTAAGGCTTTTTTCTCTCCCCATCTCCCTGCCAGAAAATAAAAAGGTGGGGGTGGGGGTGGTGATGAGAAGATCAGGTAGAGTCAGTGTAGGATAGCAAGGAAAAAGAAACAAGGATCATTGAGGCCCCCACACACACACACCTTTTTAATGAAGAGAAGAGAAAGAAGAAAATTCAGAAAGAAGTACAGAAAAGCAGGATAGCTTTGAAAACTATGAGTTGAAGTTTTATGCTTAAAAATGTAAGGATCTGCAATTTGCTGTGCAATTGTCTTTTCCTGTTCTACTATGTTTATGGACATAGGTGGAAAAGAAACATGATCTTTTCACTTTATTACCCTGTGATCTAGAGAGGAGGAGAGAGGAAATAATACTGAAGCCTACAAAGTCCAGAGACATAATGTGGTGTTTCTTTTTAGTGTTTCTTTTTAGAATAGTATATAGATTAAGTACCAGAGTTGAAAAAGAGATAACTAAAGGCTGAAATAGTCAAGGAAGGAGACTTCATGGCTAACATCAAGCCTGACTCTGCAATATAGTATGCCTCTTATGTTAGTACTTGGCCATTCTTTATGATCATTATGGCAGATAACATCAATTTGGTTGCCATTTTTGCTCCAGGTCTCGCCTCTAATGATGAAACATTCACAATGTCACTTCAAAGGTATGCAGTCAGTCTAAGACAGGATCAGGAAACTTACAGCATGTGATCCCTCTGGGTCCTCAAGTGTGGCCCTTTGACTGAATCCAAACTTCACAGAACACGTCCCCTTAATAAAATAATTTGTTCTATAAAACTTGGACTCAGTCAAAAGGCCTCACCCAAGCATTTAGAAGGCCACATGTGGCCCCGATGCTGCAGGCTCCCCACCCCTGAAAGAGAATGCTTTTATACCATATTTAGCAGCTGAATTCTAACTTTCTTTTATGCTTCTAAATCCTGAACCAAGTTCAGAGTTTTAAATCTTAATAGTAACTGTAGCTTATATGTTCTGATTACAGAAAATTTGTACTTCTGAATCTGATTCACCTTCCTTAATACTGTGACTTATCTCTCTCTTATGTGTGGTTTAGGTCGACAGGTAAGCAGTGAGTGCCAGGGAGAAATGTTGGATTACCGACGCATGTTGATGGAAGACTTTTCTTTGAGCCCTGAGATTATCTTGAGCTGTCGAGGGGAAATTGAACACCACTGTTCTGGACTACACCGAAAAGGGAGGACTCTGCACTGTCTGATGAAAGTAATTCGTGGAGAAAAGGGGAATGTTGGAATGAATTGCCAGCAAGCGGTAAGGAAAGAATTGTTCTGCTATCTTAATGTTACATTTTAGCTTCTAGAGAACTTCTTCCTGACCCTGACCCAGTGTGCACCCTTTACAGAGTATCTGTGAAAGTTCATTGATTTGCACTTAGTTCTAAGTATCAAGTTCAGTAGGACTGTTTCTCAAGGCAGACATCATTTAAGGACATGGAATTGGCAGTCAAGCAGTCACTGGAGTGCATAATCAGCAGTTGCCATTTTTACTTAAAGATACAGATGAAAAATATTCTTTGCCATTGTTTTACAGGAGAAGGGTCATTTCTTGTGGTGGGTATTTTTAAAGCCAGACAGTAGAGGAAACTAATGATGTGTAAGAGTTGTTTCCATTGTTGATCTGTAGAGCCGCTATCTCAAAACCCCCTATTTACTGTTAGAAGAAACCATCTATGCAAGAGAGAACAAAAGCACACCCACCCATCAGTATTTCTTGCTAGCCCTTTGGCTCTCCCCATTCCAAGGTATTTGAAGTATTTTGATATTTTCTAAATAGCAAAATTATTTTTAGCATTTTTTAGGTGGGAATATTAACAAATCATTATTCATCTTAGTTTTGTAGGTAAGTAAATGATCACAAGCATGGTAACTAATCTGTAATTTAGATGGCAAATATCAAGGTCTTTTAGATATAACTCACTTGTGTTAACACTGTGACCCAAATTTTTTTGCTTTTCACCAGATAAAGTGTTGTTTTTTTGTTTGTTTGTTTTTTTAAAGCAGTTTGGGATAACAATAGCATCCCTGGGCACCCTGCATATGAATTACTTTTTCATTATTAGAACCTGAAATTCAAAGGACAGAGTTTAACTAAATATTCTGATCTTAATTCTTAAGAAAACATTAGAAAGTTTTAATCAGTTCTTTATTTTGAAAATGACATTTTTATTAAATTTTGGATGTTACTTTGCTTTTATTTCTGAGTTGAAAACAGAACTTTATGACCTATTCTATTGCACTGATATAGAATAAAATTGTATACTGCTTCTTATTTTTTATGTCCTCCTCTTAAAAGTAACATGCTAAATTGGAATGTGGCATCAAGTACTCTGTAGAAAATTGGTCTCCTTAGTAAGAAAGAAATTGGAAAAATAGGAGACAGTTATAACCTGTTCTCCCAAAATGCCAAGTCAGGCTTATTAGGAAGGTTCTTCGATGCCTCTGGTCTGAATTTTTCATTGTGATTTCTCCCCCTGGTAGCCTTGGGACTGTGGTTAGCTTTTATGTGCACAAATTAAAAATAATCAAAAATAAACTGAGACATCTTGTGTCTGTACATTCACCCCCAATGTAATAGGGACCAAGGGGAAGAAAAGATTTGGTTTATCTATTTTTGAAGCCTGAGCAAATGTGAAGCCTTGCTTCTTTTTCATATTAAGATACATGGAATAATGGATTGTAAAATGGGCGAGCTGTCTGTAGTAATAATCTTAATTATTTCCCATACCTGTGAAGAAAAGATGCTGTTTCCTATTTGGAAATTCAGCTTTTTGAAAGAGATTGTGACTCATCTTCAGAAATAACTGCCATTGATTTCCCACTAGATATTTGTAATAGAAATGCTTTCCAAGTATAGGATGTCAGGACCTTTAAAATCCTCAGACAGCAGCAGTAGTCAGTTCCTCAAACTGATAGCCCAAACTTGTGATTGCTCCAAGCCTTGTTTGCAGTCAGTGAAGAAATTAAACAGCAGTGGTTCATTTGGAAACCACTAGTGGTATTTGAGACTGGCCAGGTGGGAAAACAGTGCATTCCTCTTAACTTAAACATTGCTTACCTATTGGAGAGGAGTGAATCAACAAAAGAAGTTTGCTTTCCCTTGCTCTCTGCTCCATTATCAAGCTTTCACCAAGTGTAGAGAGCTATGTAGAAATGGTTCATTTGGGATGGTCTATTTCTCCCTTCCTTTTTTCTTAGAGATTTCATTCCTTGACACAACCAACTTCCATGTTAAATTTGAGGCGCCTGTCATCCATTTATACACCCATGGGGTTAACCATTAATTTTAGCTGCTTTCCATTTACTGAAGATGTGATTTAGTGACCTTTCCCTAAGTGGTAAAACTAGAAAACATATATTTTAATCACATAATTTCCTGTTACACACTGACTCAATATTTAATCCTCTTGACTTCAGCTTAGTTCATGTAGGCAGGGGCTCTCCAGAGCCAAAGAAGATGACTTCTTCATCTGTTTTCTGTACCAGACACTGGAGTGCTTTGCCAGGTTTCACACATACATTCTAGGGACTAGAGGTAGGTAAACAAGGCCTCGGCACCCACTTCCAAGCCACTATGGCCAGAATTCCCAGCTGGCAGCAGTAATCCTTTGAGCTTGCCTGGACTGGGGCATTTATTGTCTTTCCCTGCAATTCAGAGCTTTGGTCAGTGGTACAGCCATCTTATCTGCACCCCACCTGTAACCATGATTTGTCTGTTGTTCACATGCATTTAACAGGCAGCTTTTGTTGTAACTCTGCTATCCTGTGTGAATGCCATACAGGCTGCCTTAGAAAAAAGGTACATTTTGTTACCCTAGAAAGGAAGGAAATAAGCACTTATTAAGTACCTACTGTTTGCTATACCTACAGTGTGCTAAGCAGTTCACAAATATTATCTCATTTGATCCTCACAACAACCTGAGAACTTTGTGCTGTTGTGATCATCCCCATTTTACAGATGGGGAAGCCAAAGCAGACAGAGATCAATGACTTTCTTAGGGTTACACGGCTAGTAGATGTTCAAAGTCAGATTTGAACTCAGAGTTGTATCTACTCGAGGCTGAGCATTCTTATCTGCTGGGCCACCTAGCTGACTCTAAAGATGTTATGGATAAAAAGCTAGACTTAGAACTGTCAGACACATTCTTTTTAACCCTCTGTAACTTACTTAAGCTCTCAGTGTTCTAGACAACTCTCCAGAACTGCTCTGGTTATGACTTCTGACAAATGGAACAGCCCTTTAAATACTTAAAGACAATGATCATGTCCACCTTTGGTCTTTTTTTCTTCAGGATAGCCAGGCCCAGTTTCTTCAGCTGCCCCTAAGATGCCTGTGGGCTGAAGGCCCTTCCCTTTCCTAGTTGAATTCCTCAGGACCCTTCTGAAAACCTGGTCCCCAGAACTGGGCATGGTGTGCTCTGAGAGAGGCCTGACAAGACACAACCTCCTGACTCCTCATAGCCACTGGCCTTCTCAATGCTGGGCATAACTGCATTAGCTTTCTCAGCTAGGGTATCATAGTACTGACAGCCACAGTCTGGATTTCACCTCCAACCACAAGTGTTCCACTTTCTTAGAAACTCTGAAGTTCCTCATTACATTCATTGAGCTTGGGGTCCACTGAAACTCCCAGATCTTTTTCAGAATAATTATATACCCACATCTCCCTCATCTTATTCTTGTACAGTTGGTTTTTACATTTATCCTTATTGAGTTTCACTGTATTAGATTCAAGCCAATGGTCTCACCTGTCAAAGTCCCTTTGGATCCTGATTTTGATTTTCTGCTGTATTAGACCTCTCTCCTAGCTTTGTGTCTTTTGCAGAATTGATTATATACAGTGTTGATATCACTGATAAAAATGCTAAACATCCCAAAGCAACATCCCTACTTCCCTAAAGACGTTTGCCTACTTTGACTTTGAACCCTTAACCACTACTTTGATTCTGGCTATCCAATCAATTCTAAGTCTATCTGATTGTATTGCTATCGAATCTATATCTATCTTTTTCCATGGGGTACTGTGTAAAGCCTTATCAAAAGCTTTGCTGAATTTAGATAAACTATAGTCACTGAATTCCTTCTGAAACTGATTTAGTTATCTTATCAAAAAAGGAAATGGGGTTAGCCTGGAATGACCTATCCCCCCCCCCCTTTTTTTTAATTTAGAACAAACATCAAATATAGTGAGCATTTCCATTTATAATAGAACAGGAAAAAGAGATCTATACTTGAAGCTGTGAATCTGTATTATATACAGATTCTTTTCTTTTTATGTATGTAATAAATTTAACATGTAACTTTCAAAGCTCTTTTCTTCTGTTATTCCTCCTGGCCTTCCTTCTGTTCTCCTGTATACACTTTTTAAAATGTTTCAATGATACATTTTTTCTCCTTTAGCAACATTTCCTCTGTCCTTTCTTTCCTTTCCCTCTCTTAGCATAGAGAGTGGGGAAAAAGAAAGATTGCTATTAAAAAGCTACCTTTATTTAGCAAATATGCATAGTTAAGAAACTGACAGTTTCCAAACATGTATGGATGGCATGACCTGTTCTTGATGGCATTCATGTGGGTACTTTGTATTCATTCTGTCTGTGTGTCGCCCTCTCTATTTCTCTTTCTCATTATCAACCATTTACTTATTTTTATATCCTTCAAACCTTTCCCCTTATCTAAACATAGGTTTCTCATTCTGCATTATTAGTCCATCACCTCTCAGTCAGGAGGTAGGTATCATTCTTCATTGGGCCTCTAGAATCATGTGATTCATTTCAGAAACTTACTAATAATTAAAATCAGGCTCCCTGGCCTATAACTTGTAGATTCTGATTTCTTTACTAGTTTTGGAAATCAGGATACTTGCTATTCAATCTTGTGACACCTCTCCCATTTCACATATCACTGACAGTGGTTCAGCAATCACATGTGATCACATCTGCTGTCGGACAGGTAGAGAACCAGCTTCCTGGAGTCCTAGTGAGGAAAGATCATAAGGGAGAAAGGAGTGATTGATGATATAGAGAGGTCAGTAAGGATGAGGTTTGAGAAAAAGCTCTTAGATTTTTTCAATTAAGACATCACCTGGTCAGAAGCCAGAATGCAGAGCTTAAATAAGGGAGTAAAGTAAAGAAAGTGGAGACATCAATTATAGATGTCCTTCAGAAGTTTAGCCAGGAAAGGGAGGGATAAGGAATGACTGCTGGGGTGGACAGATCTGGGGAGGACTTTTGGAGGGTGGGCAGATTTATGCCTGTTTCCTGCCTGGGGAGAAGCAGCCAGCAGATTGGGAGAGATTGGAGATAAAGAAAAGTGAGCATGACAAAGGGGGCTATCTGTAAAGGTGTATCCAGGAAGCCCATAGTGGAATCTCTTTTGGGTGATGCAGTTTTTGGTAAACTTCAGAGAAGCAGAGATTGCTTAGTGGCAGTGGTAGAGGGAGGGCTTGGAAGTAGCAGTTTAGTGACCACCATCTGGGTCTGGGGTCTGATTGAAAGTACAATCAAGGCTGGAAATGGTAGCCAGGGAAGCTGTCTCATCATGTGGGAACTAGAGGGGTCTCAATGGCTACAAGAAGATGGAGGGTGCAAGAGAGGAAAAGGTTTAAGATGAAATCTAGTGTTGTTGTCTTTGAGTCAGACATTCCAGAGAACTCATTGGAAAGGATGTGTAACTTTCAAATAGGCCACTGGGGGGAGGGGGAAAGGGGTTGGGAATGAGGGATTAGGCAAGGAAGAGAGTGACAGAATAATGACAGCCTGGAGTTCCAAATCACTGGGATGGGGAGAGTTTCTCTGGCTGAACCTCCTGGCTGGAATGCTTTCTCCTTTCCTGGATTCCTTCGAGTTCCATCTAAAATACTGACTTAGATAGGAAGCCTTTCCCAACCTCCCTTAATTTTAATGCCTTCCTGCAAAATTATTTCCTATTTAACTTCTGCATATTTGTTTTCTTATTGTTTCCTCCATTAGCTTGTGAACTCCTTGAAGTCAAAGACTCTTTTGCCTTTTGTGTGTGTGTCTCCAATGCTTTGCACATGTAGTTCCTTCTTAATAAATATTTATTGATTATTGACTATACACCTACTTCCTATACATGGCTTCTTGTTCCTTCTTTTACAACCTTGTCCAGGGGAAGCTGAAAATGTGGTTCAGACATGACTCAAGTCTGTCTAAGCAAGGGATCTTCATTGGATCTAAAACAAAAACCTTCAGAGCTAGACAACAGGAAGGATACTTGGTAGCACCTAGAAGTTAGTCAAAATAGGGATGTATCATCCTTATCATTTTGACAAATTAAAGTTGCAACAGATTAGAAACAGTAGCTGCCTCACAGATGAAGGAGTGTCCAACCGAAATCCAGGGTAGGAATGTAATGGAAGTGACTGTCAAGAGTCCAGAGAGATGTGGAAGGAGGATCCAATGAATCCTGCACATATCAGGACTTCTAGCATCCAGATGAAAGACCGAGCTAAGAAGGCCCATCCTCCCTCCTAGATGGAGTGTAGCCACAGCATAGGATGTTGAGCTTTGTTGAGGCATTGAGACTGGTTTTTGTCTATCATTATTCCTTGGCTGAAGAAATGGTTCTCTGAGAGGGGCAGATATATTGGGAAATGAAGGCCATGTAAAAACAAAAGATCAATAAAAAGTTTTTTTTAAAAGTGACCTTGAAATTGAATAAGTGAATGTTAGTCATTGTATTTGGCATCAATCTGTTCTACTTACTCAGTAACTTTTTTATTTTCTCAAATTACTCTCATCTAGCTTCAAACACTGATTCAAGAAACTGACCCTGGTGCAGATTACCGCATTGACCGAGCTTTGAATGAAGCTTGTGAATCTGTAATACAGACGGCCTGCAAGCACATACGATCTGGAGACCCAATGTAGGTGCCTTCTTCACCATGTACAGTCTTGTTTACATTTAGCAGTCAGTCATCTGTCAAGTGCCTGTTATACTGTACTATACTGTGCTGTGCTGTGCTGGCTCTGTGAACACCAAAGGAAATGAGACAGTCCCTGCTCTCACAGAAAGGAAATTTGCCTTAGACAGCCTGCCCATACAGAAGGATGTATAGCACAGCTACAAGACAGTGTAGACAACGTAGACCAGCAGCAGCTTGGGAAGTCATTCAAGGCTTGCTGTAGCAAGGGATGTTGGAAGGAAGTGAGAATTTTGTGAGGGGAAGATGAGTAGGAAATCTCTTCCAGAAGAGAGGAAGAAGATCAGTTTAGCCAGAGGGTAAATTATAGTAAGGATGTTAATGTAGCTTGAGACTGGAAAGTTACATTAAGGCCAAGTTGTGAAGGAATTTAAAAACTTTAAACTATTTATAAGGAGCATTTGATCACAGAGGCAATAGGGAGCCCCTATAGGGGAGTAATGGGTTACTTTGTTAGCTCCCTTGAAGTTGGAGGGTAGGCAGGATCTGAGGCAGAGAAGCCAGTTAGGAGGCCTTGTCAGGTAATAAACATGTGGATTAAGTGGTGGCCATATTGAGTAGTAGAGCTCCAGGTGGCCTTAGAGGTTGTTGAGTTCAGTGCTCTCATTTTACAGGTAGGGAAACTGAGGCACCAAAAGGACAAATTGTGAAATGGAGGCAGGCACACCTGGTTCTTTGGGTACTGACCAGGAAAGCCCATCATGGTGGCAGGAAGTGGGGCTGCAATCACTCTAACAGAGACAAGGGGTACAGGGTGGATGGCATGGGAACAGGGGCAGGCAGGATGAGGAGTAGGGTGGAGAGAGGGAGAGGCAGGGAGGATCACATAATGTGAGTGTTGGGAGCACTCAGCAGCTTGGACCCAAGGGCTGGAGGGAGGAGGAGTTTGAGATCTTCTCTTTACTCTTATCTATCCCACCTTGGGATTAGTTCATTAACATAACCAAATCATCTCAAAGTTGTTAGTGAAACTTTAAAAGTTTCAAAATTATCAATACCTTATGGTGATCTGCTGGTCTTACTGCAGAAGTCCAGATGGAACTTTTCTGAGATTTACAAATCATAGAACCAGAAGGCCCTAATGGCAGAGTCTAACTGTCTTCCTCTAATACCGCATGTATTACCAGGCTATCGGTTTTGATTAATCTATGATACAGATTGTAAAATATGCTCCTTTGAGACACTTTATACATGCTGTCCAGGTTCCCTTTTGCAATCTTATTTCCTGCTCTTGCCCCTTTATACTATCTCCTGACAGACATTTTGTCCTGACTAGAAGGGGAACTAGAAGAAGACATAATTTTAAGACAGATGGGCACAAGAGATATTGTAGAGACTCGAAGGGCAAGATTTTGCAAATGGTTGGATGTATAAGGTGATAGAGAATAAGAAGGTAAGGATAATGCCACCATTGCAAACTCGGAAGGCTAGAAGAAAGGGCGATGATTTTAGTGTGAATGGAACAATGAGGTTTGGTTTGGGGCTTCTTTTGACATGTTGAATTTAAAACACTTTTGAATTACCCATTGTGTAATCAACAGTAGGTCATTTGGAGAGGCAGGAGGAGAGCACAGGAAAAGCTCCCAGCACTAGCTTTATAGACCTGAGAGGCATCAGCATAGAGGTGAGACTTGGGAAAGAGATGTGAGGAGCATTGAAGACATGCTCTGTGGGTAACATGCCCACAGGCAGGAGGCCATAATGTGCCAGCAGAGAAGACTGAGAGGCCTGGAGAACCTGCATCAGGGGGGGTCCCTGAAGCTGAGAGACGAGAGAAAGTGCTCTGTGGGGTTCAGCATTACAAAGAGGAATTTAAAAGCCCCTGAGATCTGGCCCTGGGGAGCACTTCTGTCTATGGAGAAGGCTGTGTCATTTGAGTAGTGAGAGCAGATGTCAGATTTTGCAGTGTTGACATGAGAGGGTAGGACTTGGAGGCAACAAGTATGAATGGGTTTTTTTCCAGGAGTTTGACTGAGAAAGGAGGAGAAATACAGGATGAGAACTTCAAGGTTTGTTACAGTCAAGTGCAAGGATTAAAGGATGGGGGAATATCTTGGCCTAATTTAAGTAGCAGAGGAACCAGTAA
Organism: Gymnobelideus leadbeateri; assembly: GCA_011680675.1. NCBI lineage: Eukaryota > Metazoa > Chordata > Mammalia > Diprotodontia > Petauridae > Gymnobelideus > Gymnobelideus leadbeateri. The sequence goes on along the minus strand of WOXC01008385.1, from coordinate 52,704 downwards.
GACAAGCAGAGAGGAGATTATAATGCAGGTAGACACATGTAGCAGGATTGGCCTTGACCAGAACAGACACCTCCTTCTCAAAGAAAGTAGGTGAGAGTATGGGATGATCTTGGGGGATTTTGAGAAAAAGGAACTCAGAGCTCTTGGCCTCTGTTTTCTCCATGTAGTATGGGGCAAGGTCCTCAGTTGGGAGGTTGGAGGAAGGAGGAGGAGGTAATAGAAGGTTTCAGTAAAAAAGAGGTTTTAAAATATCCCTGGTAGAGAGTGGGTTAGGGCAGAGGTATCAGACACAGCTTCTAAAGGACTCACCTAGTTCACAATACTCGTAAGTACAGCCTGCTCTAGATTAAAATGTCATGAGTAAATATTTAATAAAACGAATGAGAATACAATAAAACATAGATAATACACGGTTTTAACCTAAGTCTCTGTGATATCCCACAGGGATCCTTATGTACAGTTTAGTGGTCCCCATTTTTATTTGAGTTTGACACCACTGGGTTAGGGAGTGAACTAGTGGAGGAATCAAAGGATTTCCTTGCCATGGTGAAGCCCAGGTGAGGTTGAGTAACTCCATTTGTAGAGGATTTGCCAGCTTGGTAGATGACTGTAGCAGCAAGCACCCCAATATCCCCAGGGTGACTGCCAACACAGGTTCTTTAGATCTGCTTTTGTAGCAGCAAGCACCCCAATATCCCCAGGGTGACTGCCAACACAGGTTCTTTAGATCTGCTTTTGTAGCAGCAAGCACCCCAATATCCCCAGGGTGACTGCCAACACAGGTTCTTAGATCTGCTTTTCAAAAGGAAAGCAACTCAAAATGGGTTAACAAGCTTACTTTAATCAAACATGTATTACCTAGTTCAGGGGTAAAGGTCAGCACCCCGAACTTCAGAGTTACAGCACTTACAAATCAAACAGACAGGCTTCCAAAATGTCCAACCATTATATCAATACCAAAGCCGGGGGGCTCTCAACAACGGCTTCCCAGAGTCTCATCTGGTCAAATCACACAACACTTCTCAAAGTGAGCCCCAAAGCAAAGCCTCTCCTCAGGATTTATATAGCCTTCTCCTGGCTCAGAGAATGTAACAACCTTCTGGACCCACTGCCCAATCACAAAGTATCAAGGTGTGGGCTTTCCTGAAAAACAAGCCTCCCACCGCAGGCTCCGGGTGCACTTAAGCTAGGGGCAGGGAAGATCTTTAAATTTGCATTTCCATTACAATGACCTGCTCTAGCTCTCTTGGGCTGGGTGCAGGGAGGAGGAGCACAGGAGGCAGATTGTGGGAGTGATCTGGGCTTGACTTTTGTGATGGAAGGACTCAAGAGCCGAGGACAGTGAAGGGTTCAGTTGCTTAACTCTGAGCTTGGGGTTGGACAGAAAAGTCAGAACAAAGTGAATTGTCTGGGAAAACACTGAGGGGTAGAGAGATTGGAGGTCACAGATTGGAAGAGAGGGTAAGACGTGGGGGGAGATGGGATCTTAAGTTATGACCAGACAGAGCCATTTCAGAGTTTCTGACTAAGAAAGTGGAACATTTGTGATTGGAGGTAGAATCCAGGCTGTGGCTGTCAGTATTGTGACACCCCAGCTGAGAAAGCTAATGCAGTTATGCCCAGTACTGAGAAGGCCAGTGGCTATGAGGAGTCAGAAGGTTGGTGTCTTGTCAGGCCTCTCTCAGAGCAGTTCTGGGGACCAGGTTTTCAGAAGGGTCCTGAGGAATTCAACTAGGACAGGGAAGGGCCTTCAGCCCATGGGCATCTTAGGGGCAGCTGAAGGAACTGGGCCTGGCTATCCTAAAGAAGAGAAAACCAAAGGAGGTGGGGGTGAATGTGATAATTGTCTTCACCTATTTAAAGGACTGTTACATGTGGAGGAGAAATCAATCTGATTGCATTTATGATACTGGGGGGGGGGGGACGACACTATAGAACCATGATTAAAAGGGGAAGGGAGGCTAGGGGTCAGAAAGAGACCACGCCAGGCTTGATGTCAGGAAAGGTTCAGAGTGGAACGGGCTGCTTTGAAAAGTGGTGAGCTTTTCCTGTTTGGAGGTCTTCAGACAGAGGCTAGATGGTCACTTTCTAGGTATGATACAGTAAAGAGATTTTTTTGTTTATCGCTTGAGCTAGATCTATTTCCCTTGAATTCCCTTCCATCTCTCAAATTCTGTGATTCTCTGTATAGCTAAGGTTGAATAGAGGAGTAGACCATAAGATTTTAAAGAAATTAAGAAACTAGAATTCTAAATCACTTAAATGAGTTGGGGAAAAAGAAATGTTGAAATATGTAACTGAATTGTGCATCAACCTTTCTTAAAATTAGTTTTGGATATGAGATCTGAAAACTTTCATCTAATATAATTTATGTAAGGTGCTGACTTTGAAAGCTGGGGATCTGGGATTGAGTCCCAGCTCTGATCCTTAACTATTTTTATGACTGTGGGTAAGTCACTTAACTCTCAGTTTCATTTTCCTCATCTGTAAAAAGAAGAGGTTGGACCAAATGATTCTTTTGCCTTTCCCAGCTCTTGATCTGTTATTCTATTATGTATAGTAGAGCTAGGTCATACTTGATCACTAGTATGATGTTGCCCATCACTATCATGAAGCACCATGGCAGAATGAAGAAATAATTGAAAAAACATATTTTTTAGGCACTGTGCTAAGTGCTGGGGACATGGATACAAAAATGAGATAATTCTTGCCATCAAGGAGTTTACCATTCAACAGGGGACTGTAGCACATGGGGTGGTGATCTCAGATAGGAATTGTGGCCTCAGATGTCACAGTAATGATGAGTGGAGTCATAGGACAGCCAACTGAGCTATTCTTCCCAGAGCAGGGGTGGGGGGGAGTGAGAACAAAAGCTTTGGGGGAGGAGAGAGGAATTTTGAGGGAAGATCAAGTGTTGGACTCGCTGAATTTAGTTCAGCTCTAGAGTTGGAAGTTCCAAAGTGAAATCAGATCTTGAAATTAGGCAACCTGAGTGTGAACCCAGGTTTTCACTTAGGGCAGATGTGAGGAGGTACTTTACCTCCTTCCAGGCCTAAATCCTGTGATTCTTTACATGATCATAAATAGCCCTGAATTATACCACTGAGTAATCATAAAAATGAAGAAAAAAGACTCACGGGATAGTGTCATATGCCCTGACTCTCCATTTTCTTGAACTCTTTTGTTGGTTGAATATATTACACATATTTCCAACTTGGTTTCCAACCAAGGAGTCAGTCATGTATTATGTACTTTTATCCAATTAGTGGAATTTGTCAGAATTAGAATGAGAGGGAAATACTTAGTGTTCACAGTGTTTAAAGAATCTGTATTCTAGCTGAGGAGGCACAACTCTGATCCATAAATAAAACTGACAGCTCTTAAAAGGATGGAAACAGCTTCAAGTTACTATAGTATACATAAGTATTTGAGTTAATTGTACACATGCTAGCACAAAGAAAGGCAGAGGAAATCTTCTCTCAAGTGTAAGTTCCTTCTTGACCTGGGAAAGTAGCCAAGTCCTTGTTTTCCAAAGCTACACGAAAGTCTGACTGTGTCATGACCTCCCTCACTTCACCTGCTCTGTACTGCAGAACCTTCCTGTGTCTTTTGTCATCTTTTCCTCTGATCCAGTCTCTGAAGCCAAGGCAGCCCTTTCCCTTCCCAAGATCAGCTTTCTGCTTCTGTTCTCATTCTCACCTCCTCCTGCCTCCTTGAGGACCTTGACCCCAGCTAATCATTTTCTCTCATCTTCCCTCTCTGTCTCTGCTGACTTCATTCTTCCATCCAACAGATGTGTCCAAGCTTCTCCCATCCATAGAAGACCTTCATTTGACCCTGCCTTTCCCTTGAGGTTCCACTGGATAACTTTCTTCCCTTTCGCAGTGAAAGTCTTAATATGTTTTATCTTTCTTATTATTGACTTATTTTCACTCTACCACTCTACTAAAAACTACTTTCTCCAAGTAACCTTACTACTTTATTTCTATTAAATCCATTGTTCTTTTCTCATTCCTTGGTTCTTCAGTTTTTGCAGCCTGACACCATTATCCATTTTTTTCCTCCTAGCTATTCTCTGTCTTTAATTTTTGTCATATTCTTCCTAATCTTCTCCTACCTATCTTAATTGCTATTCTCTTTTGCTTTATCATTGTTCATTTCCCATTCCCTGATCATAGGTAGCCCCTCAGAACCCTGTCTTAGGTCCCTTCCATACACTTCCTTGGTATTCATACCTGCTTTCACTAATTCAGTCATCTCTAAGTTGTTAACTCTTAAATTACTATCTATCCAAACTTTAATCTCTCTCTTTAATCCTCATTCTGTATCTTCGCCTAGATATCCTGTCACCAGTTTATGCTCAACACGTCCAACAGAACCTCTTCTCCAGATTTCCCTGTTTCTTTTAAGGTTATCATCAGTCCCCCAGTCAGTCCTGGCTTCTTTACTCTTCATCACACCTCATGTCCAGTCCATTGCCAAGTTTTGTCAGTTCACCTCCATGTCACCTCCCTCTAATAACCACCACTGTCGCCTTCTGCCTGAATTGGCCTCTTAAATGGTCTCCCTACTTCCACTTTCCCACCTTTGATCCATCTTTTACATAACTCCCAAAGTTATCTTCCTAAAATAAAGATATGGGTTTGTTACTTCTCTGATCAGAACCCTTTACTGTTTTCCTACTTCTTTAAGGATACTTCATAAACTCTTTTGACTGGCATTTAAAGGCCTCTACAGTATGACTTAGCCTGCCTTTGCCATGATTCTTCTCTTCGCTTGTTCCCTTTCCTGAATGTCTGTCTTTGTGCCTCCCTGTCCCCTGCCCCACCCTCCTCTTTGCTTTCTCTGATTCCTTTAGTTGTTAATCACCTAGGAGTATAGTGGGGAAGCCCTAGATTTGGAATCAGAGGACCCGGATTCAGCTCCCTTGTCATTGACAAGTCACTGGATATGTGCTTCCTCCTCTCTAAGATAAGGAAGTGCTAAATCTTTGATTTATATACATGTATATCACCCAGTAAAATGTAAGATTTCCTTGCAGACAAGGAGTTTCTCCTTTTGGTCTTTGTCTCCCTGGTGTGTGTGAGAGGCAACATATCATAGTGGGGAGAGAGTCGCACTCAGAGTCAGAAAGACTGGTGTCCAGCTGAGGTCAGACACGCCCTGGCCCCGTGAGCCTCTCCCAGCTGATGTACCCTGGCAGGAGCTTCCTCATCCTGGGCTCCCTGCCCTGGTGAAATCTCCATGACCTAACCCAGGGCAGGCACACAGTGTGTGCTTTTGGATGCATTTGCATTGTGTTGTGAGTGTGCTCTGATTCTGCTGGTGCCCTTTCTCCCTCCCTGTGGGCAGGATCCTCTCTTGTCTGATGGAGCATCTCTACACAGAGAAGATGGTCGAGGACTGTGAGCACAGGCTGCTTGAGCTCCAGTATTTCATCTCCCGAGACTGGAAGTAAGTGTCTTATGCCTTAGCCCAACTCTTGGCAAAGTCTGCTTCATCTTCTAATCTTAGAAATTGTCAGTAGGAAAGGGTTGGTGTTTTCTTTTTCCTAGAATGGCTAGCATGCTTGATTCTAAGCAGCCTGATCCTTACTGCTTTCAGTGCAGGTCTTGAAAGCAGAGTCCCCCACTGAGCTGTCACCAGACAGCCCCCATCTGTAAGTACAAGGTCAGGATCCTGGCATCACAGATGTCTGTCTGTAAAAAAAAGCCCTGGAGCCTGTGAAGAAAACAAATAACACTTTTGCTATGAGAGCAAATTACAACATTTTGTTTTTTTATTGTTTTATTGATTGTTCCAGTAGATGGGAGTTTGTTTTTATTTCTTTATTCAAAATAATTGGAACAACCCTTTATTATGAATTTCTTTCTATCAAAAAGTAAGAACTTGGTATTTTGTTCGTCTTTTATTAAACTACCCAAATTGATTGCCAAGAGAGACATACCTGGCTTATCAGTTCAGTTTCACTCATTATCCCCAGATCAATAGATAATGAATGGGCTGTGGTTCTTGTTCTCACACTGTTGGTTTATATGTTTAAATCAAATACCCTTGGCTTTTGCTAAAATTTCTTTTTGCAGCTCATTTTACTAGAATATTTACTAGAAGATTTCATGTATTTTGTTCTTAATTCCCTGAAGTTAGTTAATGATATAGCTATAGAAATCTCTATTCTTACTCAGCCTGTCCAAAGTTGGCTAAGAAGAGTTGTTCATAAAAAAATAAATTATATCATTTAACCTATCTCCAGCTTTCCCACTTCATTACTGAACATTCATAAAAATCATGGAATTCTGAAACCACTTGGTAAATTTTTCTCTGCTCTCTATTGCTTTTAATCATCATTCCAAAAATGTTGACTATATAATTGTGACAGAATAAAACTTCCTGTGATTTTTACAGATGTCAGGCTTGGATAAGTGAGCAATAAGCTGTTCCCAGCTTTTCCTTTATTTTCAAATTCAAAATGTAATGTAGGTATGTTTACTGGAACTAATATGCATAATTAGTACCCTAAAAATAGAAGTAGTTTTTAACAATAAGACATTGCCTAGCGTAGAGGGAAAGGAGATGAGATGATAAGTAGACCATGGCTAGGTCAGAGACTTGTTGCTTCCCTATGGGGTGTAGTATGTCAAAAGGTGTTATGCTTAAACACATATCTTTTTTTTTAATTTGTTTTTTTTTTTTTGCTAGTTACATGTAAAGTTTTTTAACATTTATTTTTACAATTTTGAGTTCCAGATCGTTCACTTCTTCCCTCCCCATTCCGCTCAGTAAGAAGGCAGGCAGTTTGATATAGGTTATACATCTGTAATCATGTAAAATACATTTCTATATTAGTGATATTGTAAAAGAAACCAGATTAAAAAAAAACCCTCAAGAAAAATAAAGAAAAAAATTTTTAAGTATTCTTCAATCTCTGTTCAGACACCATCAATTCTTTCTCTGGGGATAAATAGTATTTTTTTCATCATAAGTCCTTCAGAGTTGTTGAAGACATATCTTAGTCACTCAATTATGACTCTTATGGATCAGCATGGACTCCAAGTTTGCTAGGGACTGTTTATTACCATGAATGCTGTCTTTTAGGTGAGATCCAAGTTTTCCTTCCTAATAAAAAGCCTTGATACCCACCTACCCTAGTATTCTCCTTCCAAGGCAAAATCAGGAATCGGGCTTTGAAGTGGATAACATCTTAAGGTTACTAAGAATAGAATATTTTTATGCTTTCCAATATCTTCTGACACCTGCTCCACAGGGAGCTGCTTGTCACCAAGTAAAGTAGCCTGTCAAAGTCCTGTCTAAATTAGAGCTTGTTAAAAGTAGTTGCATTTTTACTTTCTTCTTTATAGACTGGACCCTGTTCTTTACCGCAAGTGCCAAGGAGATGCTTCTCGTCTTTGCCATACCCATGGCTGGAATGAGACCAGTGAGCTCATGCCGCCCGGAGCTGTGTTCTCCTGTTTATATAGACACGCCTACCGCACAGAAGAGCAAGGCAGGAGAGTACGCAGCTCATGGTTCCTTTTCTTCTCAGCATCATAAGTGGTTGGATCAGTTGACTCAATATTGTGATTTTAGCCAGTACAAAATCAGTGCGAGGAGAAAGTGCCAGTATATCTGACCAAAAATATCTCTGTCTGACAAATACTTTTATTCAGTGCTTGGGTCAGAATGGGGACTTGGCAGGTCCTGCTTTGGAGTCTGCCGTGTAATCTTCAACAAATAATCCTCCCACCTGTCTCTTCCCTTGTTTACTGTTTGTTTGTTTGTTTGTTTGTTTGTTTGTTTGTTTGTTTGTTTAAAAGGGAGTAGTGGAGCAGAATAGCAGCCCCAAGGCTATGGTCAGGGCTGCTGCCTGGCTGCGTCCTGCTTGAGGTGCCTGGAAGGTCCTTTGGGCTCTCCAGTCAGTATAGTGATGGCTTGGCTCTGGTCATCTGCATCTCAGAACAGACCCCTCTGCTTGTGACTTGCCACGCCTTGAGAGTCTTCTTGTGGCCTTATCTCCAGAGCTCTCTCTTGACTCCTGCCTTTTTGGGATAGAATGTGTTGAGGTGTCTCCAAGGTGATGTACACAGTCTTCCAGTGCCTCCCTGGTGCTGACTGTGGTTTGGTCGTGTCTGATTCTTCATGGCCCCACTTGGGGTCTAACTAGCAGAGATCCTGGAGGGGTTTGCTGTTTTCTTCTCCAGCTCATTTGACAGATGAGGGAACTGGGGCAAACAGATGGAGTGACGTGCCCTGCGTGTGAGAGGTGTGTGAGTGTCTGAGGCCAGATCTGAACTCAGGAAGATGAGTCTTCCTGCCTCCAGGCCCAGTGCTCTGTGCACTGTGCCACTTTACTACTCTCTCACTGGTGCCCTGCTAGGCTATGAAGGAAACTTTCCAGGGTTTCACGAATCCACTGCCTTACCCATGATTGTTTCATTTCATCATTTAGTTCCAGGAAGAAGAGATTAAGTTACATGACCCCCTTGTTCACAAATCTGCCCTTCCTGAGCTTGGAGGAATTCACTAGACTTGGGGTTGTGTGTCTTTCATTTCTACAAATAAATCAGACCTTGGTAGTTTGTAGTTAGATGAAGCCATTTCTTCTAGTTATCTCTTCATTGGCCTTATCCTGGGACTTCTTTAAAGTCTGTCTTGTCACGTCTTCCTGTGCAGCTATCTCGAGAATGCCGAGCGGAAGTCCAGAGGATCCTGCACCAGCGGGCCATGGACGTGAAGCTGGACCCTGCTCTCCAGGACAAGTGCCTCATTGACCTGGGCAAGTGGTGCAGTGAGAAAACAGAGACGGGTCAGGTGGGAAGCATTGCCATTTTCTGCTACAAGTATTTATTAAGCACCTCCCTAGGACTTGCTGCTGGGGATACTAAAATAGCCACTAAGCGGGCATTCTTGAAGTCATTTTTATTAGAGACTTGAAAGGTTCCCTTAAACACTGAGCATTAATACCTGGTGGAATTAATGGTATTAGAAGTGGCTTTGGGGCTGAGCCCTTAAGGGAGGAACCACAAAAGAGAAGACAAGGGGTAGATGGAACCTTCTGGGTTAAATGGAGTGTCATGTACTAGAAATGGCAAGTAGGTCAGAGTGCCCTGACAGGAATTAGTCGGGAAAATGAACTGGAGCTTTTAAATGGTCTGGAGCCACAGGGAAGAGAAAGAGTCCTAGAGGCTCTGTTTTGGGATTATTACGTGGCAGGTATTGGAAGGATGAATTAGAGAAGGGACAGATGAGAGGCAAAGAGACCCTGCTTAACAGTCCAGATGAGGGTGAAAGGGCATGAAGGGCTTACTTTAGATGGTGGTAGTTTGAGTGGAGAGGAGGGGACAGATAGGACAGATGATGCAGCGAATGAAATGATAAACCTTAAGGATTGATTTTGGGGATGATGGAGACAGAAGAGCCAAGAATAACTCTTAAGACTGTGAACCAGGGTGACAGGAAGAGATGCAGTCATCTCTGTGAAGATAAGGAAGTGAGAAAGGAGAGGTTTAAAAGAGACAGGGGATGGATTCTGTTGTGGGTGTGTTGAGTTGGAGATGGATGACTGGAGCTCAGGAGAAAGACTAAATAGAGTTGGATATATAGATTTGTGAATCATGTGCATAGAATGATAATTAAATTCAAAGGAACTGACAAAATCTCTCAGTAAGAGAATGTGGATAAAGAAAAGGTAAGAGCTGAAGACCTAGCTTTGGCGTGCACCCACAGGTGGGGGTTGTGGTAAGAATGATGAGCCAACAAAATAGACTGAGAAGGGACCAGTCAGGCAAGAGAACCACCAGAGGAGAGCTATGTCACAGAAACCCAGAAGAAAGAATATTCAGGATGACAAGGGGTCACTGGTATCAGGTCAAGGAGGGTGAAGACTGAGAAAAGGGCATTGGGTTTAACAACTAAGAGATCACTAGTAACTTGGGACGAAGTAACTTTAGCTGGAGATGAGGTTGGAAACCAGTTTTCAAGAGATTAAGAAGAAAGGGCAAGAAGTGGAAGCAATGGAAGTAGACAGCCTTTTCTAGGATCTTGGCTTTGAAAGGGAATGGAGAGGTCTCCCACTTGTCTTCAATCTTTGCCTCTCTACTGACTATTTCCCTACTGCCTAGAAATATACCTGTGTCTTCCTCATCCTCAAAAACTCACTCCCTCCATTAACACCTGCCAGCTCTTGGCCCCTCCCTCTCCTCCCTTGTGTGGCTAAACTCTTTGAGAAGGACATCTGCAGCAATAGGTGTCTCCACTCCGTTCCTCTCCCACTCTTCCTGATTCTTTACAGTCTGACTTCTATCTTGATCATTCTACCAGAGCTTCTCTCTCCAAAGTTACTAATGGTCTCTTTGTTGTAAAATTAGATGACTTTTTCTTGATCCTTTCTCCTAGACCTCTTAGCAGCCTCTGACACTGGATCACTCTCTTCCCTGAAACTCTTCTCTTTAGGTTTTCAGGACCCTCCTATCTCTCTAATGGCTCCCTCTCTGTCTCTTTGCACTGCTTCCTCTCCCCTGCCTCCCCATAGGCTTCCATCCAGTGACCCAGGCCTCTTGGCTCCTTCTTAAACAAGATGCTTCCATCTCCTGATTCCAGGCATTTTTACCAGCTGCCACTTATGCCGAATACTCTCCCACCATAGCGTGGTTTTAGGAAGGTGCTAATTGTTTAATTCACTTGATGATCCAGCTGAAGGAACAAATAATCTGCTTCTATTCAGAGGTGGCCCAAGTCCAAGTCACAGAGTCCCCAGAAAGATGGCATCTACTCATGGAGATAAGCTTATCTCAGAAAGTCCTTTTCCCCCATCAGCTGAATCTCTAATCACATATTTGTTTTATTTGCTGTGGTAAAATAGTTCTGTGTGGTGCTGAGACTTGCCTCCTTGCATCAGAGGATAGTCCTCCAATTTCTAGCAAGAGACAACTGGACAGACCCTTCCTTGTATGCTGTTCAGAATACAGAGAACTTTCCCAATTAGTACTGGTCATTTTGGCTTGTTTTTTTTTTAATTAATTATTTACTTTTAGTTCTCAACATTCATTTTTTTTTTGTTACAGTTTTTTTCCCCCATCTTTCCCTTACTCCCCACCCCAAAATAGCAATACCCTTTCCCTCAATCTGTTGTCTCTTATATAGTACTGGTCGTTTTAAAAGAAGTTTGAAACAAACTTAAATCCTTGGCATCTACTAAGGCTTTTCTTATACTTAAATGTCTTTCCAAACTAGCTGTTTTAGTGACTGCCATTTGCAGTTATTTGTTGGTATTCTAGTCCTGAGACCTTTACCAAATAGTTTTCACCTGGTTCATATATGTCCACGGAAAGCCAAAAATCACTACATGAATCTTGCCAACCAGTTTCTTTTTTTTTAGATTTCTTTTTTTTTTTTTTGGAGAGCAGTTGGGGTAAGCGACTTGCCCAAGGTCACATGGCCAGTTTTTGTGTTGTGTTTGAGGCCAGATTCGAATCCAGGACCTCCTGACTGCAGGGTCAGTGCTCCACTCACTGCACCATCCAGCCGCCCCCTCAACCAGTCTCTTTTCCTGAAGGAAATACTAGTCAGGGAGAATGTCTGAAGTTCATTTTCAAATACAGAATTTTAGACATGGAACATGAGAGCTCCAAGTGAAAGCTCAGAATAGGTTTTAGACATGGTATCAGACCACACAGCATTGAGGGCTGCTGGGCCCCACACGGACTTTGTCTCTCCATTGTGCTCAGGCTCTCAAAACTTTTTTGACTGAGACCAGTTGAACTGGTCATGGAAGTAACTACATAATGACATGGGTTTTGTTTTGTTTTAATTGTAGGAGCTTGAATGCCTCCAGGATCATCTTGATGACTTAGCTGTGGAATGCAGAGATATAGTGGGCAACCTCACAGAGTTAGAATCAGAGGTAAGCCATTTACAACTCAGAGGGATAATCCTTGATCAAAGATCTGCTGGTTCTGACACATTTTTCACTAGGATTTTGTCAGCCCTTTTCCCCTCTTCCCTTCAGCCCAGCCCTTCTTACCTTTGCTCTTTGGAGTCTTCATTTCTCCTGTGCCCTTTAGGTCTGGGGCCCCACCTCCTAATCTCTTGAATGACCCTCCCCAAATTAGATCTTTCACTAGATCTTCTTCATTCATTAGAATCTACCTACTTTTCAGCAATAGATTTAAAAACCTATTTTAAATAGTGTCATAGCCCCTTATCTTCCCTTTGCAAAGCATCAGCCCATTCTGTCATCAGACCCTAACGTGGGGGAGCCCTTTAAATGAGATACAGCCAGAACGATTAGAATTCCTTCATTAAACAATGTTAGTTGCAGTTGGTGACATATAAGAAGCATAAAATTCAGTGACATATAGAATCACCCTCAGGTGTGGGACTTGATAAATGGCTGATAGATTTCTTTAGCTAGAGCAGAGCAATAACTCATGTGGTTAAGGCCATCAGTTGTAACTGTGCCTGTTCTTCAAAATTTCTGAGCCACTTAAATTCTTAAAAACTTCCCCCAACTTTTCAGATCATATTAAATTTTTCTCTGTTCCTCTTTCCCTTCTTTCCTTGCCTGCAGTTTTGTATAGGCAGAGAAGTTAAGAGTCTGTAGGAAAATGTTTTGTCTCCAGCAGCATGAATTTCATGTTCTTCTCTCCATGCATCTCTCTAAAATCTGCTTAGTCTTGTATTATCTTAAGTACAGAGTTTACACTTACATGTGTGGGAAGCTGATAGGACACCCTTGACTTATAGGTTTTCCCAACATCCTATACAGTTTTGGATAGGGGTGGAGAATATCCTAACTTCTTGTGGCAATAGGAGAAGTCATCCAGATTAACTTGCAAGCAGAACTCAAATAGATAACTTCCCCAGCAAATGCTATTGACCTTTAAAAATGAAGCAAATCCCACCTTCCTTGGCTATTTCTAAGCTGAAACTGTAACCTTGTCTCCTACAGGACATTCAGATCGAAGCTTTGTTGATGAGAGCCTGTGAGCCTATCATTCAGAATTTCTGTCATGTAAGTGACCTTTGAGTGTTGAAGGTTCAAATTTGACACCCAGTATAATAGGCAGGACCCATTCCCCCTCTCTACTAATCCATTATCCCCAGAAAGAAAAGAAGCTTTTCATAACTCATGATTTTCAAATCGAATGACCTATAGCAGATTAGACAGAAAGAATAAGGGGCAGCTAGGTGGCGCAGTGAGTAGAGCACCGGCCCTGGAGTCAGGAGGAACTGGGTTCGTATCTGGCCTCAGACACTTCACACACACACACACACACACACACACACACACACACACACACACACACTAACTAGCTGTGTGACCTGGGACAAGTCACTTAACCCTGATTACCCCCACCCCCCCATCCCCTCTCCAAAAAGCAAAAAAAGAAAAAGAAAGAATAAATCTTCAAATAGATAATAATGTCATGGGGAAAACTTAAGTGATTATGTCTCATAGATGGCTAGATGTGTGCTAATGATTCTAACTAATGTACTGCCAGCAAAGTAGTCTTAAGATGTGTGTTGGCACCAGCAACTCCCCGTTCCATCTATGTTTCCTTTTGTTTTCTTCCCTGGGCAATGCAACACTGAGAGTCCTTTACTTTTATTATTGATGCCCTGATTGACTGTGTGTGAATTATGACCATAGGTAACATGGATTAGAAGGTGGGTTAAAATCAGCAGAGGGATGTTAGACATCTCCAAAGCTAAGTGCTGGTGTGAGAACAGAGCAGGAGCAGTAACACACACATTGGTGGTTCATGAGAAACATCTTGTTATGTCGGGTGCACTGCATTAATGTCTTCTTTTCACTCTTTTTGGGCTGCTAGTAATTTGGTTTATAAAACCAGACCCTTATTCATCTTGTCTGAGCCAAGGTGGGCTTATCAAGTGGAGGGTCAATGAGCTTTGCATTCCTTCAGGACATGGCAGATAATCAGATTGACTCAGGAGACCTGATGGAGTGTCTGATCCAAAATAAGCACCAGAAGGAAATGAATGAGAAGTGTGCTATCGGAGTCACCCACTTCCAGCTGGTGAGTGTGTCTAACATAGGACCATGGGGCAGCTATTCTAGTGGTTTGCATGTCAATCACCTGCTCTTCCATAAAACCAGAGCAGATCTGCAGGTGGAAAGCTAATTTTTCCCATCTTCATTCTATTTTAGTATCAGTATATGTATTTCTTATCTTGTATTGGGGGAAAATAATCCCCAAAACTATTGATTTAAGGATTAGGATTTAATTAAAGTGATCAGCTTTCCTGGTGTGAATGTTCAAATCTCTGTCCTACAGAGAGAGGGGGGAGGCGGGGTGCAAAAGGACCTTCAGTTAATAAGCATTTATGAAAAGTGTCTGCTGTGTGCCAGGAGCCAGGACTCTAAAGACAAAAGTGGGGCAGCTTCTACTCTGCAGACCTAATCTCTCCTCTGTTAGAAGGAAATGAGAGTCTTTGTGTCTTGGGGCCCTGCAGGGTGGTCCAGATGAATCATTCTACACTGGCCTTGCTTGAATCACTCCCCTGAGTAACTGCTGTCTGATTCCTGCTGGGTTTTAGCATTCTGCCCATAACTTGTGAGTGAGAAGCTGATGATGGCTTCAGTGGACAGAATATGGACGTTCTCTTTAGTTCAACAAGGGTTTTATTCCACAGAAAATGACTTCTTAAACCTTAAAAGAACACAACAGTTTTAGTTTGTGTCTAATTATGTTGATTAAATGATGGTCACTTCTGATGACTGGCTATTGCTGTGTGACCTTTATTTTCTCCCTCTTAACGTTTCAGGTCCAGATGAAGGACTTTCGATTCTCCTATAAATTTAAAATGGCCTGCAAGGAAGATGTCTTAAAACTTTGCCCCAACATCAAAAAAAAGTACGTAGCTTCCAAGTGCCTCACCCTGCCCTGATTCTGTAGAAAGTATGAGCCTTATTAAACCACTGGATACTGGAGGAGGAACATTGAATTCCTTTCCTCCCCAGACCTCTTCAGGAACAGGACATGAGAGGAATCCATTTGGGCTTTCCTGGATGCTAAGCCAGACTCTCAGCTGCCTGTAGCTCCTTAACTTTTGTAACAACGGAGCTGTGGCTGCTCTTGTGCAGTACTGCCACAGGCTGGGAGTGAGCACAGTCTCCAGGTAGCTAAGTGTGGGGAGCTGGTGCCCTTGCTTCGTCCCTTTTGTAAGATAGCACATCTGGTGCATAGCAAAGGCAAGCTTGTGTGAGGCTGGCAAACTGGGGAACAAGATTAACTGGATCCCTCCCCAAGACTCCTCCATTATATCACTACTTGAAGAAAGCAATAGAGTTCTTTAATGAACTATCTAGTGTAGAAACAGACACTGTATTGATTTAAGGATTAGGACTTAATGAAGGCCTTGATGTCCTAGTGTTAATGCTACTGATGATGATGCCCCGTTCTTGGGGAGATGCTTCCTCACATAGAAGCTGAACCATTTCTTTGCCAACATGTTAGAAAACCACATCAAGGTATCAGGTTTCCCTGTCTTCCAGGAATTAATTTGTTGTAACCCTTTGTCAAGAAACAGATTTAAGTGCTGTGTCAACCCAAAGATGTCTGTTCTTAACAAAATAACTGTTTAGATGTTGGGCTTTTTGCTTTATTGGGCCTACCACATAGGCTGCTGAGAAGCTGCAACCAGGAAGGTTGTCAGTGGGGGAAGTCAGAAAGCTTGAGGCCAACATGATGGAGACAATAGGTTCTCTAGAGGTGCAGCCGTAGGCATGAGTTGCTCTGTTTGCCAGACTGAGCAGGCTCATGAGCTCTCTTTTGGTTGGCAGAGTGGACGTGGTAATCTGCCTGAGTACCACCGTGCGCAATGACACACTGCAGGATGCCAAGGAGCAGAGGGTGTCCCTGAAATGCCGCAGACAGCTGCGCGTTGAAGAGCTGGAAATGGTAATGCCCGAGGCAGCCTCAGACGGCCTCATCCTGCTTTTCTCAGGTTCCCTTTCACTACAACCCACTGTTATTCTTTTTAAAAGCTTGTCAAAAGATTTGAGCCAGTGCTCCAATGCTCAGGGGACCGTAGCTCTGTATTGGAACTCCATGTAGCAAGATACACCTTACCCCAGTTTCTAATCTAACTCCTAAAATTAAGAAAATACCAGGGTTCACATCATCCAGTTTTGCTGTCCTTGGGTTTTATCAAAGACAAAATTGCATGAACCCACAATGTTTACCCCAGAAAAACATCCCCAGATATTCAGTCAGAATGCATCAAGACCCCACAAAGCGAGGCTTTCACACCCTCCTCTCTGGAGCATGTGACAGTGTCGCCATGTCACAGTCAAGAACCCCAAGATGGGACTTCCCTGAGACTGCACAGTTTGTGCTTGGTGGCCATGTGAGCCTGTTATGCACTGGCCTATTAACTCAGTGTTCTCTCATCACTCACCCACCTGTGACTTTTGTGGGTAGAAATTACAGGTTCTAGTTCAGGACATGTCTGACTTCTCAGCTCTGAGCTCAGTCTCATGGCTTCTCTTTCTTGGTTCCCTTTTTGGTATAGACAGAGGATATCCGTCTGGAGCCAGAGTTATATGAGGCCTGCAAAAGTGACATCAAGAACTACTGTCAGACTGTGCCCTTTGGCAATGCCCAGGTGAGTCATCTTTGGGGAGCCCCTGCAGTGAGACCCAGAAAGATCTCTATACTTGTTCCCTGAGGAAAGCTCCCTCATTGGGATTCCTCTAGGGAACCGAGAGAAAAGCCAGGAAACGTGCAGGTGAGCTTGAGTTTGCTCTCCCCTTTGATCCTTCTCCTCACCATAGTGTAGTCAGTTTGGAAGGCAGATGCCAATTTAAGGGAGACTAAGCCAACCTTAGACGTGTCAGTAATTGGATTATTCTGTAGTGCATCCCTTGCCCTGGACTTCTTTGTGGCTTACTTTTACTGCCGTCAAAGCCTGTGATTGGATTAAGTCACAGTAGAGTTCCCTTAGTGTCTGCATGTGGATCCTGCTTTCTGCAGTATCAGAACCAGCCTAGAAACAGACTTACAGGTGGCATTTCCCAGTCATTACCACACAGAGGACCCATCTTCAGACTGACTCTGTCTCTTCTCTCCTAGATCATCGAGTGCCTCAAGGAGAACAAGAAACAACTCAGTCCTCGGTGCCACCAGAAGGTCTTTAAGCTGCAGGAGACGGAGATGATGGACCCAGAGCTGGACTACACGCTCATGAGAGTCTGTAAGCAGATGATAAAGGTAAGGCTGCCTGTCTCAGCAGCCATCATAGAAGCTTCCCCCTCCTGGGCCCGAGTGGGTCTGTGCCGTTACTGATTCAGGAGCTCTTGCTGGTGGTGCAAACTGCAACCCATGATATTCCAGGAGTGTCAGTGAAATGTTCTGGCTGCCCCCCTTTCATCCCTAGTTCTTGCCTTGTGACCAGGCTGTCTTCTCTTTCTGTTCTGCAGTTCCTCTCTGCCATCATTTAGTCCTGCTTTTTCTTGGAGCTCCTCATTGGCTATATGTTGCATACTTATTACACTCACCATGTTCTTCTCCATTGCCCTCTGTTTGGTGCTCATTCTTACTTCTTTGGGATGTTGTCCTCTTTGTCTTGCCCACCATACATACTGACGGAAGCCTGGTACTAAAAAGATGGGTGTTTGCTGCCCTTGGAAGCTTTGCAACATCCCCAAAGCAGTCTAGCCCACACTCTTCCTCCCAGTCAACTTTTGACTCAGTGCCTTTCCTGATCTGTTATGTTTCAAATATACACACCACTAGACAAGTTCCATAAGGTGTCTGTTCAAATGCACATTGAAATCTGGCCAGTAGACCTTTGGTCCCTTGGTCTTGCCTTTGTGGATGTTCAAGCCAAACTCCTTTGAACAATTACAGACCTCTGTGCAGTATTCTGGAGCTTGATGGAATCAGCCCAGTGGCATGAGCAAACAGAGTAGGTAGAGGCCCTTCCCATCCACGGGGAAGCCCCAGACTCCACAGTGACAAGTTCCTATCTACCTGTATTAGGCCTCAACTGATTTTTACTATCAGAGGATCACTGAACAGTTATTTCAATTGTTAAAACTTCTGAGGATTCTTGAATTTAAAATATAGTATGCATGGTAAACACCTTGTGGCAAAAGAACCTTTAAAGTACCATTTTGTTCTAATGAATTCTAATAATCAATGCAGTAAGCACCATGGGATATTAAATCCTCTATGTATTTCTTTTAAATGTAGATTTGTTCCATTGTCAAACATCACTTATGAAATCATGCTTGTTTACTACTAACATCCACATTAAGGATGCCCTTGATTTATCTATGGGTGACTCTCAAAGATTCTATATTCTATGTAGTAGAGTCAGCATGTAGGTTGACAGTTTTTACACTTTCCTCCATTTCCTGTTTCAGCCTTTCAGTGAAACAGCTTGACACTTCACTCTCTTACACCCTTGATTCCCTTGTCCCCCTGGCCTTTTGGCGATGATGCCTTGTCCAGGGCTAACCCCTGACTACTCATACCATCCGTCTCTTTCACTCCTATTCAAAAACTACTGGAAAGAGCTGGAGAAGAGGAGGTCACAAAGTCCTGTTGACTAGGCCCTTATTTCAGGAGGGGAAACATTCTTTTCCTCCTTTATTGATTCTCTATCTCACTCTCCACAGCAGCTGTTCCAAACCTGGTTTCCTCCACCTTCCCATCACACCCTTCCTCTAGCCCTCTGAGCAATATGAGATTGCATGGACAATTCTTTGCAAACCTTGTAACTCTATATAAAATGCTAGTTGTTTGATTATTGTTATTAAATTTTGCTAGAAAAAAGTTGAGATCATTCACATCAAACACCTCCACTCCTCCCTGTCTCACATCATTCAAAAATCTTCCTCTGCTGCCTCCTTCACAGTGGTTTTAGTTGAAGATACAGTCTCTCTCCTTGCCAAGGCAGATCTTTCTACAGTCCCATCCCAGGTTCTCCAGCACATTTGCTCTCACTGTCAGATTCACTCTTATTTTCAATCTATTTCCACTGACTCTTTCCCTACTGCCTATCTGTATAGTCCAGAAAATTCTAGTCTCTAACAGAAGTTACTGAGACAGAGATCTGAGCGTAATTAATTTATTAAGGAGTCAGTTAATTGGGTCTAATTAACTGGGTCTAAGACCTTCCTCATAGTCAGGGACTTCTCTGCTTGAGGAAAAATTACTTTTATAACCATTAAGGGAGAACCAAAAATAGAATGTGACAGTACAGTTTCATGATTTGATCACTTCTAAAAGTGGGGAAATCTTAGGATTTGCTAAGAGCAATGTCCTTCAATCATATCCACTTTGTGAGCAGTCCTTTCATAGGTCATTAGCTACAAATCATCAGTCAAAGGCTATCAAATAAAGTTCACCTCTGCAGCAAAGGTTATAAGACCCTGTCAGCATCATTTCAGGGCCTTCCACAAGTCATAAGACTGTCCTTAAGGTCTTGGGCTTTCGGAAGACCATCAGATGCTACTGTTTGACCAACAGTATCCTAAGGCCCAAGGAAGTTGTGGCTTTGAAGGTCACTAGGAAATAGGTGGAAATGATTCCTAAGGGTAGAGAGAGAAATGATCCTTATTAGAAGCAGTTGTGAGGGAGTAGTGTAGCAATTACATTCCTTTGACAGAACTGCTAACAGTATGAATCTATCAAATACAATAATATAATCATCAATACATGATAGATTAGTCATTCATAACTCTTATCCTAACAACATGAACATAATTACCTCACGCTCAATTCTGTTTCGCTTAACTCACTGATATAATCACTGATACCCATCAGATCACCAGGAACTGCATAAATGCTGATTAAATTGGGTAGGAAATCAAAATTACTGTCACACCTGCAAACATGAACGTGCCCCACCCCCCACCCCCCGTCCTTGAGAAACCTGTATTCGAGTCAGCCGTTCTTCTTTAGCTCTTGTCCTTTATTTCTCCTCCCTTTTGTGGCTAAACTCCTTGAGAAAGCCATCTACAATTGGTGCTTCTATTTCTTCCCCCTCACTTTCTTCTGAAACCTCCTCTGTAAGTACATCTGTAATGTTAAAGTTCAGCTGTCATGGTTCCACTAGTCTTTTTTTTTCTTTTTTGGAGGGGGGAAAGTAGGGCAATTGGGGTTAAGTGACTTGCCCAAGATCACACAGCTAGTTTTGTGTTAAGTGTCTGAGGCTGAATTTGAACTCAGGTCCTCCTGACTCCCGGGCTGGTGCTCTGTTCACTGCGCCACTTAGCCATCCCAGTTCCACTATTCTTGATGGAGAAGTCAGTTAAAATAATTTTTTCAAATCTTCCATTTTTGTAGCCGTGTTTCCTTTTCATTTTTGAATGCCCATAGGAGGACTTTGTTTACTCACATGTAAGCCTCCTTAAACTGGTTTTCCTCTATAATGCTTCTGATAATCGCCCGTCAGCCTTCTGTGTAAGACTTTACATGTGTGTTCATAGCCTAAGCCAGCGTTTCCTTTTACAGCCACCTCTGTTTGGCCAGTAAATCAGAGCTTTGGCTGTTTGTTCTCCTTGAAGCAACTTATTTGTTACACTTGGAAGAAGTTATTGGAGTCAGTGTCATCTTTGTTGTCCATTTCTTATTTTCAGTTATTTGTTTAAACGATTCAGGATTACATTTCAGTTGTGTGCTCTGTCGCTTTGTTCTTGCTTTCCTTCTCTCCCTCCCTCCCGTCTTCTCTCAGACTAATTCTCATCTTAATGCTCATGAGTCAGTGACCTAACTGTACAGTCAGCTGACTTCGCCCCCCATCAGTAGTAAGTCTTTTCCCCTCTGTCCGAATGTAATCGGTTTGTTTCATTATGGTGTCATTTGGTGCTCACCATATGTATCACCTAACAGTTTTTTCCCCAAAAAAAGCATTCATGATATGGGGGCCTGAGGCTTCTTTACCAGTGTTTTGCCTACTCCATGTTTTCTCATATGTTTCTCCCCATCTTCACTTTTCCTTACTTATGTATGTAAGTCTCTCGGTATTAGGGTATTTCTTTATTTTATTTGTTGAAGAGTCTTATCAAATTCTTCATGGAATTTCTCTTCCATTTTATCCTTAACATAAATTGGTGCATGAGCTGCAGTGATTTCCATGGCAGTCTTTTTGTTAAACTTACCACTTATAATTACAATACATGATGATCGGCATGCCATTAAGTTTAATGTCACCTTTCAGTGTATAATAAACCTACTCCTCCAAATCCTTGGCCTCTTTTGTGGTGTCCTTGAGTCAACTACCCATTTGGCAGCTTCTTCTTTATTTCTTCTGATTTTGTTTACAACAAAATATCAAGATTGATACAGTTCATCTCCTCCAACGATATGTCCACTTATTGGTCATTGGACAAGGATTTTGTACAGTTGTCGAATTAAAGTTTAATTAACATGTGTTCCGAACACAATAAATTAAACAACTTTCAGAGACAACTGGTGCTTCATTGGATAGAGCGCTGGGCCTGGAGTCAGGAAGATCTAAATTTGAATTTGACTTCAGACACTTTTTAGCTGTGTGACCTGTGGGCAAGTCAATTAACCTCTGTCTGCTCTTTTTGTGGTAGCAAGAAACTGGAAACTAAGGGAATACCCATCAATTGGGGAATAGCCAAAAAAGCTATGCTGTGTGAATATGATGTGATAGTATTGTGCTTTAAAAAAAATAATGAAGGTGATGGTTTCACAAAACCCTGGGAAGACTTGTATGGACTGATACAGAACGAAGCGAACAGTTTATACAATAATAGCAATATTGTAAAAATAATCAACTGTTAAAAATTTTTAAATGGCCAGTCCCAATTTCAAAGGACTCATGATGAATCACTCTACCTACTTCCTGAGAGAGGGGTAATGAAGTCAGAAGGCAGCTTGAGGCATGGGTTGGGGGGTTGGCGCAGGGAGCAGGAAGGGGTCAATTTTATTTTGTCAGACACTGCCAAGGCAGGAGTTTATTTTGCTTGGAGATACATATTTGTAATGGGGTTTGTTCTCAAGACACAGAGAACAAGTTTTGACTCCTCTTCTGTGGATAAGCTGGCCTAAAGCAGTGGCTATAGGCCTACTCTTTCTTAAGTCCTTCAGTACAGAGATAGCCAGTGAAAGCTCTAGTAAAGCTCAAAGGTAACTAGGAAATAGTGTTTGCTCACATTTCTAGAACAAAGCAGTGCTTTTCTCCCACCAGCTCTTGTGTTTTATGTAGTTCAGGTATTGCTGGCCTCATTTTGCAGGTCAGGAGACTGAGGCCTCAGTTGCCTTTGGTTGACCAGATGGTCTCTCTCCAAGCTCAGGGAACAGCCCAGGACCTAACTCTCAGTGCCATGCTGGTACTGCTGGAGCCCAAGGCGGGACTGTGCTTGGAGCTGCTCACAGGACTGCCTTTCTTTGCAGAGATTCTGTCCAGATGCAGATTCAAAGAACATGTTGCAGTGTTTGAAACAAAATAAAAACAGCGAGCTGATGGATCCCAAATGTAAGCAGATGATCACCAAGCGCCAGATAACCCAGAGCACAGGTAATTAGTCCCTCTGCACCCAGTTCCTCTTCCTCTGCTGACGATCTCTTGGATGGAAATCAGTGGAGGGTGTAACGAGCCAGCCTGGAGATGCTTTCTCTCCTTTGATGTGATGTAGGCTAGAAAAGGTGGGATCGATTCCACCCACTGAGTGATAGAAAGGGAACCGGGGTTAGGTTGTCTGAAGAAGCATGTCCTGGGGATGGGCATCAGGCATGTAGAGGGAAAGGATGTAAGGCTTGCTCATCTTCTCCAGGTACAGAAGAGGAGGGATTGTTATTAGAGTTGGGATTTCAGTTAGACACAAAGACCTAGAATAATTACAGGACCCTGGCTGCCTTGGCTAGCAGTAGCAGAAGCAGCACCTTCTGGAAACAAGAGGATAGACAGACTCAGAGACCTCTCTCTCCACCAGGCAGTCCTCAGTTTGGGGTGATTTTACTCAAGAGTGAGTCCTCACGAGATTAATTCTGACTAGGGCTGAAAACAACTCCAGTATAAAGAAATAGCTTGAGTCTCTAACTCCTCTTACAGTCTCATAGCATTGAGGAGGGAAGGCGGCTCATGGGTGCTGAAAGACCTCTTGATGCCCTCAGGCTTTCTTTGGTCTCCAAAGTCTTGGAGCTCCTCTTGGTCCTGAAGGACTCTCCTTTCCTTAATGAGATGTAGTAGGGCAGGACTGCTGATGCAGAAGGCTGTGCGGATATGACCTGGGGCTCAGTTTTAGGGGGAGAGAGCATATCGATAAATGGCTGCTTTTAAGGAAGTGTCAGGAGAGTTATCACGGCTCTGAAGAACTCCTGGTTTGAAATGCTCTCTGCTTCCAAGCAGAGAGCAGAGGGAAGCATAGCTGTCCTTTCTCAAACACAGTTGATGTGGTGATAAGTTGTTAATGACTTCAGATGTATAATGGGTACCATACTTCTTGCCTTCTCAGGGAGTGGGAGAGGGGCTGGAGGGAGGGAGGGAATCTGGAACTGAAAAATTTTTAAAGGTATCAATAGAAACAGAATAAAAGATAGCTGTGCATGAACCCAGAGTAAGTTTCCTTTCTCTTCACTGTCCCAGATTACCGTCTAAACCCTGTGCTGAGGAAAGCCTGTAAAGCTGACATTCCTAAATTTTGCCAAAACATCATCAATAAGGCTAAGGATGACTCCGAGTTAGAAGGCCAGGTCATCGCCTGCCTGAAACTGAAATATGCTGATCAGGTAAACGTGGGAGCAGAGAATCCTCCCTGTCCTGGGGTGCAGTGCATGACGGGGTCTCGGTTTTTAATCCATTGCTTATACTTCTAAGAAATCATCTCAGGCTGTGACTGAACAAATAGGCCAGAGCTAGCAGGCTGATTAATTTTCTCCTTGCCCTCCCATGTGTAGCGCCTTTCTCCAGACTGTGAGGACCAGATCGGAGTCATAATCCAGGAGTCTGCTTTGGATTACAGACTTGACCCTCAGCTGCAGATGCACTGCTCAGACGAGGTAGGAGAGCCTATCATGAAGCCAGTTGTAACCAGAGCCAACCGTGGCCCCCCCAGTGAGCAGGAGTGGAGCTCAGCCCAATTCACCCTTCCTTCTCGCCCCGTTTTCCAAGTTTGCCTCCCTTCGCATGAGTATTCATAGACACTCCTCCAGATTCTCCTGTATCTTACTTCTAAGTAAAGAGGTGGCTATAATCTAGTAAAAGGGCAGAAGTAGGCTCGGCATTAGAAGAATCCCCTCTTCTTTTTATTACCCGTCTGACCCTGCTAAGAGAATCACATCTCTACCTTGCCACTCCTTGGGTTGTCTGTGTGAAGTGATCTGTAGCCCAGAAGTGTTATGGAAACAAGCAAGACCACTGTGTAGTAGATTGCATCTTCCTGTGTGTCCATAGTATATCAGATCACCTAGAAGCCAGAAATGGGGCTTCGTGTTGGTGTTTCTGTATTTCTCTAGGAAGCAGCCTGCTAGACAAAACTTACTAACTGTTCCTATTGAAGTTTGCTTTTTCCGTCTTCCCTTCCCTGTCCTATTCTGTTGGGTGGGTGGTTCATTACAGTTCAGAATGGCTGAAAAGATGAAATTGCTCCTTTGACATCTTATAATAATGCCAATTCTAGGAACCCTTTGGCCTCTCCCTGAAAAGGAATGCTTTGAGAAATTTATAAATCTGTAACACACTGTATCCACCATCTCCTTTCAAAGGAGTTAAAGAGGTCCTTTTCAGACAAGGCATGGATTAAAATAAATCAAGGAAAGTCAGTCTTTTTTTCTTCTTTACTATGGACTGTATTGATGACCTTCCACTTATAGCCATCCACCTTTACCTATCAGGTTCTAATCCATCAGTTCCAGATCCTACATCTGTCTGACTCACATCTGGGTATTTGTAATGTAAAGATATCTCAGTTTGCTTTTTTCTACTAACTGCCAGGCACAGCAAGGGAGGCAAGCTGAGCCTCCAAGGCAGGGGGGCAAGAGGCAATCTGTGCCACTCTCTTGCCAAGATCTCTAAGAACAGAGCTACATTTTGGCAAAAGTAATTGGAGGTGGCACAGATCACTCTGCTTCATGGGGTGAGGATGGCTAAATTGGTGATGTGAGCTGAGTTCTCCCCAACAACAGAGAGTGGTCTACACAAGTACAAAGCCATCGTGTTTGCCTGGGTTCTTCCTTTTACACTTTAGTGAGATGTGCTGCCTCTGTGTGTCCTTTAAATAGATCTCCAGCCTGTGTGCAGAAGAAGCAGCAGCCCAGGAACAAACCGGTCAGGTAGAAGAGTGTCTAAAAGTGAACCTGCTCAAAATCAAAAATGAAATGTGCAAAAAGGTAAATAGCAGCCCCTGGTTCTCACTCCTGCCTCTTTGTCCTCTGGTCAGAACCCCTGAACATTCCCCA
This sequence comes from Gymnobelideus leadbeateri, assembly GCA_011680675.1. NCBI lineage: Eukaryota > Metazoa > Chordata > Mammalia > Diprotodontia > Petauridae > Gymnobelideus > Gymnobelideus leadbeateri. Next base: position 27,307 of record WOXC01008385.1, on the reverse strand, counting down.
GCATAGATGTACTATTTACAAAAGAGCTTCATCTCACTAAGTCAGCTAAAGGCAGCTGCTGTCCCCTCTTCCCCCAAGACTGGCTCTGTCAGCCCTGGGCATCTTCGTCCCTTGTGACTTTGTTCAGGGGTCACCTACCATTATGCCCTGTGAGTTTGTTCGTGTGTTTAAAGTCAGTATTATTGGCAGCATCATCATCATCCCTTCCTCCTCCTCCCAAATTAAGGTGAATTTCTATAGACTACAAGTAGTCATTGATTATACATTAAAATATACATGTTTTTCCTAGTCTCTGTGGTTCCATCGAGCCCAAAGCAATTTGCATTCTATTGTTCCATGGGACTTACTAATTGATTCCGTGTTTGAGTGTAAATACTGGCAAATAATAGGCCTGATCTGTTTGGTTTTCATCTTTTCTTTGCCATCATCTTTCTTCTCCAGGAAGTATTAAACATGCTAAAAGAAAGCAAAGCAGACATATTTGTGGACCCAGTTCTCCATACAGCCTGTGCCCTGGACATCAAACATCATTGTGCAGCCATCCCCCCCGGTCGAGGGCGGCGTAAGTCACTGGCCATTAAACTCATCATCTGCCCACTCTTACATATATGCTTTGATCATGGTGGAGGAAGAACAGTGATTCTGGGATGTCAGCTTTGTCTTTCTCACTTTTGTAGTTGGAGGTGTTCTGGAGCAGGACCCATACAAATTTTCCTCTAGATTAAGTGCTCTGGAAACCACGGGTGTTAGTGAGTTAAGTAGCTACTAGAACAAGGCCAGCTTGAAGCCAAGAAATATCTTGCCACCTGCTCAGAATTATCCATGCGTAGAAATAGAAAAGAAGCCTTAAAGACATAGCCTAAGGATTCCTTTGCCCAAATTTGAGCAGCCACCCACAAGGGTCAGGATGTTTGTGTCCAGAAAGAGGGACAAGGGCAGTTCTGAATGTGTCTGATGGCTTGGACTTTGTGTAGGTATGGCATTTTGAACCATCAAAGTCTTTCACAAATGAGATTTTGAAAAGGATAGAGAACGTTCCTTTGTGTGTGGCACCTTGGTTTAGTTTCCTCAGATAGGCTAAAGGAAGCTTGTTTTCCTGGTGGTTTTGAATTTTATGGTGACACGTGGCTCGATGTCTCCATCAGGCTGCTTAGGCCCTTCTGTGACTACCTTTCCTTCTGCAGAAATGTCCTGCTTAATGGAGGCCCTGGAGGATAAGCGGGTGAGATTGCAGCCAGAGTGCAAGAAGCGCCTCAACGATCGCATTGAGATGTGGAGTTACGCAGCCAAGGTGATGAAAGCTCTGAGGATGGAGCAGCTTCTCCAGGAGTTAGCCTTCTTCTGGAGAGCCACTGCCCACCTCCATTCCTTGTTCCTCTTATGCAGGGGCCTAGAGCTGCCATGTTTACATTTAGGAGGGGCATGCAGGGCTGGTCTGTGTTTTGCTACAGGAACCTTGTTTGCAAAACAGAGGTACCCCTTGATCCTAAAAGCATCTTCTCCCTTTCTCTTAGGACAGTAAATGCAGCATGGGCTGCAACCACAAAAGCCATGCCTGCATTCCTTTGTCCAGACTGTTGTGAGAAATTAGGCCACCAGATGAAAGATGTAACTTAAGTCAGCCATACAACTTCTATTCCTTAAACCAAAGGGAACTCGGGCAGCAGGCCCAGGGGAAATGTACTAAGCCCCAGCTCCACTCCACACTAGTTTTTGTTAGGTTTTCATCAGAGTTTATGGGAGAGGGGTGTTGTTGCTTTGTCTGGACTAGTGAAGCACAAAGAGTGGGTTGAAGATGGGGAGGCAGTCACAGATTCAGACCGGGTCATCTAGGTCAAGATGACCCAAAAGTCCATTTGGGACAGTAAGGTGCTGCTGTGGGTAGAGCCGGGCCTGGAGGCAGGAAGACCTGAGGTCGGATCCAGCCTCTGTGACCCTGAGCAATTCACTTTACCTCTGTTTGCCTCAGTGTCCTCATCTATAAAATGGAGGCAATAATGGCACCTGCCTCCCAGTGCTTAACCCAGTACCTGCTGCAAAGGCAGCACTATATAAATGTGAGCTAGCATTATCCAGCCCAACCCCCACCTTCTCTTGATCTTCCTTGATAATTGGTCATTCAGGCTTTACAGGAACACTGAACAGGTGGCACCTGTGACTGTATTATTGCTTAAGAGGGAATGAAAGGATTAGAATCTCGTTTTGTTGCCATCTTCTCCCCATCCATCCCCCCACCAGTCTTACAGACCTAAAGTCACCTCACTTCCACGAGCCCTGTACTTTGTATCTCCTAGGCAGAGGAGACCGTAGGATAAACATTGGAGAAGTACAGCTGTTTCCTGGTCCAGCTGTCTATCAGACATGAGACTTCTGTTTGTCTCGTCCTACCTGAAAAAACTGAGTTAATGCATGCCTAAATAGCTGTTCATTTCATCCTAGTTCTGCCAGTGTTTGCATCGTGCTTCTCCTGGAGAGCAGTTAGAAATGTGGAGGATGGGGAGTGGTTAGAACCAGCATTCAGTGCAGGTGCACACTCCTGACCAGGTCTGCTTCCCTTCTCCTTCTAGGTCGCCCCAGCAGAAGGCTTCTCTGATCTTGCCATGCAAGTGATGACATCCCCATCTAAGAACTACATTTTGTCCGTGATCACAGTGGGCATCTGTATACTGTTCCTGATTGGCCTAATGTGTGGACGGATCACCAAGCGGGTCACACGAGAGCTCAAGGACAGGTAGAGCCCAGATTGACCACCAAAGCAATCGCCTGCCCAGCACCCACTTTGTACAGCCCTCTTGTATAGTCTCCCCCTCCACCTCTTCTGAGAGGAGAAACAAGCACCCAGATTAGAACAGCAGCCGTTGTCCACTCATTGCCCCATCTTGGATTTCATCCACAGCATCCTCATCGCTCTCTGAAAGAGTCTGTGTACAACCTTGACAGCTGGCCCACGTTTGTTATCTCTTCTGTTAGACTTTTGTTTACCTGCCTGTAGCTCATGCCAATGGAACTACCAACACTCCCAGAATCAGACTGACCTGACCTGCAGCTCAAACCATTTTTAAGTAAAAAAATTTTTAAAGAGAGAAAAAAATATATATATATAAAACCTCCAAGCTTGATTTGGGTAGTGGGGTTCATACCTGGATACATTTATATTCTTTGACTGGGTAAAAATCAAGATAGGACTTTAGAGAGTTATCATGTCACCTAATGTAACTTGTTCGTCTTCTCCTAAGTGTCTTCAGCATTAATCAGGAGAGTGGATACCAGTGACAGGATTCCCCACTGGCCATCCTGATTTGAGTCCCATTTATTTCTGCTGAAACATCAATGCCTTCCAGCTTCCGTCCTCAAAAGAGCCACCACTGGCCTGAAGGATTTCTTAAGATCTCCATATATAAAGTAAAACATGGGCCATTGGAAACTGAATTGGGGAGACTAAACTTTTTACAAATCCCCTGGTAGTTAGAACCCAGCAGCCTTCTTCCAGCAAGCTTATTGGTCAGTTAAGATTTGAGCTGATTCTGGAAGCCATCTGTCTGCTTCATCTAAAGATGCTGACTGGAATTAGAAGAGCCCTCTAGGATATGGCTGGGGGAGGGATGTTATCAGAGATGGTTTGGTTTATATTTTGTTTTTTTAATATTTAATTATAGGCTAGCAAAGCTCAGTTTGCAAAGATCCATTGGAAGTCTCAATGTGTCTCTTATAATCCAACGACTAAAGCATTCTAAAACCTTCTAGTCCCTTCCTGGGTACTTTCAGCCCAGTGATACCCAAGAAAAAGTGATCCACACTTGGGCCAGGTGAAGATTACACATCAAAAAAGGGAAGTGTCTTCTCCATCTTTGCCATGCACACCAACTCTGGGAGGCCCTGGATGACTGGTGTTTTCAGGACTCAGTATCCCTTTCTACTTGTGAGCTGACAAAGAAATCTTCGCTAAATCAGTTCCTTTACCCAGGTCCTGGCTCCCTCATTTTCCCTAGTTGTGAAAAGGGTTGGGGGATGGATTGTGGTCCAATCCTAGAGTCCCTTAGGTTAAATGTGGGGCTTAAAGTCACAGTGGTCGCACAAGAGGGCAGCATGTACAGTAGGAGATATACATATATATATATATATATATAATATATATTTTATTAACCTGTTAGATGTGTCCACATATTATGTGCTGGAGTATTATAAATGATGTGCCTAAAACTGTCCACATAGGCTGAGGCTGATTCATCATTAATTTCCATTCCTTTGCTTTTTCCATTTTTTTTCTCCATGCCTTATCAAGAATTACCTGATATCTCCATAACATGATTATAAGATAGGGTGCATATATGATTGTGGACCAGCTGATCTAGGTTACTTTCTGTGTATAGAGTGACATGTATATGAATACTGTGATTTCCTTTGCTACCCTTCCCGAGTGCTAGAGAGGGTACAAAGATAGACTTTAGGTAGAAATACCTCTCTTTGTTCCCACCTCCCATACACTACAGGTTGGAGGAAAAATGGTCGCAGTTGTGATCTTTTCTCCTCAGCACTGGCAGAGCAGGGGTGCCTCGCTTGGGCCTGGGATTCCAGCCCGTGGTCATCAAGAAGATATGGAGGGATTCTGAAAGGTAGAACAGATCCCAGAAACCAACTGTACTTCTTTCTGCCTGGGTTGTACGAGCTTCCAAGGGAAGTGGTTGTCCCTTCACACAGAAAGGGAAGCTTTGGCCCTACCCATTCCCCTTAGTCTTGTCCATTTGATTTTCTTAGTCCTATTTACATAGTTGACTTGAGGTTTTTTTTTCCTCCAGACAGTACCTCCAAATTCATGAAACTTGAAGCTCAAGGGTACATAAATTCTCTTCTCCTCTGACCCCCCACTTCAGCCACGAGTGAATTGAGGTTTTTTTGTTGTTGTTGTTGTAAGACAGGGTTCCAAGACAGGTGGAGGGAAGGGAAGGGTTTCATTAGAAATCAGTTGACTGGTTAAGTGTGAGAGAGAGAGAGTGTGTGTGTGTGTGTGTGTGTATGTGTGTGTGTGTGTATGCACACACACCAAGGAAAAGCATCAAACGTTTAGTTTGTTTTTTTTAAGTGGATTAAGCACATTCACCTTCTCCCCACTCCCATAAGGAAAGAAGACCCTCATAGGGTTGGCCTTCAAGTATAGCAGAGGAAGGAGATGGGGGAGTAAAGACCAGCGCCCAGAGATCATCTGAATAGATTCCTGAACACCATTTCTCATGATGTCTTACATAGGTCTTCAGGACAAGATCGGTTTTTATCATCTAGGGAATGATTTCTCAACTTCTTAAATTTTTCCCCTATATAAGACTGTTAATCCCTTGTGTTTAGTAAGGGAAGGATTCTGACAACCCTGTGTGTGGTGTTCCAAAAGTCTTAGTGCAGTTTTAAACTTCAACAGCTTAAGACTACACTTAGGCTTTTGGGCAGCTTAGTGGTACTGCAGTGGATACAGCACTGGGCCTGGAGTCAGGAAGACTTGAGTTCAAATCCAGCCTTGTACACTTGATAGCCATGTGATCCTGGGCAAGTTACTTAACACTATTTGCATCAGTTTCCTTATCTGTAAAATGAACTGGAGAAGGAAATGACAAACCACTTTGCCAGGAAAATCTCAGATAGAGTCGGTGAAAATGTCAGACACGACTGAAAAATGGCTTAACAGCAAAATGTGGGGCATACCCTAGATATCTTAAGCTATTTTTTTTTACCCTTCAAAATAGTGAACTGTGAGGGGCGGCTAGGTGGCACAGTAAGAGCGAGCCCCAGAGTCGGGATGACCCGGGATCGATTACGGCCTCAGTTACTTAGCACCCACACATAAATAATGACTGACCGTGTAACCTTGAGCAAGTTACTTTTATCAGTTGCTTTAAAAAAAAAAGTGAGCTGTGCTAATTCTCTGCATATTAGCAGAGTTAGAAATTAAAAAGGAAATTTGACTCTTCAAACCTTTTGAAATTATTAAGCTTGTAACCAAAACCCCACTTCTCATTCTTTATGGGAAACAATTTTAATGACTGTTGACTTTTTATCAGAAGGTATTTTGAGAAGGGCAATATTAGTCACAGATTGAGGCCTCAGTAATAAATTCTGGTCATAATATCTTAAGCAAGTGCCATTCCATTTTCCAAGCCCAGGTGTCCAGCACCAACTCAGCCAATTGATAGAGTGTACTATGATTACAAAAGCCAGAGGAAAGCTCTTAGAACACCTTTGTAAGACTGGCACTTCCTGTTGGCTCAGGTTTATTTACATGTTGTCCAGCACCAGTCAACTTAGAGGGAAAAGTTCCTTGCCATCAGTGGTAGTGTAAAGTCCCCAACTAAGTAACTGATGAAGGCTTCAGGGCTTGTTAAATGACCCCATCTAGCCATCCAAAAGAAAGTGGGCCAGGCCCTTAATTGGAAATAATTCAACAGCTAGCTAGCAATTTAGCAGGCATCCATTGGTTTACAGTTGGCCTCTCATACCAATCTCTTTCAAGGATCCTTGTTCCAGCTCTCCAAAGTTAGTTTGATATCCATCTCCCATTCTGGACATACCATTCAGTACTCAAAAGACCGGAAACATAAGTAATTTGACTGGAACAGAACCAAGCTGGATCTCTACTGGACCAGTAGTAAGAGACCAATTCCAGATGTGGAGGCCTTTAGTAAGGGTTACAGGGGAAAGCAGGTTCTAGAGTGCCCTATCCTCTGAAATTGCTGTTACCCAAAGAAGAGTCTTTTAAGAAAAAAATACCATGTTATGATTCTTGGTAGAAGCCGGACCTGTATGAATTAGAGTCAGATATTTTCAGGATAGAGGCCTCAAGTAGGGGGAAAAAATCTGGGAAACTCATGTATCTTCAAAAGTTGAGGCTTTGAAAGGTCTGAAGCTTTTGGCCCACTATAAAGAACTGCTGTCTCTTATACCCCAAAGATGCTTTCTAGCTGTCACCTCCACTTCCAGAATTACCTGACCCTTTCAGCAGACCTGGGGGTCCCCAATTCTAAGTCAGAAAACTCTTGAGAAACCAGAGTAACTCCAGGGAATAGCCATCAGCGGCAGGGCAGCCTTTACTTCAAGCTATTTGTTAAATAATACTTTTGAAGTGAGTTTACTTCCAGAGTCTTTCACATATCACTTAATCTGCCAGGAGAGTTGGGAAGGGAATGCTGTTAAAAGTTGATAAATGTTTAAAGGTTTCCTTTCATCTTCCAGGAAAATAAATGTCAGGTTTTATTTCCTCCTAGGGGAGCACATCTGAGCTATGTCATCAGCCTGACATCACCTTAAAAAAGTATTGATGAGAATCTACAACTTCCTTTTAAAGTTAGAAAGTGAGTGAGTATTAGCCCCTTAGCTTGAGAGTTGCCCATCTAGTTACTTCATTAGACACTGTATTGTCAGTTGTGTCCAAACCAGGTCTTTCCTTTGCATCAGTGTGGCCTTTAATATATTTTATACCCTGGATTTCTCCTGCTGCCACCCATCCCCTTCAGAAAGTCTCCCTTGGGGTTGTGGAGCAGAGTCTAGGGAAGACAGGATGGGGTGGGACAAGGGTAAAGTTGAGTTTTATTTCAAAAAATAAGGAATATCTTCTGCATAAACTGGAATCCATCCCCTGTGTGCAAACTCATAACACACCTGCTGCCATTCTCTCCACAAGGCAAAATTCTCTCATTTGGCAGACCTTAGTTGTTGATCTCTGGGTCAGGGAACATAGGAGATTGGCATATCAACTATCTCCAGCCTTAATAAAGAAGTGTTCCTCCAGCCCCTCGTCCAACCAGTGAGAGGCTCTATAATTCCCAGTCATTTCATAGAACAGAAAGAATGTGGCTTTTTTGAACTATGAATACTTTCACTTTCTTTTTCAAGTTCTGAGTGTATAAGAGAACACAAGTCCAGATGGCATTGTTATATGTCCCTATTTGAATCCTGTCTAATTTCATAAAATGCGGCATTTTATTGCATTAAACTTTTTAGTGGGGTTTTCAGTGTGGCCATACCCTCCTCTCCCCATTTTCCATGTGATGTTATTGGCCCTTTCTTAATTTTTTTGGTCTACGTAGAGTTGACTCACTGTCCAGCCTGATCATTCCTACTCCTCCTCACCCCATGTCTTTATACCACTCCTGTTCCCTCACAGGTTGGGTAGCCATAAACCCTGACTAGTACATCCGATTTCCTGTCTCTTATACCCCTGTCACTTGGGCTCTGGAGGCAGCCTCGGCTGGAACCCAGTGCGATAGGGGAATGGGGCTGACCAGAGCTAAAAGTTAATGGATTCTGTAGTGATCTACACACTGTTTCTTCCTCATCCCATAAACAGACTACCAAAGAGAGAGAGACCCCACCTGCAATGTTTTGGGCATCTTGGGGGTCTTGGTAGTAGAAAAATTTGGCAGCCAAAGTGGAGTGAAGGTGGTACTTGCCCATTCAGATGTACCCGGATCTCTGAATGGGGCTCCATGTCAGCTGGGATGCACTGAGTAGAACAGCAGATAGTTGGGCAGGATAAAGTGGGAGGTCCAGACCTGAAGGCAGTCAGCACCATTACCATGTTGTCAGCCTCTCCAAGGGCAGTGTCTCCAATCAATCCAAGCATTGAAACAAACTGGACAGCAGATGCTGTGTGTGATCTAGGCCTTTTTTAATAAAAGAAAAGGAACGAAGAAAAAAGAGAGGAAAAAATGAAATGAAAATAAGACTCTTTTGTAAATTGTTTTCTGTGTATAAAATTCTGGCCGTTCCTTGTTTTTACATGTTCATGCTGTGTAATTTTGAGATGTTACTGAGATTCTGAACATAATGTGCATTTTTTTCTGTACAGATGAAATGGGAGAATTTAATAAAAAAAAAGAGTCTGCAGGTTTTTACTTGTTAAATCCTTCTGTCTGTGATGAATGGGAAAATTGTCAGGGACACTGTGCTAAAAAAGGTTGATGAAGCAAAACTACAGCCAGAATTCTCATAGTATCCATGGTGGGGAGAAGATAAGCTGCAGAGACTGAATTCTCATCTAGCTTGCAAGCCATAGATAGCAGCCAGGTTGCTGCTGTGGCTCCACCAGCTCCCTTGGAAAGTCAAGGTTTCTGAGATGGAGGGAGGTGAGACAAGCCATAGAGAATGCAGCTCATCGGAGCTGAAAGGGACATTCCTTGGGTACCATCTCTCTCCCCCCTCTCATTGGATCAAGCAGAAGACAGGTCCAGAGAAAGGGGAGTGACGTGTTTGAGGTCACTCAGTCAGGGGATGGCCAGGATTCAGGTGCCTTCCATCCCTCCTGGTGTTCTAGCCTTTTTGAGCCCATAGCATCAGCACTGATCTAGGAACTGTCTGGAGATACCTGCTCCTTGTCCCAGTGATCTCACCTCTTTGTAGCACTTTGAAATTCACAAGCACCTCCCTCACACAACCCTGGGAAGTAAGAGGTGCAAGTGTCCACCCTCACCAATGACATCTGATTTGCATTGCCCGTGTTCCACATCTGACCAGTGTTCAAGGCAGAATTCAGACAGGTCTCCTTAGAGCACCAGTGTGTCCTGCACTGTGCATGTGCCATCTTGGTAATGGGGCAGTGTTTGAGGATCGGCCTCCTCAGTCCTTAGTCCTCTGCCTAGTCTTAATGCCTTGCCTGACCAGACTGCCTCAGAGTTAATTAAGGAACTTTTTTTTTAAACATCAATCACAGCCCAGGGTTGGGGGAGGGGTGGAATACCCTTATCCACGTATTTCTTGCATAGACACGATATCTGTTTTTCTTTGAATTCATCTCCAGTTCTGATCCCTAATCCAGGTACCCAGGGTCTCCCCTTGTGGCTATGATAGATCACTGATAGGGATCTGTGACACACAGATGTGTGTGTAAGACACCATCTCACACCATGTGTGAGCACCATAGAATGACCTAGCACAGATGGGAGCAACATGACCAACAGTATCTGGAAAAGGTCTTTGGATTTTATAGGATCGTTGGAGAGCTCGTAGTCAAAATGTTTATGAAGCACCTATTAGGTGCTGGGCACTGGGCTGAGTGCTGGGGTTACAAAGGTAGAGGACAGTTCCTATCCTCAAGAAATTCACAGTCTAATAAGAGAGAACCAATAAAAGATCTTGCCCTTCATCCTCTCCAGTGTGGGGGCGGACAGGGCCAGGGGTCCTGAGGAAGTGTGAGTCCTAGGATCGGTGTCTTGCAGGAAGATGAGGTTCCTGGGGGGCCATGGTGAAGGCCAGAGCTGGAAGGGAGACCATCAAGTCCAGTCCCCTCATTTTACAAATAAGGGGTCAGTAAATGACCTTCCGAGGTCAGTCAGTAAATGTTTAGCAGCAAGTGGCAGAGGGCGATTTGCACAAGGCCATAAGTCTTAGTTGTGGCTGGGCCCAGACCTCTAGCCTAGCCCTCCATTGTTCATCTACTTCCCACCCTTGAACTGGCCTAACCCACCATTGTCTGTAGCCGCCAGCTACCTTCCACATCATTCATTAACTCCTCCTGAAGACCCTCCCCAAACTCCTCCTCTAGACCATCCCTAGATTCCTCCCACAACCTTCTGTATATAAGACACCATCTCACACCACTTGTGAGCACCATAGAATGACCTAGCACAGGCTTATTCTGTGTCTAACGCAAATGAACTTTTAATAAATTTTACTTCGCCTTGCCTGAGAAGATTGTAGTCAAATTCATTCGTGTTGGTATTTTGGGGTCTCCAGAGCAACCCTAACCCTCTTAGTGGGTAACCTCTTCAGCTGGAGTGTGGCAGGGTGAGCAAGAGTAGAGGACTGCTCCTGGCTTTTGAGCCCGAGGTACGAGGGGGATGGTGTTGCCCTCTACAGTAATAGAGAAGTTTGGAAGGGGAAGGTATGGGGGGGAAAATAACTGGGCATGTTGAGTTTAAGATGTTTACAGGACATCCAGTTTGAGATGTCAATTGGGAGATGTGAGACTTGTGGTCAGCAGAAGTGGGTAGGTTTGAGAATCAGTATAGAGATGCCGATTGAATCCCTGGGGAGCTAATGAGACCAAGTGAAGCTTAGGAGGGGAGGAGGGTTCCTTATGGAGCCTTCCAGTGTGACCACAGGACTGCAGCATGACGTGAAGATGTAAGGAAGAGAGCCAGGAGGAGAGAGGAGAGTGATCGCAGTGTGAAAGGTCACAGAGGTCAAGAAGAGTGAGGATTGGGAAAAGGTCATTGTATTTGGCAATTGGGGCATCATTGGTAACTTTGGAATGAAGAAGCTAGAAGCTAGATTGTAGGGGGAATCCCAGGAATGGAGTATTCATTCATGGAGAAGGTTTTATCTTTCTGTGAGACTGGGGTGAAGGAGGAAATAGGGGCAGACAGAGGTCTTTGTTTTTTATTGAAATATGAAGCGAAGTTCTTAGCTGAGAGGGAAGGAAGAAGGGGAGGCTTGAGGAGGGATGCCAAGGTTTGGAAGAACTTTGGTGGTGAACGGGGTAATGATTAGTTGATTAGGAAGTGTGCCCCCTCAGAAGTTTGATGGTTTTCTCCAGCTTCATTCAGCCACACGTGCACAAAAGCAAAAGCAGCCTATGGTGGGAGTGATCCAAAGCAGGACAAGGCCGGCAATACTCTAGGGGGCACGGGATTCCAGAGGACAGTGTAGATAGAGTTAAATCAAGATAGGAGAGGGCGGTAGGCCACAGCTGCCAGAATTTAAGGATTGAGTGAACATCAAAGGGGTAGAGAGAGAATCTGGAAGTGGCAATGGTGGGGAATAAGGAGTCTTTTACTCCCCCACCTCAGTTAGTAAACTGAAAAGGGGGAGACAGTGAGTAAAAGCACCCCCAGTACTGGAAAGGAGACCCTGTCATCAGGAGGGAGCCCCAAAATAAAAGGCGTGGGAAAAGGCGAGACCTAGGATGAAAGCAGGTTTGTTCTCCTGAGCACAGTGGAAGGGGTGGGCAGCTGTAGAGTGGGACTTTGGCTGGAGAAGAATTGAGGGGAAATGAGAATGAGGCTCTAGGCTTTGGCGATAGCATTTAAGTGATGACCTCCAGGGATTCAGAATCCCTGAGATAGGGAGGGTGTGACCTGGAGGAAGTTTATCTCTCTTTGCAGAATGAGTTTATTTAGAGGGATTGGGTTGAAGTCTCTTTAGGCCTTAGGGGAAGAGAGGGGACTGGTGTTAGTAGCTGAAGGAAGGGTGTAACTCCCTTCCCCCTGGAGATTTGTGTCCTTTCTCCGCTTCTCAGGAGGGGAAGAGTTTGGTGTTGGACAGAAAGGGATTTTTTCTCTAACTGCTGGAGGCAGAAGACCAGTGAATGTCTTCTCGCATATCCCCAAATGCAGAATACTTGGTGCTAGTATGTTGCTCTTGCTGCTGCAAGAAGCTGGAAATAAAGCATAGTAGTCCCCCCCAAAGACTGGACACTGGTTTTCCATAGAAGAACATTCTTCCATTTGCTTCACTTTTTTAAAATTTATTTTTAGTTTTCAACATTCACTTCCATAAGCTTTTGAGTTTAAAATTTTCTCCGCCTTCCCCGCCCAAGACAGCATGCGATCTGTTGTAGGTTCTACATATATATTCATATTAAACATTTTCACATTAGTCACTTGTAAAGAAGAATTAGAACCAATTAGAACCACAAGAAACAAAAAAGAGCCTACAGTCTGCTTCGATCTGCATTCAGACTCCACAGCTCTTGCTCTGGATGTGGATAGCAATTTCCATCATGAGCCTTTTGGAGTTGTCTTAGAACCTTGCATTGCTTTGGGGCAGCTAGGTAGCACAATGAGTAGAGCACCGGCCCTGGAGTCAGGAGGACCTGAGTTCAAATCGGGCCTCAGACACAATACTTAACTAGCCATGTGACTTTGGGCAAGTCACTTAACCCCAATTGCCCCTCTAAAAAGCAAAAAAAACAAAAAACAAAAAAAACTTGCATTGCTGAGAAGAGCCCAGTCCAACAAAGTTAGTCGTTGTACAATGTGTCTAACTATATAATGTTCTGGTTCTGCTCAGTTCGATCATCATGTCTTTCCAGATTTTTCTGAAGTCTGCCTACTTGTCACTTCCTATAGCATAATAGTATTCCATTACATTCATATACCACAGCTGATGGGCATCCCCTCAATTTCCATTTCTTGGCCACCACAAAAAGACTGCTATAAACATTTTTGTACATATGGGTCCTTTCCCCACTTCTGTGATCTCTTTGGGTTACAGACCTAGAAGTGGGATTGCTGGGCCAAAGGGTATGCACTTTTGGGGCATAGTTCCAAATTGCTCTCCAAAATGGTTGGATCCGTTTACAATTCCATTTTCTCAACTTTTCTGAGAGCTTCCCCATCCCTTATTTGATTCTCACAAGAAGCACAGGTTACCTTGTGTAGAATTCTATATCTAATTAGTGGCATGACTGGAGCTGTCAGAAGCATCCAGGGATTCTGAAGCTTCATCCTGTGCCCCTTCTACCAGCTCCATCTCTAGCCTCAGAGCCTTAGAGCAGCCTCCACTAGTAGGGGAACTGTGGTCGTCCAAGCATCGCTTCCAAAAGTTGCTACCAATATATGGTCTATTCCAGCATCATTTAACAGATTAAAAAAATAAAAACACTGAGGAAAACCTAGAAGGATGAGTTGGGCAGCCTGAAACAGTGTATAGAGAGGGCTGAGACTGGAAGATAAAGACCTGACTTCCAATTCTATCTCCATTCTAGCTATTTGACCCTGGGTAAATCACTTAAACCTCTTTGTTTGGAGTTCCCGTCACTATTGCAGAGATTGTTGGAGACATAATTGCCTTTTATATTCTGGTTTCCTTAGGCTGTTAGTTGTCGTTTCCCCTGGCCCTAAAAGGGAGGAAGGAGAGGAGAAAGAACAGGATTCAATTGCTCTAGGCTTATGGGGTCTGTACTCTGGGTTTCTTACCAGTCTGGGTGTGAAGAGGAAGTGAATTCAGACCCCGGCCAGGGTGGGAGGATGTGGCCAGTGCTTGGCTTTGAGAACTCTTAGCTAACACACTTCAGTACTTTTTGTTTTTGTTGTTCCTTGAGGGGGAAGACTGCTCCTTCCTGAGGCACCTCCCTCCCAAGGTCATGACCTGTGAAGGAACTCAGAATTCCAAGACTCCCCCCCTCTACACACACACACCTAAGTGGCTAGGGAAGAATTATAATTGTCTTAGCTACTGCAAGAACCCCCAGAAAAAATGACCACTTGTGAGTGGTCTTAATAAGAGCCCCTGCATTGAGAAGAGGGTAAGCCTGCTCCTCATTCCAGCTGTCTGTAATTTAACCTCACAGGGCCTCAGTCTCTTCATCAGTAAAAACGGGGAATTAACCCCACTGATACCTCCCTTACACAAGTATTCAGAAAACCCGATGGAGTCTTGGACATGAAAACACTTGGAAAAACTTCTAATGTGCTAGCAGAAATGCCAGGTTTTACTGGTATTAATGTACAGTCTAAGTTCTAACTGTGGTCTGAAGAACTGACTTCCCTCAGACCACTGACCCTGCAACCTAGAACCTATGTAAGGGCCATAGCTAGAAAGGAAACAGTTATAGTAACAATATTACTGTCTAGTTGCAATCTTAGAACATAGGATCCATATGGATATGTTTTCTCCTGGAAGAAAATTAAACATAAATTTGATGTGACTGGAACAGTAATGTAATATCTGGCTGGCATTATATAGGCTTGAGCTCAGGTGAGGAGGCACAGGAAGGGGACCCCTAAAATCTCTGCCAGGGCTAAAGCACCAAGAGACAACTGCTGACTCAGAACATGGGCCTTGGAAGGCTGTTCCATTCAAAATTAGGTCCTACCTGTCCTACCTGTAATACCTGCCTTCTCCCTGTTTACTCCTCTTAAAAGTCATATTTCTGCCCAAATTTCCCTTCCTGCCCTGAATATGCTTGGGATTTGAGGGAAGAGGACTTTGACTTTTTAAAACAAATAAAAGCCTGTCATTTCTCCCTGGTATAGTGTGGCTACTCTGCCTTCACCCCATCTTCAAACTAACAAAGTGCATTAGAGATTGTTATTGTTGTTTGTTTTTTATCCTCAAAGAGGACCATGACATCAGGAAGGTGATGCCATGACATGCAAGTGAATTGGATTTAAGTGAGGCAGGGCTGTGCCAAGTTGCTAACCTCACTTTATCCTCCAGAGCCATCAAGTCCAGTGGCAAGACACAGATCAGGATGACTGAGGATGGTCCTCACATTAGAAATACAAATACAAAAATGAACGCCTTCAAAGATTTTGTATTCTTGGGGCGGCTAGGTGGCGCAGTGAATAGAGCGCTGGCCCTGGAATCAGAAGGACCTGAGTTCGGAGCCGGCCTCCGACACTTAATCCGCACAAACAAAAAAACCTAGCCGTGTAACCTTGGGCAAGTTACTTAACCCCAATTGCCCTAAAGGGGCGGCTAGGTGGCGCAGTGAGTAAGAGCGCTGGCCTCGGAGTTTGGATGACCCGAGATCAGATCCGGCCTCAGAAAAATGAGCACCCACACATAAATAATGACTAGCCGTGTAACCTTGAGCAAGTTACTTAACCCCAATTGCTTTAAAAAAAAAAAAAGATTTTGTATTCTATTTCTTTTTCCTTTTAAATGTTTAATTGGTGCTTTGTGGTATCACTATTAGTTTCCAAAGACATACTGTTGCGGTATCCCACAATAAATCCGTTCTTGTTCCAAATAAGAAAAGCAAAC
This sequence comes from Gymnobelideus leadbeateri, assembly GCA_011680675.1. Lineage (NCBI taxonomy): Eukaryota > Metazoa > Chordata > Mammalia > Diprotodontia > Petauridae > Gymnobelideus > Gymnobelideus leadbeateri. The sequence continues at coordinate 11,617 of WOXC01008385.1, read as the reverse complement.
CAGCCTATGAGCTGTGTCTGAAAAATATGTACCTCGTTCTGTAACTGGTTCTGAACATGTGTTTGTCCTTCATTTTCGAAGAGAACCTTGACATTAAGGAGATGATGCCATGACTTACAGTTGACTTTGATTTAAGTGAGGCAGGGTTGTGTAAGGTCAGCAGCCTCACTTTCCCCTCCAGAGCCATCTGGGTCCAGTGACCAGGTTTTCATCAGGATGACTGGAGATGACCCAGGATGCAATGGGAAACCCTGGCCCTTTTAAGCTAAGGCCTTTTCATGTACTCAAGTGAGGTAAGGCCATTCAGTGAATAGGCCTCTTTTAAAAGTGTGAAGGGATGGACACTTTAATTTAAAAAAAAAAAGGGGGGGGGGAAATCAAGCTGGGAAGGGAAGACCCTCAGGGTTGCTGTTCCAAAGAGAAACAGTTACCACTGATATTCACTCTAAGCCAAGAAGGCCCAAAATACAACCATTAAGTGGAGCTTGGACAGGGACCCCATGGTGGTCCAATCTATGAGTTTCAGAGATTCTGAATATAAACCAGACTATAAAGGGCAATTAAACTCCCCCACCTTTCTAGAGAGTCAGGAGCCATTCACCTTAAGTGACATCAAAGGAATGTGAGAAGGGAATGAGCAAGAACTTTGGGAGAATCCCAGAGGAGATAGCACCTAAGTTCAGCCCAGATATTCTGAAACTGTCTGTGAAACTATTAGCTATGTTGAGTGAATCCAGTGTAACCACTAGGCCTTAAATGAGCTTCACCTACTAAAAGAACATAGTACCTAGGACCTAAGGTTTGCCACAGGCCCCTCAATCAGATCTTTAAGACTGCCCAAAGACTTTGGGACACCTATGTGAATGTCTCCCCTGACCAAATGTGGACGACTAGAGGGCAGAGAGTGCTTCCAAGCAGCACCCAGCTCAGGGCCTGACCCTTAGTGGTCCCTGCCCCTTGTGAACCACTCAGTTCTGGGGAAAAGAGTCTAAGTAAACTATCTCAAGTGCCATCTCCCCTCCTTCCCTGCCATTCTTCATTGTTGGCTTGGGTTCCTGTATCTTGAAGTAAAAGCTTTTTAGTCCCAAATGCAGCTATTGGACTTACCTGGACACTTGATGACTGTAGTCTTTCTGTAATCACTTTAATGCACATTCTCCTAGAGGGTGGAAGCATTTGGGTGAAGAAGGGAACAAGCCCTACTGTGTGCCAAGCCCTGTGCCAAGTGCTTTTCAAATTTGATCTCATTTGTCTTGTAGACAGAGGGTTGTGTGCCCTCTTCTCAGGGAGGGAACAGCAGTGGGCCTGCATCCTGTCTAGCCTACTTCATAAACTTCTGTGTGTATAGGGTGTGTGGTTATCACGGACTCATTTGGTCTTTAAAAGAATCCCATAACTTAGGACAGGCAGAGTGTTGGGTTTGAACCAGAGGACTTAAGTTCAAATCCTGCTTCAGACATTTACTAGCTCTTTGCCTCAGTTTCCTTATCTGGAAAATGGGGGTCATAATATCACCTAAACTTTCAGGGTTACATACATCAAATGATGTATGTAAAACACTTTGCAAACCTTAAGAGCATTTTAAATACTAGCTATTATTATTATCATCAAAGAAATTAAGTGATTTTCCTACACACAGTGCTGGTAAGTAACCTTCAAACTCATGTAATGATGATAATAATATTAACTTTTATATAATATTTACTATGTACCAGGTACTGTGCCAAATGCTTTCCAATTAACATCTCATTTGATCCTGACAACAGTCCTAGGAGATAGGTGCTATTGCTAGCTCCATTTTATAGATAAGGAAACAGAGGCAAACAGAGTCATACACCTAGTAAGTGTCTGAGACTGTATTTGAACTCTTTCTGACTCCAGGCACTTTATTTACACAGGGGCAGAGTTCAAAACCTTCTGGACATAGGATAAGCCTAGAAACTTTGTTCTAGAGCTTTTACAGGAGACTGGGACCCAGCCAGTGTCAATCAGTTATCTTAGGGGTCAGCTTTCTGACCTAGGAGGCGCCAAGTTTGCTTATCCTCTGGGTCTTCCAAATGTTGAGCCTGCTGTCTAGAGCTTAGGCTGAGGCCCTACCTGTCCAGTCCTCCCATTATGTGTTTTCCCACCTTCCTCTACCTTGTACCCACAGAACAACACTTTTTTTAAATTGCATTTATTTATAAAGCTTTTTTTTTGAAGCCTGGAAGGGAGAGTAGAGGGGTGGGATGCTGAGAAAGTAGATTAAGGTAAGTCTGGAAGAAAAGACAAGGTCTGGAAGGTATGTGAAAGCTGACAAAAGGTAGGCCTTCAGCTTGGAGGAGTCTGGAGCCTTGGCCCTCCCTTGGGCCTCCGATGAACGTGGAAACCAGCAGAGAGAGCAGGGGGTCGTCGGGCTGCCAACAGAGCAACCATAAGCAATGCACAGAGATTAGCTCCTCCTAGCAACCCCAGGTAGCAATAGAGAGCAAAAGTAAGGGTCTGTTCCAGCTGAGCTGTTGGGGAAAGAGTCACAAAGTCAAAGACAGGGCCCACAGGGCTCCTCCCATCCCCAGCTCCTCTTCCTTGGGATAACTCTTAAGGACCCTGGGAGGTGAGAGGTTATAATATTAATGGGATTTAAGATCTTCCTCACCCATTAATAGGCCTCACTGGAACCCATTAAGGGAAGTTTGCTTAGGGGAGACTTGCTTGTAGGAAGGCTTTCACACCTTTTGCTAATTTCTAATTTGGCACTGCGTCACAAGGGTTGTGATACCTTCTGGCTCTGAGAAGTATATATATACTCTGAGTTGGTATTGTGCTTTGAGGGCTCACTTATGAGAAGGTTCTTGTGATTCCCTGATCAAGATTCTGAGTCCATATTTTCAGAGCTCCTGGCCTACTCAAGTCTTAATGTTCTCTGGATCCAGGGATGTATGTAAAGTATATAGTTGATTCAGGCAGACAGAACCCTGTCTGTTGGTCTTTATTTCTCTATTTGTATTTTCTCTACATTTTCTTTGTATTTTCTCTGAAGTTCAGGGCATTGACTTTTCCCCTGAACCAGTGAATGTAGTTTTAAAAGGCTGACTCCTTAAACAGTTGTCTTTCCTAGTCAAGTAGATCTAAGAACCTGTGCTAGCAGCCATCCTGGGTATGCCAGTGTGGTTGCCACTATAGTGGTGGAAAGAAAGGGTCCTGCAGGTGTGGGGCACTTGTCCCTTTTCCAAGGACTTTCTTAATAAATGGCCCTAGCCCACAGGGCTATTGCAAGGATCAAATGAGATATTTGTAAAATGCTTAAGCACAGTGACTGCACATAGCCAACATTATATAAATGCTAGCTATTATTATCTCATTTCCCTTTCACAATAACCTTGTGAGAAGAGCAGAGAAGTCCCATTATCCCTTCTTTATAGGTGGAAAACCAGGTGAGTGACCTGGGCAAGGTCATATAAGTATATAAGGGCAAAGCAGAGACCAGAACCCTGCACTCCTCCCTCATACTTAGGAAAGACTGAGGTGGGAATGGTCATGAAATGATAGAAAGTTCAAACTGAGAAGTCCTGACTTCACAGACTGGGAGGCCAGAGGTGCCCAGTTGGGGAGACCATACCTAGTAGATTCTGGTTACTTTCCTGACCCCCGTTCCAGGCTTCTGCAAGAAAAGAGGGAAGAAGAGTCCTGTTAATAGGTGGGCCCCCCCCTCCATCTCTTGCTTCTTTGGTATTCCTGATGTCTCCGTTTCAAAAAGAAGTGAAATGCTTATTAATCCTCAGAAATGTAAGCTTAAAGAGGGCAAGAACTGTTGGTTGAGTTTTTTTTTTCTTTTTATCTTCTTTCTTTGTATCTATGTGCCTTATACATAGTAGGTGCCTAAAAAAGGTCTGTTCCTGTTAAACTGAATGACTTTTGACCCTCCCATGTACCAGAGATTCATCTGCAAGGTTAATTAAGGGAGGGTGAGTTTGGTGAGAGGGAGGATGAGTCAGTGACCAGGGACACCCCACCTGCATCCAAGAAACACTCAGCCTGCTTCTTGAAAGGAGGCAGCCTCAGGGTGGCAGCTGAGGTCCTGCTTGCGTGGTAGGCCTTGCAGATGACGGTGCCTCCTTGGGTCCTGTTGAACAGATGCAGTGTGCTGACCACAGTGTCACCCATATCATCCATGAGGCTCTCCTCCATTCCTCCTTTCTGGAGCTGGCTCTCCAAGGCCCAGGAGAGCCTCAGTGGGGCAGGGTGGTGCCCCAGGGCCACACACAGTAGGGGAGATCCAGGGCCTGAAGTTAGCAGGATCAGCTGAGGAGGATGGGGAGCCAGAGGCAACTTCCGAGCTGGAGGACAGATAGAAAGGGGGAAGAAATTACTATGGAAACAAGATCTCCGAGCCTCTCCTGGTGCTCCATCCTCAGTACCTAACTCCCTCCTTTACCTCCTGGGCCCTCTCTGTCCCAGGTTGTAGCTACTGCATTTTCCCAACTCTTCATTCTTCCTCAGTTATCCCTGACTCCCCACCTAGCCCTTCCCAACTCCCCCATCTTCCCTTGAATTCACTTCACTTTCCCCCTAGTCCTCTATCAACAAATACTTGAGTACCTACCCCATTCAAGACATTATAACCAGCCCGAATCTTTCCCCCAAGGTTTCCCAGCCCCCAAGCTCTCATCTAATCTAAGTTCTTACCCTGATAGAGAAACCAAGTGCCTTCTCCAAAGATGTACTGGCCGGCATGCCACAGAGCACAGTAGTAAATGCCCACGTCTTCAGGGCCGGCATTGCCCACAGTGAGGCAGACGCTGTTCTTTTCAGGGTCTAACTCGGCCAGGAAACGAGGAGTCACACCAGGGCCATAGATTGGGACAGCTCCTTCCCTCTGACTCAGCAGAAAGGTTGGGACTTCTCCAGGAAGTTGCTGGTACCAGGATAGGACATGGGCCCTAGCAGGGCTGCCCTGCACCTTGCACAGGATCTGTGGGTTTCCCTGTCTGTTGTCCACTGAGGGTTGGGGCTGGAACAAGGAAGGTGGAGGGGTGGCCTGGAAAGCTGAGAGGCAAAGAATACAGAGGCTGGAGGCACAGGGGAAGCATCTCCCAAACCCCTCCTGTGTGTGCAGCTCTATGCTAATGGTGCAAAGGGTTGCAAAAGAATCATTCATACCAATTTACCTTTAATCTCCCTCATTTTCTTTGACTTCTCTGCACTATTTAGCCCAATTATCTTGTTCCTCCTTGAAACTTTCTATTACATTTAGCTTCTGTGACATTGAACTATCCTTTTTTTTTTTTTTTTGCTTTTTGGAGGGCAGTTGGGGTTAAGTGACTTGTCCAAGGTCACATGGCTAGTTTTTGTGTTAAGTGTCTGAGGCCATATTTGAACTCAGGTCCTCCTGACTCCAAGGCCAGTGGAGTCTATTCACTGTACCACCTAGCTGCCCCCTAACTATCCTTTTTCTCTTCCCTCCTTTCCTCCTCATCCTCTTGGCTTCTGTGCCTCGTCTCCTCCCAGCACCGGATGCCCCTTCCCCCCCAACCCTTTGTTCCATACTTTTGATAATCTCACATACCATCCCCTCTTTGCTCATAGAATAATAGCTAGTATTTACAAGGCACTTTAAGGTTTTCAGACTCTCACCACAACCCTGGAAGGTAGGCATCATCATTATTATTTCCCCCATTTTTCACACAGGGAAACTGAGGCAAACAGTAACTTCCCCTAGCACCCAGCTAGTTTGTATCTGAGGCAGGATTTGAACTCAGATCTTCCTGGCTCCAAGCACAACACTGTCTACTATACTACCTCAAAATACAAATCCAAAATTGGGGGTTAAACAGGAGTTTGAAGGAACTTTCCAACCCAAAATCTTTATCTCTAGTTCTCTCCTTACCTAAACTCAAATCCTAAAACGTTGACTTCTTGCTGAACATTTTCCACTACCCCATGAAACCTGGCACATCCAAAGTCTGACTCAGCATAGGCTCCCCAGGGTTACCTGCCCCTCCAAGCACTGAAGCTTTATTGTCTATACCATTCACTTTAGCCCTTAATTGAGTGCTAACTGTACAGGGACCCAAGCATCTTATCCCCTAGGCCAAGCCCACCCCCCAGAACTCAACACACACATACACACATGCACTCGTGCTCGAAAACAAAGCAGCTTCCTGTTCAATGCAGTGCTGGTCAGGTTTGAGTCTCGGGGGAAGAGAGGGTGGAAAACCTCTAGGGCAGTAGGGGGAGGGGGAATAGAAGGGTCTGTTATTTCTGTGGTACAGAAAAGGAGGTCCCAATGTTGTGCCTTAAAATTCCAATCCCACCCACCTTGAAGATCTTGGGACCTTCTGTTAAGATTATAGAATGGGATAAAGGAACCTTAGAGGTCATTTAGTCCAACCATTTCACATACCAAAAACAATAAACATATCCAAGAAATGGCTTTCCCAAAGGTTTCCCAAACTTGTCCAGGAAACAAGTTGTCTCTAGCTGAAAGAAGCCCCTTCTTTCATAGGTCTCACCCCACCCAGGAATTACCCTATACTTGAGAGCTGTTACTCTTTACCCAGCTGCCCCATCCATGCTCACCCTGCCCAAAAGCCAAGTCAACAGGAATGGGAGAGGAGTGTGAGGGGCAAAGGGCCTCACCATCGAGGGAAGACAGTAACAGGCAGAGGAGGAGAGTCGTGTGGGATGAGCTTAGGGAGTCTTGGCTTCCATTCTGCGGCATTGTGCAGGATTCAAAACTTCTCTTAACTGCCTCCTCCTGTCTTGTGTGGCGTAGTGGGTTGTGGGGTGGGGGGGGAACAATGATAGTCACTTCCTGCTCTTGGTAAGTGGGGAGTGGACAATGGGGTAGAAGTGCACCTCACGCTTGGCGCTTACCTACACATTCAGGCCCCACTGCACTGGGAGAGGAAGAGTTGGGGTTCAGTTAGATCAAATGGCAGGGAAATCCACTTGAAGGGGGGGAAGGGAAGTCCCTAGCCACCCCCATGGAAACCCCCTGACCTAAGTTGGGGGGGGGAAATAAAACATTGAGGTTCTGGGTTAAAATCTCCCAAGTCTGAGGCCAAGAATTGGGTAACGTTTTGATTTTGAAGTTAAACTCTGGGAACAAGGAAGAATAGGGATGAATTGGGCCCTACAGCTGGTATTAAGGGTCTATCCTTGGATTAGCAGGAGGGGATGTTGAAGGAGGCAGTGTGGTCCAATGCAGAGAGCCCTAGCTTTGGAATCAGAGGTCCAGAGTTCATATCCCACCTCTGATGTTTATTAGCAAGGTGACCTTGCTAATTAAACTACCTGGGCCTCAGTTTCCTTATCTGTAGGAATGAGGAGGTTGGACTATACCAGGGGTGGGGAACCTGCAGCCTCAAGGCCACATGTGGCCCTCCAGGTCCTCAAGTGAGGCCCTTTGATTGAATCCAAACTTCATAGAACAAATCCCCTTCATAAAAGATTTGTTCTGTAAAGCTTAGACTTAGTCAAAAAGTTGCACACAAGGACCTAGAAGGCTGAGGCCACAGGCTCCCCACCCGTGGACTAGATGGCCTCTGATGTCCCTCTGTTCTAGACTTCTCTGTTTTTGTTCTAAAATGAACATGCTTACCCCTTTTCCTCCATCCCTTACTCTATCATCATCAAATTCACCTGTACCAACTTGGCAGATGGCTAAGGCAGCATAAAGAGTAAGGAAGCTCCCTCACCCCTGTCCCACCAGGGGGGCCCCACCCTCACTCCCAAAGCTTTCTTTTACCCATGTACAGGGCTATGTGTTTTTCTAGGTAGGGTCCAATATACACACACACACATCACTATAGTCACTAAACTTCAGGATATCCTCAGATTGGAGAATGTACATCCCCAAAGTAGTCTGATCATTTTGTTCAATTGTTTTTCTGTTTTGTGTTTTTTATCATCCATCAAAAAGAAGCCTGGGAGGAACCTGAAAAACCTCTGTCCTTCAGGGGCATCACCACATCTGGAAGGAACGGGGAGCTTTGCTTGGTGGTCACAGGAAGGAAGGGTCCCTCTCCAGATTCTCTCCAAAACTTTATGTTCCATAACCCCTCCAGATGGCTTTTTCAGGGGTCATTTCTCTCTCTTCAGAGGGCAATTGGGGTTAAGTGACTTGCCCAAGGTCACATGGCTGTGTGTGTGTGTGTGTGTGTGTGTGTGTGTGTGTGTGTGTGTGTGTGTTAAGTGTCTGAGGCAGGATTTGAATTTCAGGTCCTCCTGACTCCAGGGACAGTGCTCTATTCACTGCACCACCTAGCCACACCCCTATTGATCATTTCTCTTTTGCAAGGAAAAATGGGAAGGAGGTTCAGGTCCAAGGAATATGGTTGCTCTTTCAGGCAGCTGCAGCATCAGTCCTAAGTATGATATGAGTGGGAGTCCAACACCTGAGAGAAAAAAGATCAGCTGTTACTCATCACTAGCTCCTGCCTGATCAGCCCCTGAGCACCATGCCAAATATCCCGGCATCGAGAACTTAGCCTGTCCATAGCCTTTTAAAAAATATTTTTGTACTATGAATTTAATCATCAGTAAGTACAAATATTCCAATTTAAAAGAACAAGAAAAATAGAGGATTGCATATAAGCCTTCAGTTATGTAGCTTGTTTTTCAAGGTATATATTGAGTTGGCATGATAGCACACCCCTATAATCCCAGCAAGGGATTGGGCTTTGAAGCTCTGAGCTTCCAGGGACTCAGCCAATCAGATGTCTACATTAAGTCTGGCACCAATATGGTGAGCTCCTAGGAACCAGGGGCCGCTAGGTTGCCCAAGGATAGGTGAAAAAGCCAAGTTGGAAAATGGAGTAGGCTGATCAGAATGGGAATGAACTTGTGAGTATAACTGTTGGACCTCCAGCCTGGGCAAGATAGGGAAAATCAATCTTAAAAACAATAAATAAATAAAGCACATGTTATTTGAACAAAGTGATAACAAAATTACTCTGTTTCCTTCCAAATTTCTTTTTGCCTATTTGTTTGTAAATGTTTTACTGATGCTCTTCTCTCTCTCTCTCTCTGTCTCTCTCTCCCTGTCTCTCTGTCTATGTCTCTGTCTCTGTCTCTCATTATATAGCTTTTCATCCTTTTTGTAACAAATAAGTATAGTAAAGTCAGTCACTCAGTAAACATTTACTAAGCTCCTACTATATACCAAGCATTGTACTAAACTCTGGGGATACAAAAAGAGACAAAAGAAAGTCCCTGCCCTCAAGGAGCTTACAATCTAATGGGGAGACAAAAAGCAAATAAATAGGTATAGACAGACAAGATGACTACTGGATAAATGGGAAGTGATTAACAGGGGAAATGACATAGAATTAAGAGGAGTTGGAGAAGGCTTCTAAATTGTTCTCCTGGCTTTGTTCACTTTACTCTCTCTCACTTCATATAAGTCTTCTCAGGTTTCTCTGAATCTATCCCTTTCACTGTTGTTTACAACACAATAATAATAGTTCATTATACTCATATGCCATCATTTGGGTTCAGTGATTCATTTCATTTCAATAAACATTAAGAACCTACTGTGTGCCAGGCGTTGTGCTAAGCTTTGAGGGTACAGTCTCTGCCCTCAACATTCTTCTTTTGAGAATCATCTATTCCTATTCTTTGATTATCTATTGGAAAATGGTTCTCCTTATACATGTGCATCAATTCCCTATATGTCTTAGATATCAGAACTTTAAAGGGGTATTTCCTGCCAATATTTTCCCATTAACCACTTTTATTTTAATTCTCTCTTCATTGATTTTGTTTGTGCAAAATTGTTTTTTTTTTTTTAATTTTATCCTTCCTGATCCTTTCTTTTCCTTTTTGGTCAAGAACTCTTCCCCCATCCATAATGAGAAATGCATTTCTTTCCCAGTTGTTTTATTTTGTGATCTTTTAGATCTATGTTTTGTATCCATATGGAATTTAATATAGTGTATGTGGTATGAGATGCTAATCTAAAGGTAACTTCTGTCAGATTGCATTCCAGTATTTCCCAACAAATTTTTGTCAGATAGTTTTTACCCCAGTATTTGGAGTCTGAGTTTTTTGAACGCTGTGCTACTATACTAGATTGCCTTTGGTTCTCATGTACCTAATATGTTCCACTGATTTTCTATTTCTTAACCAGTAACAAATATTTTTGATGACTACTATCTTTTAGTAAAGTTAACAATCTGGTACTTCTGTTACCTCTTTCTTCCTATTTCTTTTCATTATTTCCCTTGAGTTTCTTGACTTTTTATTCCTCCAGATATATTTCATTATTATTTTTTGTTATTCTATAAAGTAACTCCTTGATAATTTGATTGATGGCACTGAATCTATAAATTAATTTAGGTCATATTATCATTTTTATTACATTGGCAGGGTCCAATTATGAATAATTAATATCCTTCCAACTATTTGTTAAATTATTTCTCTAGAATGTTCAGTAGTTTTGTTCATATAATTCCTATGTGTTTATAAAGGTAAATTCCAAGATATCTTATATATTTAGTAGTTATTTCCCAAGTAATATCTTTTTCTATTTCTTCCCACTGGGTTTTAGTGGTAATATATAGAAAAGCTGATAGTGTAGGTTTATTTTATATCCTGTTATTTTACTAAAGTAATACATTTTTAAAATTTATTTTAGTTGAATCTTGAGCATTCTATAAATAAGACATCATATTGCAAAAAGCTGATAATTTTGTTTCTTCTTTGCCTATTTTGCCCTTTATTTCATTTTCTTATCTTATTGCTATAAATATTATTTCTATATCAAATACTAATGATGACAAGGGACGTTCTTGTGTTGCCCTGATCTTATTAAAAAGACCTCTCTCTTGTGGATAATGCTTATCTTGACTTTAAATAGATATTATTTAAACATGATTTTATATTTATTAATATATGTATATATATATATATATATATGAGGAATGACTAATTTATTCCTGTTTCTAAATGTTTTAAAGCTGTATTACATTTTGTCAAAACCTTTTTCTTTTTTTATTATTATAGTCATGTGATTATTATTTTTTGTCATTAATATGATCATTTTTGTTTTTCCTAATATCAAACCAATCCTACATTCTTGATATAAATCCAGGTTTTCTGTAGTATATATTTTAAAAATATATTATTGTAGCCTCTTTGCTAAGATTTTATTCAACATTTTTGTATTGATATTCATTAGAAGTGATCTATAGTTTTCTTTCTCCAATTTATCTCTCCCTGGTTTAGGCATAAGAATCATATTTGTCTTATACAAGGATTTTGATAGAATTAGGAGTGTGCTGCTCTCTTGCTCTGCAAAAAAAAATGTACATACAATATACCTTTAGATTTAATCTTCATTATTAATATTTTCTTCAGCACTTATTGTCAGTCTAGACAATCAGCAAAACAATAAATCAAGCCCTGATTTGTAACATTTGTCAACTGAAAATTGAACAATCAGTTCTGCCAAGCTAGGTCCTTAATTTATTTCCTGTTTATCTTTTTGCTAAATTTGTCTTGTTTTGAAAGGGACTAACTGAAATACCTAATTATTATAATTTCGCTCCCTATAATTTGATGAAATTTTCCTTTAAGTACTTAGATGTTATGCCATTTATTGCATCCATATCAAGTACTGATATTATTCAATTTT